>CM034297.1:23480079-23963290 GCA_019925795.1 Dendrobium chrysotoxum
ATCAAGCCTTGTCGGATGAGTTTTAAATTTTAGCTATGCAGGAAGAATTGAATCAATTTGTAACAGAATACAAAAAACTAACTAACAGAAATCAGAATACCAATCATAACAATTATAAATCAGCAGTCATCAGAATCAAGCATTTATATCAATCACTCCTAATCTGGTTCTCAAAATGCTGAATGAGTCAAAGGCCAGTGGTTTAGTGAATATGTCAGCCAGCTGATTTTCAGTTGCTACGTGGTGTAGCTCAATGTCCCCTTTTGTAACATGGTCCCTAATGAAGTGATGCCTAATGTCAATGTGTTTGGTCCTAGAATGTTGGATTGGATTCTTAGAGATACAGATGGCACTAGTATTATCACACAGAACAGAAATTGTGCCAACAGGTACTCCTAAATCCAAGACTTGCTGCTTCAACCAAAGAACTTGGGCCACACAACTCCCTAAGGCAATGTACTCAGCTTCAGCAGTGGAAAGTACAACTGAGTTCTGTTTTCTACTGGACCAGGAGACTAACGACTGTCCTATAAATTGACAAGTCCCAGAGGTACTCTTCCTATCCACCCTACACCCCGCAAAGTCAGAGTCAGAATATCCAATGATCTCAAAAGAGGTGCTGTGCCTAGGGTACCAAATTCCTAGGTTTGGGGTCCCTAAAAGATATCTAAGAATTCTCTTAACAGCAGTCAGGTGGGACTCTTTAGGATCAGCCTGAAACCTAGCACAAAGATAGACACTAAATATGATATCAGGTCGGCTAGCAGTCAGGTAAAGCAGTGACCCTATTATCCCTCTATACTTCTTCTGATCAACAGATTTTCCATTTGAATCCTTATCTAACTGAACTGAGGAGGGCATGGGAGTATTGATTGGCTTGGCTTTGTCCATTTCATATTTCTTCAAAATATCCTTAGTGTATTTTGATTGATTGAGAAAGTTTCCATCATCGGTTTGCCTTATGCTAAATCCCAAAAAGTAGGACAATTCTCCCATCATACTCATCTCAAACTCCTTACTCATTATTTTGGAAAAATCTTCACATAAGTATTTATCAGAAGATCCAAAAATTATATCATCAACATAGATCTGGACAATGAGTAAGTCATCTCCTAATCTCCTCAGAAAAAGGGTGGTGTCTACGCTCCCCTTAACAAACTCTCTTTCTAACAGGAATGTGCTAAGCCTCTCATACCAAGCTCTGGGTGCCTGTTTCAATCCATATAAGGCCTTTTTTAATTTATAGACATGACTTGGATATTGGGAACTCTCAAAACCTGGGGGTTGTTCTACAAAAATATCTTCTTTAATTACCCCATTTAAAAAGGCACTCTTGACATCCATTTGAAACAGCTTAAATCCCTTGTAACAGGCAAAGGCTAGTAGCACTCTAATGGCTTCCAATCTAGCTACAGGGGCAAAAGTTTCCTCAAAATCTATCCCTTCTATCTGATTATACCCCTTAGCCACCAATCTTGCCTTATTTCTCACCACCACACCAGAATCATTCATCTTATTCTTAAAGACCCACTTGGTTCCCACAATACTTTAGTTTATAGGTCTTTCTACTAACTCCCAAACATCATTCCTTACAAATTGATTCAATTCTTCCTGCATAGCTAAAATCCAAAATTCATCCGATAGGGCTTGATTGATGTTGGTGGGTTCAGTCATTGAGATAAAGGCAGAATGGTTTACTTCCTTCCTAAGTCCATGCCTAGTCCTAACACCTTCAGAAGGGTCTCCTAAGATCAGTTCTTTAGGATGACTCGAAGAATATCTCCAATCTCTAGGCAACTCAGTTTGAGGTTCTACCCTTTCCTCCAAATTTGTATTTCCAACTCCTTGGGTAACCTCAACAATCTCTTCATCTTCTACTTCAGATCTAGACTCCTTAGGATCAGATTCATCAAACACTACATGGGTTGTTTCTTCCACCACCAAAGTCCTCCTATTGAACACCCTAAAGGATTTCCCCACACTTGAATATCCTAAGAACACTCCTTCATCAGATTTGGGGTCAAATTTTCCTAAGGGTGACTTCCCGTTGTTCAGAATAAAAACCTTACAGCCAAAGACATGGAGGTGGGACAGATTTGGTGTTCTACCCTTAATGATCTCATAAGGTGTCTTGTTTAGTTTGACTCTCACATTCACCCTATTCAGCACATAACAGGCAGTGTTCACCGCTTCAGCCCAAAAGTATTTTGGAAGTGAATACTCGGCAAGCATGGCTCTAGCGGCTTCCACTAAGGTCCTGTTCTTCCTTTCAGCTACCCCGTTCTGCTGAGGGGTCCTAGGAGATGAAAAATTGTGACTAATCCCATGATCCTCACAAAAACTTCCAAATCTTTCATTTTCAAACTCCCCTCCGTGATCACTATGGATGGTAATAATCTCACATCCTAACTTCTTCTGAATCCAAGTAGAGAAAGATCTAAACTCATCAAATGACTCAGATTTGTGTGACAAAAACTTAACCCAAGTGAACCTTGAATAATCATCAACAATCACAAAACCATAGACTCTCCCCCCTAAGCTGGCAGTGCTAATGGGTCCAAAGAGGTCCATGTGAAGAACTTCTAAAGGTCTAGAGGTGCTAATGTCCTTAACAGAGTGAAAAGAGGACTGGACTTGCTTCCCCAACTGACAGGCATCACACAGGTGATCCTTTGTGAACTTAAGCTTGGGCACACCTCTAACTAAGTCCTTTTGGGTGACTCTCCTAAGGGTTTTCATACTGGCATGACACAATCTCCTATGCCATAACAAAGACTCATCAGCAGCAGTTTTTAAGCAAATTGAATTATCAGATTTAATGCTACTTACATCCAGCTTGTAGACGTTGTTGATCCTTTGCCCCTGCAAAACAACTTCATCATTTAAGCTTAAAATGCAGCCACTGGGCAGGAATTTGATGCTGTATCCCTTGTCACAGAGTTGACTGATGCTCAGCAGGTTGTGTTTCAGTCCATCTACAAGCAAAACATTATCAATCATAAAGTTCTTTGAATCACCAATTATACCTGTGCCTACCACCTTCCTGGTTGTGTTATCTCCAAGTGTAACCTTGCCTCTAGCTCTGGCCTCCAGCGAAATGAACTGATTTGCATCTCCAGTCATATGTCTAGAACATCCGCTGTCCAGGTACCACATGCTCTCACGAGGTCTTGTGTGAGAGCAACCCTACAAAATCATCAAATGTTAGTCTTAGGAACCCAAACAGGTTTGGGTTCCTTCTTATGAAAAGAAGAATGCGATGCATGTGTGCTGTGCTGTGAAACAGGCAGTTTTGGTCTCCACACCCAATGTGTACTACGGTGAATAGTACAAGTGTGTGATATGTGTCCTAACATGCCACATGAAAAACATCTAACACCAGGAAAAGGATTAACTAAACATCGTGAGTGATAGTGCCTCTTCCTAGTAGTGTATGAAACATGCTTTGATGAACTTGCAACAGAATTTTTAAAAGGTGGCGGTGCATAAAACTGTTCAAAGGTAGGCGGTGTTTTGTTCTTTTCAAAAGCACTGATTTTTACTTCGAAAAACTCATTCTCTTTCTTTAAACTTGCAATTTCAGATTTTAAAGCGCCATTGTTACTTTCTACTTCACATGCCATTGTATCTAACTCTTTAAAAGCTTTTTCTAAATCAACATGCATGGTTTTCAAAGAATCATGCTCAGAAACTAAATCAGAATATTTTTTGTTCAATTCATCAAACTCATCAAGCAGAGACATGTGATTGGAATCAAGTGTGGAATAATCTTTAACTACAGAATCATGCTCTTTTTGTAAAGTCAAATAATCTAATTTCAAACTAGCATGGGTTTTCTTAAGCTTCCTATACGATGTATGAATCTTTTCAGAAACTTCAAATAACTGATCGTAAGTAAGCTCACATACCTCTTCCTGGTCCGACTGACCAGGGTGATCATCCGCCATCAGACACAAGTTTGTTTCCTCCTCTTCAGCTTCAGTCTCAGAAGAGTCGAATGCAGAGTCTGCCCAGAACGCCTTCTGAATCCGCTTCTTATCCTTTCTGAACTTTGGTTTCTCCTCACCCTTCTCCTTGCTTGGGTGAGCTTTAAGTGTTGGACAATCAGCCTTAATGTGTCCAGGCTTCCTGCATTCAAAACAAACCGATTCAGATGTACCCTTAAAGTTTTTATTGAACTTACCCTTGTTCCACTTCTGATAGTTCTTATGTTTCTTCCTTAGAAAACTTTTGAATTGCCTTGTGATTAAGGCAACTTCATCGCTATCAGACCCGGAAGTGCTAGCATCTGAATCTTTGGCCTTTAGTGCCACGGTCTTCTCTTTCTTTCGTTCACCTGCATCAAGTTGCCTTTGGTTCACCCCTTGCTCGTAAGCAATGAGTGATCCAAGTACGCTGTCAATAGAGTAAGTATTTAAATCTTTGGATTCAGTAATAGCAGTAATCTTAGCATCATAAGAAGCAGGCAAACATCTAAGAATCTTGTTCACTCTTTCGTAGTTGGTAAGTTCTCTACCTAAAGCATGCAAAGAGGTAACAATCTGAGTGAACCTTGTGTACATTTCTGAAATAGTCTCACTAGGTTTCATGCGAAAAAGTTCGTAATCATGTAACAAGATGTTTAACCTAGATTGTTTGACTTCAGTTGTACCTTCGTATGTTATACATAACCTATCCCAGATTTCCTTTCCCGTTGTATAAGTAGAAACACGCATATAGTCTTCAGATTTCAAAGCACAAAAGAAACAGTTCAAACATTTTGCATTTAACTGTGCTAAATCACGATCATCAAACGTCCAATCAGTAAACGACAATTCAGTTTTCACATTGTTAATCATTCGAAAAGGTGGTTCGTATCCATCCTTAACTAAAATCCACATGCGATAATCAATAGATTGCAGAAAAGTAGACATGCGTGTTTTCCAAAAATCAAAAGGAATATTGTCAAACAACGGTGGTCTGGTAATAGAATAACCTTCAGTAGTATTACGATTGTTACAGTTAGCCATTGGATCAAATTCAAAAGTTTTTAAACAGAAATTTTGAATCCCTCTCTGATACCACTTGAAAGTTCGAAAGGGATGTTAAGCCCTAGTGAACTAGTCCCGAGGCTAACCAAGAGGGGGGGTGAATTGGTTATTTAAAAATTTCACGATAACTACAAAAATCTTTTCGATACTTAGCAGCGGAAACAAGTAAACAATAACGAAAAGATCAACTAACGATATTCACCCAAGCAGTTTATATTGAAAAGTAAAGTGCAGAACTGAATCAGAAAAGCAAACCAGATTTTATAGTGGTTCGGTCAACTTGACCTACGTCCACTCCCCGGAGCCTCCCCTCCGGGTTTTGCACTAAACAGAAGTGTCTCTCCTTTTGCTCCCACAGCAAGGCGGAGAAGCCTGTACAAAAATCTCCTTTTCACCACACGGTGAGGCAGAGAACCCGACCTCCTTTCGCTTCCTCCTGAAGCAGGCAGAGAACCTTCGAACTCCTTTCGCTTCCTCCTGAAGCAGGCAGAGAACCTACGAACTCCTTTCGCTTCCACCTGAAGCGGGCAGAGAACCCGGATCTTCTTGCGAACGATCCTCCCACGAAGAACACCGACTAGACGACAGACGACGAGCGGAGAAGACGACTTTGATCCGTGCTTGGAGCAACCTTAGTGAATCCCTCACTAACTCCCCCTCACAAGATCTCTTCTCTCTCTCCCAACTCTCTCTTCTCTCTAGGGTTTCTCAGGGAAGGAAGGTAGCAAAAGATTTTTCCAAAAATTGGAAAAAGTTCTTTTAAAGGTGGGCTTAAAATTTGCCCTAAATCTCAACTTGTCGGCCAAGATCGTCCAGGACGATCGGTAGATCGTCCTGTACGATCAGTTCAAATTCAGCTGTTTCAGCCTGGACGATCTGGCTCTTCTGGACGATCAGTAGAAAAAGTTGTTCATATCGTCCCGTACGATCCTGCGATCGTCCGGGATGATTAGTTCAAATTGAAGGAAATCGTCCAGAAGAAAGTTCGGGTCATCCAGAGAAATCTGTGCTGGATGACCAAAAAATGACTTGATCGTCCCGGACGATAGGGTAATCGTCCGGTACGATTAGTTCAAAAAGGCCCCAAATCGTCCTGTACATAGTTCTGGACATACAGCTGAAATGCACAAGACGATCATGATCGTTCGAAACGATCCTGCGATCGTCCAGGACGATGTGATCGTATCAATTAAACATTAATTGCTTTCCTTAATTACCAGACTAATTTAGGCATGATTGTAGTGAATCGTCCAGGATGATACACGTATCGTCCGGGACGATCAGACCAAAATACTTAAAATAAAACTTGCCTAACTTAATCTGGCGGCTGAGAATTTCTGATTTGGGCATATCGTCCCGTACGATCCGTAGATCGTCCAGGACGATCGGCTCAATCAGACCCTCTTAACTTAGTCGCCCTAATTAGGGTTTCTGTTTTAACTGGATCGTCCAGGATGATGTGGATATCGTCCAGGACGATCTGAACAAATTTTTAACAGAAACTCTAATTCACTCAATCTCTCTCCCTGAGTGTGTGTGTGCAAGGTTACTTAGCTAGGGAATCAGTTACATTACAATTGACTCAATAAAAGGAAAAATCATACATTTGACACACTTGGACCCGATCTTGAGTTGGCTTGAGTGGCTCGCGGTCTTTTGTGCCTGAAACAGATTAGCCAAGCAAAACACACTGGAAACATGTTTGTCATCATCAAAACCAGATTTGCAACACATGTCATCGCTGACGTCCAAATCTAGCCTTAGGACATATCATTACCTATGCCCTCGAAACCAAATATGACATGCAATACCCGCAGCTCCATATGTCCTCCTTCCTTCTTCACCAACAATTCCTTCCATGTCCTACACAGCACCTGACTACATCTAGAGCCCGCCCCGGATGTTGAGGAAGAGGAGGAAGAGGCCATTCCAGTTCCTGCTGCACCAGATGCACCTGGTCCTCTTCGTATTGCCTCTCCCTTTGACCACCTGGTGCAGCGCTTTGATCAGTGGGAGGCCAGATTTGACTCCTATGTGGTTTCCCAGGAGCAGCGGCATACCAAGGACATCCAGCGCTTTACTGACTATGCTGCGCAGCAGCAACAGCAGCATGATCAGGACATTGCCTGGATTGGAGCCCATTTTCAAGCCATTCACCACTACTTCAACCCACCACAGCCACCTCCTTCTTCTGATCAGGATCCGCCTCCGTTCTAGTTTTCTATTTTGTAGTTGTTTTCTTTTCTGTTCTGTACTGATGTTTTTTAGTATTTCTGTTTACCCTCCTCCTTTTTGTGATGTCAAAAAGGGGAGTCAGTTGTAGTCGTTTCAGTTTTTTGTTATGTGTTATGTTTCCTGTATTGATTTAGTTAAATGAAAATTGAACAAAAAATATATTTGTTTTTTCGATCTCTTAGTTAATGTTATTTTCCAACTACTGTACAAATGTTTGCCATCATCAAAAAGGGGGAGATTGTTGCAAATCTAGTTTTGATGATGACAAACATGTTTCCATTGTATTTTGCTTGGCTAACCCATTTCAGGCACAAAAGATCACGAGCAAATCAAGCCAACTCAAGATCGGGTCCAAGTGTGTCCAATGTACTGTTTTTCTTTTTCTTGAGTCAATTGTAATGTAACTGATCCCCCAGCTAATTAACCTTGCACACACACACTCAGGGGGAGAGCTTGAGTGAATTAGAGTTTCTGTTCATTTTTTGTTCAAATCGTCCTGGACGATATTCACATCGTCCTGGATGATCAGGTAAAAATAGAAACCCTAATTAGGGAGACTAAGTTAAGAGGGTCTGATTAAGCATATCGTCCTGGACGATCTTTGGATCGTACGGGATAATATGCTCAAATTAGAAATTCTCAGCCGCCAGATCAAGTTAGGCAAGTTTTTATTTTTAGTTATTTGGTCTGATCGTCCCGGACGATACGTGTATCGTCCTAGATGATTCAGTACAATCATGCCTAATTTAATCTGGTAATTAAGGAAAGCAATTTATTTTTGATTGATACGATCATATCATCCTGGACGATCGCAGGATCGTCCCGGACTATCATGATCGTCTAATGCATTTCAGCTGTACGTCCCGAACTATGCTCAGGATGATTTTGGCACTTTTTCAACTAATCATACCGGACGATACCCGTATCGTCCTTGACGATCAAGTCATTTTTTGGTCGTCCAGCACAAATTTCTTTGGACGACCCGAACTGTCTACTGGATGATATTCCTCGATTTGCACTAATCATCCAGGACGATCGCAGGATCGTACGGGACGATATGATCAATTTTTTCTACTGATCGTCCAGAAGAGCCAGATCGTCCAGGCTAAATCAACTAAATTTGGACTGATCGTATAGGACGATCTACCGATCGTCCTGGACGATCTTGGCCGACCAGTTGAGATTTAGGGTAAATTTTAAGCCCTCCTATAAAAGATATTTTTCTTGAAACAAGAAAAATCTTTTTGCCACCTTCCTTTCTAGAGAAACCCTAGAGAGAGAGAGAGTTTGGGAGAGAGAGAGAAGATCTTGTGAGGGGGAGTTAGTGAGGGATTCACTAAGGTTGCTCCAAGCACGGATCAGAGTCGTCTTCTCCGCTCGTCGTCTTTCGTCTAGTTGGTGTTCATCAGGGGAGGATCGTTAGCAAGAAGATCTGGGGTTCTCTGCCCGCTTCAGGTGGAAGCAAAAAGAGGTCGGGTTCTCTGCCTCACCGTGTGGTGAAAAGGAGGTTTTGTACAGGCTTCTCCGCCTTGCTGTGGGAGCAAAAGGAGAGACACTTTTTGTTTAGTGCAATACCTGAAGGGGAGGCTCCGGGGAGTGGACGTAGGTCAAGTTGACCGAACCACTATAAAATCTGGTTTGCTTTTCTGATTCAGTTCTGCACTTTACTTTTCTGATATTTACTGCTTGGATGAATCTCTGTGATTGATCTTTTCGTTGTTGTTTACTTGTTTTCACTGTAAAGTATCGAAAGGATTTTTCTGTTGTTCGTGAAATTTTTAAATAACCAATTCACCCCCCCCCTCTTGGTTAGCCTCGGGACTAGTTCACTAGGGCTTAACATCCCTATCGAGCTTTCACTCATTTTCTTTTCCTTTCTTCCTTTTAATTGGCTTATTTTTCATGACTTTTTTTTAATATATTTGAGTAATATAGTAATGATTTTAAATTTTTGGTTGCCTTCTTCCAACAAGAAACCCAAAATTTAATTAATGTAAGGATTGTTATAAGCTCACTAATTCCATAGTGGAGTTTATGAAGATTTTCATAATTTAATCTACACACTCCATTTTCCTAAACTTATATATTCAATCTTGTAACCATTAGTCAATGCCTAGGTTTTGAAGTTTAAGATAAGATATTTACTTAGATGATTTGTTTAGTTGATTATTCTAATTTTCAAATTAAAATTTTTTATCCTTTATTCATTCAATTTAGTACCTAGGTTTTGTATTATTCTTTATCTTAAATAATTTTAATTGCTATTTTTATTTTAGCTAATTTAGTTATCAAAGTGCAATAGCTATTGAGAGGATAATTCAATAATTTAGAATTTGTGAACTTTTATTAAATAAAAATTTTAACTAACAATAATAATAACAATAATAAAATAATATGCATAATTAACAAGGACAACACAACTAGATAGTAAAAATAAACTAGCATGCCTTACTATTAAGTATGATAGAAAATATATAAGGAAACACAAACTACCTAATATCAACACTAATTATGAATCATGCACTATTCTCCTCTCGAAACTGCATCAACATAAAAACCTTATCAGAAAAATCACAACATCCATAGCTATCATAGCCATCCAAAAGTACCATTGGGGATCTCACCAGGTAAAACAAATGTAAAATAAAGCAAAAAAAAAATCCATTCACAATAATAATAAGTAACCAACAATCTCTCTGTCTCTCTCTCTCTCTCAAGAACAACTATAGAAATAAAGAAAAATAAAGAAAAAATAACATCAATCATAGTCACTATCCTCTTCCTCCTCATCATCATCACCAGCAGAAGGGTGTCGAACAAAAGGAATATAAATAGGGGCAGTTGGAAAATTAATCTAATCAAGATTTTCAACAAATGGGCTCCTCCAAAACATTCTCACTAATGCTTCATTGAACTCAGAAGTTTAGTGGTAATGTTTCTCCTACATATCTGAATAATGGGCCCGCCATCCCCTACCCTCTTCATAAAAATAAGTAACTATCTCCATTTGCACCCTCAACTCTTTCACCTACTCTCCTAAAAATTTTAGGGTCCTTGCACTCAACCTTCTACTACTGGGATGACTAGCTATTTTGGGGTCACACGGTTCTCCTTCCACATCCTCATCTCCTTTCCTCTTAAAGCATTCTATTTTTTTCTTGAATAAAAAAAAAAGGGAATAGTTTCTCCTCACTAGAATCACCTCTCACACTAGCAGCAACAGAAAGGGGATAGATAAGAGGGGAGTGACCTAATCCAATAGATGTAATACCCCTCATAATGTACTTCAAGGAAGAATAAATAAGCTTTCTGACATCAATGGAGTAAGCAACAAGAATAGTATAATTCAACAAGGCTTTATCCTTAGTCACCTCACTACACTATTCTTCTCTCAAAACTGCATCAACATAAAAACCTAATCACAAAAATCACAACATCCATAGCTATCATAGCCATCCATAAGTACCATTAGGGATCTCACCATGCAAAATAAATGTAAAACAAAGCAAAAAAAAATCCATTCACAATAATAATAAGTAACCAACAATCTCTCTGTCTCTCTCTCTCTCAAGAACAACTATAGAAATAAAGAAAATAAAGAAAAAATAACATCAATCATAGTCTCTATCCTCTTCCTCCTCATCATCTTCACCAGTAGAAGGGTGTCGAACAAAAGGAATATAAATAGGGGCAGTTGGAAAATTAATCTAATCAAAATTTTCAACAAATGGGCTCCTCCAAAACATTCTCACTAATGCTTCATTGAACTCAGAAGTGTAGTGGTAATGTTTCTCCTACATATATGAATAATGGGCACGCCATCCCCTACTCTCTTCATAAAAATAAGTAACTCTCTCCATTTGCACCCTCAATTCTTTCACCTACTCTCCTCAAAATTTTAGGGTCCTTGCACTCAGCCTTCTACTACTGGGATGACTGGCTATTTTGGGCTCACAAGGTTCTCCTTCCGCATCCTCATCTCCTTTCCTCTTAAAGTATTCTATTTTTTTTCTTGGATAGAAAACAAAATGGGAATAGTTTCTCCTCACTAGAATCACCTCTCACACTAGCAGCAACACAAAGGGGGTAGATAAGAGAGGAGTGACATAATCCAACAGATGTAATACCCCTCATAATGTACTTCAAGGAAGAATAAATAAGCTTTCTGACATCAATGGAGTAAGCAACATGAATAGTAAAATTCAACAAGGCTTTATCCTTAGTCACCTCACTATTTTATTCTCCTCTCGAAACTGCATCAACATAAAAACCTAATCACAAAAATCACAACATCCATAGCTATCATAGCCATCCAAAAGTGCAATTGGGGATCTCACCAAGAAAAACAAATATAAAACAAAGCAAAAAAAAAAATTCATTCACAATAACAATAAGTAACCAACAATCTCCCTATCTCTCTCTCTCTCAAGATCAACTATAGAAATAAAGAAAAATAAAGAAAAAATAACATCAATCATAGTCTCTATCCTCTTCCTCCTCATCATCATCACAAACAGAACGGTGCCAAACAAAAGGAATATAAATAGGGGTAGTTGAAAAATTAATCTAATCAAGATTTTCAACAAATGGGCTCCTCCAAAACATTCTCACTAATGATTCATTGAACTCAGAAGTTTAGTGGTAATGTTTCTCCTACATATTTGAATAATGGGTCCGCCATCCCCTACTCTCTTCATAAAAATAAGTAACTCTCTCCATTTGCACCCTTAATTCTTTCACCTACTCTCCTAAAAATTTCAGGGTCCTTGCACTCAACCTTCTACTACTGGGATGACTGGCTATTTTGGGCTCACAAGGTTCTCCTTCCACATCCTCATCTCCTTTCCTCTTAAAGCATTCTATTTTTTTTATTGGATAGAAAAAAAATGGGAATAGTTTCTCCTCACTAGAATCACCTCTCACACTAGCAGCAACACAAAGGGGATAGATAAGAGAGGAGTGACCTAATCCAACAGATGTAATACCCCTCATAATATACTTCAAGGAAGAATAAATAAGCTTTGTGACATCAATGGAGTAAGCAACATGAATAGTATAATTCAACAAAGCTTTATCCTTAGTCACCTCACTAATATTTTTGCTTGGCAAAAAGAGAGTAGAAATAAATAGTTCCAAACCTTAAATAATTGGATTAAATAAAATGCAAGAAAATTTATTACCTGATAGCTCTACTTCTATGCTTACACGAAATTGTCAACAACTCTTAAGGGATAAAGAATGCTAAACTAAAGGGGGTATACTCATCAAACTCCATATCCCTAAGGTTATAAACATAGTTAAAACTTTGGGAATCAAATGGTACCCACTTCTCTCTCAGAAAGCATTAGTTGCTTTGGGCTTCTTTAGCATTAGAAAAAAACTTTTTCATTATATACACTATATAAACACTTGGCTCCTCAAACATTTTTTGAAACCCTGATACACAATAATGTACATCACCACCCCACTAGGACTTAGAGAACCTCTTCTAGCGATTAATTCCTTACTTACAAATAATTGGGCATATATCACTTTAGCTTCAGCTAAAATGAACCTCCTCCTATCAAAAGAGGATGCAACTCCCTTAATGCTACCCATAACATTATGAGCCATAGGAAATTAAGAAGATTTAAGGAAAAATGCAGAGACACATAAAATGATAAAAAAAAAAATTAACACAAAGCTCACTATGAAATAAACTAACTCTTCAAAGATATAAACTCAATGAACATTATGGCACTGTGGAGAGTAAAATCACGATGCTAGGAAAGCACTAAATAAAAAATATGTAGACTAATGAGTTTTTATTTTATGTTGAATTTTTATATATTCTTGTGCAATTTGTTACTTCTATTTCATTTACATTTTGTGATATATTGCTCATGCTTAAATGTTGAAAATTATCCTCTCACAACACTTACACTTTGATTATTTTTTTAGCCAAGATAAAAATTATAATTAAAAATTATGTAGAATTAAGATAATAATAAAACCCTAGATGATAATTTGAATGAATAATGCATAATAATTAATAATTTGAAAAGTATAATAATTAACTAAGGAAGATCACTTAAGTATTTGACTTGTTTTAAATTTAGAAATTATACACTAATGCACTGACTACTGAGTTGAAGAATGAGTAATTGAGTTTAAGGAAAAGTTGATCATACTAAACTTAAATATGGATTAATGATTTTATTAAATCCTTACATTAAATCAATTAGGGTTATAGAATTATGAATGCAAAATTGATATTAAGAATTATTAAATATGTATTTCACAAGTATGGAAAGGTAAAAAATACAAAAAATCATAAGAGTAAGTTTAAAAATGGAAAAATATGAGTACATTCAAACATTGGTATCTATTGAAGCTCAAGTTCAAAAGTATCCTAATACTTAAATCAAATTGGGCAAGGTAAGTAAACAAATAGATATGACAGGGCACTAATGAACTTCTAATTTAACTATAAGAACAACAAATCCATAAGTAATATATTATCAATTTCAATAATCAGAAGTCAAATTTACACCTACACTCATAGTGGATAGTTTCAATGCAAATATAACAAGGGTGACTAATTGGGATAATTATTATGAGCTTTCAAATTAGAAGTATCACATTGATTATTACAAATTACTTCATGATTGTGATGTGTTATCTTACATTTTAGTAATTATAAATTATAAACGTTTACTTTGGTTATTAATTTAATAAATAAGTAATTTCATAATTGCTTGAGGACAAGTAAGAATTTATGCTGGATAAATTTGTAAAGTGTGAATTATGTACTATTTATTATGTTAAAATTTTAATAAAAATGTGTTATTTTAATTATGTTTATACGAAAATGTTCAGCATAAGGAAAAAAATTCATAGGTATTGAGCGAGCCCCATAACTCTGATAGATTATGTGCCACTGTGATAAGGAATTTAAGGAAAATCAGTGATGTGATGGAGCTAGGTTATTGATGCAACACATGAAAGTGTCATTGTGCCAAAAATAAGCATCGTATCATTTTAGTCTCGAGAAATTGAATTTCAAAGTGCCAAGCTTCATTATGCTGCAGCACTGTAGTGTTGGACTTTTACAGTGTCGCAGTGGAGTTGTTGGCAAAACGAGGAGCCACACTTACTCAATGAAATGGCTCATTGATTCAACTGTTAATTGTAGTAGGTCAGTGCAACGCCATAATAGAGCAAGCCTAATAGTGCAGAGGTGCTAATTCATCTTAAACTGCCACGGGACCACCATGTCGAGCATTGTGGTTCCTAAAAACATTCCCATATTTTTTTATAAATAGTTTTATAGTTCCTTTGTTAAGGTGTTCTATAAAGTTTTAATGGAGACTTATACTTTTGAGTGTCTTCCCTTAGTTCCCCCTTAGAGTAAAGTTTAAGGGAGGCTAAGGAAGTATAATATACTTTCATTTAGAGATCCGACCTATATTATGTAAGCATATCTGTTGTTGGAGGATGGAGTGAGGAGAATATCAATTGATCCTTCCTGGTGACATTAATCTTTATTAACTCTCCTATATCTTTTTCTTATATGAATGAAATTGATATGAGTTTGCTTTTTATACTATCCATGTCTGGCTAAATCTTTGAGTTTTTGGTTAATGACGTAAATACATAGAAATTACTAATGTAAACTCTTATGCCTTAAATTTGTTTATAGATATTTTCAATATCTCCCATTTATTAATTTAATGTATACAGCGGTAATGTATGTAGTTAATATCTAGCATGATATGTTACCTCGATGAATAAATATTAGAATAAATAGGAGTATTGAAATAGAATGTTGGCATACCAAGATATAGGATTTTAAACCTTCTATCTCAAAAAAGGAAGAAAACATAATTAATATAAGTTCAAAAAATACCCAAAACCCTTATGCCACTAACTCTATATAAATTTTATTTTATCCCACCTAAGCCTAAGAAAGTAATGAAATAGAATTCCATGTATATGTTATACATTTTTTATGATGAATCAGCTAATAGATTAAATAGTAAAGAGGAAAACAATTCCCAAGAAATACCAATAAATTTAAATGAATTAAAAGAATCCTTTTGGTATTTATCTAATAATGATGCCCTTATTCTTGATGTTCAGTTATCCTATCAATATTGAAATAGAGATGTCTGATTTGAACACTTTATCATATAAGAACTCAAAGTTAATTAGTAATTTAGAGTTAGATAATCATGGTGCTTCTTCTTCTAAAGAGGTAGTTCAAGTCAATATTTGAAGTATTAAAGCTCTGTTTTCATGAGCTTCAGCTGTAGATAAATGAAAACTAATTATAAATAATCTAGAAACTTCAAATCAACCTCAACCAATATAGTTAACAAATACATTTAATCTAGAGATCACTGAAGTGAACTATAATGCCTTAGCTCATCTTAGAATGTTACCTGCAAAATTGAGTATTTATGATGCTTTGGTCCTTTCGAAGTAAATTAAGGAGGCTTCAATCAAAGCTTTGCTAGAGATCTATATGGCATAGTTAGGATCAATGCAGTCAGAAGAAGCCTTATACTTCAAGGAGGTTCTAGGAGTGGCATTTTTTCATGAAGATTTATTGAAGGAACCGCTAACCATAATCGCCCATTATATGGTTTTGTAAATATTGACAACTTCAAGTTATCTAGCATCCTTATTGATTCAGGGGTATCAATCAGCATCATGACTCTTAGAACTCTTACCTATTTAAATTTAGATACTCACAAACCTAATTATTATAAAATGATATTGTGTGGCATTAACAAAAAAGGTGAGAGGGCTTTATATTTAGTAAATTCACCAGTAGAAATATATAGCCTTATAATCGAAGAAAAATTCCATATAATAGATTTGGAGGATTCTTTAAATGCTCTCTTGGGTAGACCTTATCTCAAGGAATATAGAATATTACAAATCTGGGCCCAAGCACTATAATTTTGATGACAAAAAAAATTATTATTTTCATATTGCTATCTTCTATTAATTATTACTATTGAATATCCATTTTGTTGCCCTGCTCACTAACATTTTAGGTCCACAGTTCACTTGCAACTTCTATCAGCACAAGATTGGGTAGACTAGGGTTGAGTCTGATTGTAATTTCAACTTCAATATACTTTTACCTTTCTTGAGTCAAGTCATATATATAGTGGATATTAAGCTGAGTAACCTTACACACACACACTCAAGGGAGTGAGTTGGTGAGTTAGAAAATTTTTTTTAAAACTAATCGTACAATACGATTTAAATCATTCTGGATGATCAATTAAAATAGAAAACCCTAATTAGGGAACCTCATATAATTAGGATTGATTAAACTCATCATATTATATGATATATAGCATATAGGATGATATGTTATAATCAGCGAAACAGTCACCAATCATAATTTAGGTATTATTTTAAATATTTAAAATCTATGTCTAATCATATCATATGATCTTCATCGTACTATACAATCTATGACAATCATGCCTAAATTAATCCTATGATTAGGTGTTTAATTATAGTTAAATTATTCAATTAGATTATATAGGATGATGTGATATGATTGTATTATATGACTCAATTCCTATATGGGATGATAATTAAATGCTACCCCTCATATTAGAGGATTAGCTTCGTGTTTGTACTGATTGTATAGGATGATCAAATATGATCGTACCGTATGACCTGATCCCTACATGAGATGATAATTAAAGGCCGTCTCTCATACTGGATGATTATATATGTATTTATACTAATAGTACAGGATAATGTGCCTAATCACACAGGACGATCAATATAAATACTTGAACTGATCGTATAGTGGACTATAGTTCATACTAGCTAAAAGTGCAATTTTGAACTAATCGTACAATACGATATTGAATCGTATTAGATGATCAGAAGTGCTAGATTAAAATTTAGCACTTTCTCTGAGGCTCTCTATTTAAAGTATTCTATTGTCTTGTTTCAAAATACTTTCGGTTGCTAAGTGTTTTTGTGATGAGCAAAGAAGAGCTTAAGAGAGCTTTAGGAGAGAGAAGAGAGGGAAAGATTATTGTAAGGTAGATTTATGAGGGATTTACATGGTTACTCCATATAAGGTTCTTCCTCATCTTCTTTAAGCTTCTGCCTTGATCCTTTGGAGACTCCAAGAAGACATTCTACAACAACAGCCCCAGGTTCTCTGCCTTCCCCAAGAGAGACAAAAAGGATTGAAGGTTCTCTGCCTTCAACAGGGGGTCCAAAAAGGATTCTAGGTTCTCTGCCATCACCAGGAGGGTGAAAAAGGATTTCAGGTTCTCTGCCTTTACCGGGTTGGTGAAAAGAATTTTGTAATGGCTTCTCCGCCTTGCTGTGGGGGCAAAAGGATAGAAACTACTTTTAGTGCAATACCTAAAATGGAGGTTTCCAGAAAGTGGACATAGGTCAGGTTAGACTGAACCACTATAAATTTATATGGGTTTTATTTTATTATTTTGCACTTTTTTCTATGGCTTATTATGTGGTTGACAAACTTTTAATTCTATTATCATAATTCTAATTTGCCTCAGCATTAAGGGGATTAAGGTGCCTTCTTTTGGTTTAAAAATTTTAAATAACCAATTCATCCCCCCACCCGCTCTTAGTTAGCCTCAGGCTAATTTCTTGAGGTTTAATAACCTACATGAAATTTCAAGTGGTATTAGAGCGAGAATCAAAAATTAAGTTTTAAAAATTTTTTGAAAAATGATCCATGGCTACTTTTGGAAATCATAATATTACAGAAGGGCATTGAATCACACGACCACCTTTATTTAATAATATTCCTTTTGATGTTTGAAATTTTTGCATGTCTACTTTCTTGTAATCTATAGATTATTGCATGTAGATGTTAGTTCAGGAAGGATTCTCTGCACCTTCTCATTTTGTAAATGGCATTAAAACTGGACTACCTTTTTTAAATGGAGTATAGAGGATATAGATTAAGCCTAAATGAATACAAAATATATAAACTATTTTTTTTGTGCATTAAAGTCTGAAGATTATATGTGTGTTTCTACTTGCACAACTGGTAAAGAAATTGGGGATAAACTCTGCATAACCTATAAAGAAACAAATGAAGTAAAATAATCTAGGTTAAATATTCTTCTCCATGATTATGAACTATTTCCCATGAAACCTAGTGAGTCTATTTCTGAAATATATACTAGGTGCACACAAATTTTCACTTCCCTATATGCATTAGGTAGAGAACTCACAAATTCTGAAAAAGTAAACAAGATTCTATATTGTCTACCTAGTTCCTATGATACAAAGATAGCTGTTATTACTGAATCCAAGGATATGAATGTTTTTTCAATTGATAACTTACTTGGATCACTCATTGCTTATAAGTAAGGAGTGAGTCAAAGACAGATTGATACAGGTGAGAAAAGAAAGGAGAAAATTATAGCCTTAATGGCTGATGATTTTGATAGTGATAATTCCATGCCTGAAGACAATGATGACATAACACTAATGATAAGGCAATTCAAAAGCTTTTTGAAGAAAAAGAAAAAGTGTCATCAGTAATGGAATAAAGGTAAATCTAATAAAAATTCCAAAACTTCTTCTGAAGTCATCTATTTTGAATGCAGGAAGCCAGGGCATATGAAGACTGATTTCCCAAACCTTAAAGCTCACCCAATCAAGGAAAAGGGCGAGGAAAAAGCCAAATTCAAAAAGAGCAAGCAACGGACTCAAAAGGCTTTTTTGGGCAGACTTTGCTTCAGACTATCTGAGATAGAACCTGAAGTGGAGGTAACCAACCTGTGCTTAATGGCATATAATCATCTTGATCATTCCAATCAAGAGGAGGTATGTGAGCTTCCTATGATGAACTATTTGAAGTTTCTAAAATAATTCATAATACATATAGGAATCTCAAGAAAATGTATGCAAGCTTTAATTTTGACTTTTCAAATTTGCAAAAAGAGTATGAATGTCTTAGAAAAGATCACTCCACATTGGATACTAATCATATGATCTTGCTTAATGAATTGGATTCATAAAATAGGAAGCATCTTAATTTAACTGATGAGCATGATTCCTTGAAAACATTTCATATTAATCTAGAAAATACATTTAAAAAATTAAAGGCAAGTTTAGATGAAGCTAATAATAGGGAGCATGAATTAAAATTTAAAATGCAATTCTTGAAAGTGAAAAAAAAAATCTGTAAGAAAAACTAACTGCTTCTAAAGAAAACAAAACATCACCACAACATACATCATCTAAACTTAAGAAGAGCCACCATAACCTAAATAGACTTGTAAATCCATTCCCAAGAGTTAGATGTTTATCTTGAGGCATGCTAGGACATATCTCCCACACTTACACTATCCACGGTAGAACACATTTGGTGTAGAGGCCAAAATTACATAAACCATAGCATAACTTGCAAGCATCTCATTCTTTAATTTATAAGGTGGAACCCAAACTTGTTTGGATTCCTAAATCTAACCCTTGATGAATGTATAGGGCTACTCTCACAAAAGGCCCAATGAGAGCATGTGGTACCTGGACAGTGGATATTGAAGGCATATAATTAAAGATGTAAAGAAATTCATCACGCTGGAGGCCAGGGTAAGGGGCAAGATAACACCACCAGGATGGTGGTTGGGTTAGGTATAATTGGAAACTCAAAAAATTTCATGATTGAAAATGTTTACTGGAAGATAGCTTAAAATATAATTTGCTTAGCAGTAGCTAATTCTGTGATAAAGGCTTCAGCATAAAATTTTTATCTACCTACTGCATAATAAGTTTAAATAGAAATACAATTTTTTTAGGAAAAAAAGAATCAACAATGTTTACATGCTTGATCTAAATTATATTGATTATGCTACTTCTCTTTGCTTAAAAACTATTACTGATGAATCATGGTTATGGTATAGGAGACTGTGTCTTGCAAGCATAAAAAATCTTAGAAAAATCACCCAACAAGACTTAGTGAGAGGCATGCCCAAACTAAAATTCATTAAGGATCACCTGTGTGATGCTTGTAAGTTAGGAAAGCAAGTCAAATCCTCCTTGCACTCAATTAAGGACATTAACACAAGTAAACCTTTAGAAGTCCTTCACATGGATCTTTTTGAACCCGTTAGCACTTCAAGCCTAGGAGGGAAAGTCTTTAGGTATGTGATTGTTGATGATTACTCAAGGTTTACTTGTGTTAGATTTTTATCTCATAAAAGTGAATCATTTAAGGAGTTTAGGATATTCTCCACTTGGATTCAGAGGAAGTTAGGGTATAAAATTTTGACCATTCACAGCGACCATGGTGGAGAATTTAAAAATAAAAAATTTGAATCTTACTATAAGGAGCAAGGGAGAGATCATAACTTTTTAGCTCCTAGAACCCCTCAGTAGAATGGGGCAGCTAAAAGAAAGAATTGGACCTTAATAAAAGCTACTAGATCCATGTTAGCTGAATATTCACTCCCTAAATACTTCTGGGCAAAAGCAATAAACATAGTATATTATATTCTGAATAGGGTTAATATTAGATGCAAGCTGAACAAGACACCATCTGAAATCCTTAAGGGTAAGACACCCAACCTCTCTCACCTTCATGTCTTTGGATGTAAAATATTCATTTTAAATAATGGGATATCTCTATTAAGAAAGTCTGACCCCAAATCTGATGGAGTCTTCCTAGGATACTCAAATGTTAAAAAATCATTTAGAGTTTTCAATAAAAGGATACTAGTGGTAGAGGAGATCACTTATGTAGTTTTTGATGAATATAGAAATTCTAGAGGTTGAAAAAAATTTACTGCCTAGAGAATGAAGATATTCTTCAAGTCATCCTAAAGAACGGATCTTAGGAGACCCATCTAAAGGTGTTAGAAGTAGGCATGGACTTAGAAAAGAAGTTAACCACTCTACCTGTATCTCAATGGTTGAACCCACAAATATAAATCATGCACTATTTAATAAATTATAGATCCTAACTATGCAAGAAGAACTGAATCAATTTACTAGAAATGATATTTGGGAGCTAATTGAAAGACTTAAGGATCAGAGTGTTGTTGGAACAAAATGGGTTTTCAAAAAATAAAATAAATGGTTCTAGTGTAGTGATTAGAAATAAAATAAGACTAGTGGCTAAGAGGTACAACCAGATAGAACAGATTGACTTTGTAGATACTTTTGCCCATACAGTCAGATTAAAAGCCATAAGAGTGCTACTAGATTTTGCCTGCCTTAAGGGATTCAAATTGTATCAAATAGATGTTAAATGTGCCTTTCTAAATGGGGTAATAGAAGAAATTGTGTATGTTGAACACAACAAAAATAAAACATAATATAATAAAAATAGGAGAAAGCCGTAACAGATATAATAATATTTATTATCATCAAAACCATAGTGTTTGAATAAGATTTGTAACAATCTCCTCCTTTTTTATGATGGTAAACATTATTGTTTAGGATATTCAAAAAATTATTTTCCTCTAAACTCCCCCTTATAAAAAATAAATAACAATGCAATTAAAAAATAAATAATCAATAATAAAATTCTCCCCCTTTTAATATCATAAAAAGAGGGAAACAAAAAGAAGAAAAAAATATACAAAAAAGAAATAGGAATAGAAACAGAAACAGAAACAGAAAACAAACAAATTCAAAAAGATTAACCACTCAAGGTAAATAAAATATCATAACTCTGGTAACTTGCATGGGTATTTTTAGAATGTAATAAACTTACTCTACAAATAGAAAAAGTTCAAAGAAGATAGGTGTTGACTTTATAACAACAAAAGGATTTTGATTCTAGAGTTTGCACACCCAGCTTAAAATCTTCATAGGCTAAAGTTGTTGTTTAATAAAAATCTAATTTAGGAATTACAATTAGATAGGAAACTTAAACTTTTTAGACTATTAGTATGAAATATATCGAATAGAATATTATTATAAAAGTGATGAATGAAGAACCAAGATTTTCTAAAATCAAGTATTAAACATATTATAAAACAAAGGGATTTTCTAAGATTTAAAGATTTAATTGAAAGAAAAGATAATCTAAGTTGGGCTTATTTTTTGCCTCTTTTATCTGCATTCGGTTTGTTTTTTATACACATAGTGCATCTTTTACTTTTGGCGTCATTACGCATCTTTTGATTTTGGGCTCATTTTGTGCCTCTTTTTGATTTTTTTCAATTTGCTTCCTTTCTAAATCTTTAAGAATCTCAGTTGTAAGATTATCTTCCAAATAGAAAAGAAGAATAACTCACTCTCTTATATAGGGAGGAATAATCTACAAAGTAAACTCGAGCTTTCTAATAGGAATAAATAGCCTAATGTTGAAATATAATGAATTTTATTCGTCAAATTATAAAATATATCCATGATATAAAAATATGTAGTATAGTGAATAAGTTTTCATTTCAACCATCTTAATTCTAATTAGATTTAGATTTTTAAGTATTCACAAGAAATTATCATGTAAAGGAAATAAGGAGGGATATATAAATTCATGAATTTTTATCCTTTTAGTTTTAAAAATGTCAGCAATTACTTATTCAAACTTTTATGTTAGAATAGAAGTATTTTTATTACACTCAGCAAAGTGCATTGTAGTCAGGGTTAATTTATATAGTATGATATAATTCGTATAGTATGAATACAAGTCATACAAGATGATCAACAAAAAATAATAGTTTACTTGTCAAAAAATTTCTCAAGCAAAGAGCATAGAAAATAGCCCATCATTAAAAGAAATATAAGAAATACTAAAAAAAAAATTTTAAGAAAAACATTTGACTAAAAAGAAAAAACAACACAAGAAAGACTGAATAGAAAATTCATTACAAAATAAAGTAAAGACAAACAATCATATAAAAAAGAAAAATACAACATAATAAAAATAAAATAAAAATTAGAACAGTGGTGGATCCTGATCATGAGGTGGTTGTGGAGGTGGTTGGAAAAACTAATTACAGCTATCGTACTACTGTTGGATTGAGGTGAACTGTTGTTGGATATTTCCAAATTTCTCCCTAAACCAACGCACATCATTATCATGTTGGGTTTGTTGTTGATCCAGGCGAGTCTCAAATCAGTCAAATCGTTGAATCAACTCCTCATATGGGTAGTCGTGAGGAGGTGGTGCAGGTGCAAGATCAGCTGTAGGGGGAGCATCTCCTTTATCAAATAGTGGGTTTCTAGCTCCTGATCCCTATGAAAGAGCATCCAGAAGGATGCATCCAAAAAGAAGATTGGAGTGTGGTCAGGAGGAGCAGGATATGTGATATTGTATTTTTATCCAAGTTATATCCAATCACTTGTCCTAGGGCAATGTTTTGTTTCCATCAAGTGGATGGGAGTTCAATGGAAGTCAGATTTTGGATGTAATCAATTAACATTTTAGCATCATCCATTTGGGTGTTTGACATTATGAAGTAAGTGATAATTAAAAGTAGGGGAGTGATGTTTACTGGTCTCCAGCATTAGGGATGATTGATGTTCAAAGAACGTGCTGGATAACCCTAGCATTTTGATTAAGAGTGTGAACCAAAGGTTGGTGGTAGTTCAGAGTAGCATTTCAAAGCAAAATATTTATAGCACTCTAGTTAAAATAAAAACTAGAGGCCATACTAAGGGGTCTATTTCCTTGGGTGTTCAATTGAAGGTGGATACCTACGTCTTCTTTAGTTATTTCCACATTCTAACAACAAACACGAGAAGACATTACAGTTGCAACCCCACTGATCCTAAGATTTGCTAGGAATTCATAGAGGATTTCAGAGTGGAAGGGATAGGCTAAAGAGAGGAGAAATTCAAGTGCAGTGGAATTAAAAAGGTTCATTACCAAAAAGATTAAGGCCTGTTGGTTGAGAAGCCTTAAAGGAGTAATTTTGGCTTCTTTGTATTTATGGTAGGCAGCTACATCAAAAGCTGTCATAAAATGATTGTTAGTAGGGTTATGAGAGGAGGAAGCACCCTGGGTTTGGCAACTATATTTTCCACCGCCAGCCATTGTACAGATTAGGACTGCAAGGAGGAGGATTAGAAGGATTATGTAAAGAATTTTAATGAATTAGGGCTATTTAAATAGAATTCCAATGGATCATACAGTACGATCGAGAGCAATTAATTCAGCCAAATGATGAGTCAAAAAGGTTATCTAATCGTATAGTACGATCAAACATCATATGGGATGATTAGAGACATGGAGATCATCTCAAGGAGTCAGACAGTATGACCCTTGACCAAAAGGTTCATATAGTACAAACATGTGTTCATATTGTACAATCAATAATAAATATCGTACCAACTGAAATAAATTTATCCCAGTCTGGATTGACATGTATATCATCCAGATGAACAGGTTTTCATACAGTATGATTGTCAACCATAGATATAATCTGGATCATCCATTAAGCCAAGGGTTGTGATCAAAGCATTCTTATACAGATCATACAATACGAAGATGATTCGTATAGTATGATATAAGATGAAACTTTTTTCTTTGCAGGAAAAATAGTGAGGTTTGGTGAAGTGATTTATGTGATGATCATGTTATAATCAAAAGAGAAAAAATTAGTAAAAATAAAACAAACAACAAATGGACAAAAATAAAAAAGCAAAAAGAAATTCCAAATAATAAAATGAAAAATAAAATCATAAAAAATACAAGACAATGAAAGCAAAAGTATAAAACAAAAACACAAAAATAGAAATAGGAATACAAAAGAATAGAAATAGAAAGTGTCAATTTCAAGCATGAATATCGAGCACACCTAATCTAGTTCTTAAGGTGCTAAAGGTTTCAAAAGCCAGTGGTTTTGTAAAGATATCAGCAAGTTGATGTTCAGTGGCTACATGGTGTAGCACTATATCTCCTTTGGTTACATGGTCCCTAATGATATGGTTCCTTATGTCTATATGATTGATCCTAGAGTGTTGGATTGGATTCTTTGAAATGCAGATGGCACTAGTGTTATAATATAACATTAGAATTGTGCCTATATGTATTCCTAAATCTAGAATTTGTTACTTTAACCAAAGAACCTGGGCCACACAACTCCTTAAGGCTATGTACTTAGCTTCAGCAGTGGATAGGACAACTGAGTTCTATTTTCGACTAGACCAGGAGACCAAGGACTGGCCTATACATTAACATGTTCCAAAAGTGTTTTTTCCTATCAACTTTGCATCATACAAAATTTGAATTAGAATATCCTATGATTTCAAAGGAGGTGCTATACCTAGGATACCAAATTCCTAAGTCTTGGGTTCCTAAGAGATATCTAAGAATTCTCTTAACAGCAATCAAGTGGGACTCTATTGGATCAACCTAAAATCTAACATAGAGATAAACAATAAATATAATATCAGATCTGCTAGCAATTAAGTAAAGTAGTGATCTAATTATTTCTCTGTATTTCTTTTGATCAATAAATTTTTCATTTGAATCCTTATCTAACTGAATAATAGAACTCATGAGAGTGTTGATTAGCTTGGCTTGATCCATTTCATATTTCTTAAGGATATCCTTAATGTATTTTGATTGACTAAGGAAAGTTCCATCATCCTTCTGCTATATACTAAATCCAAGAATGTAGGTCAGTCCTCCCATCATACTCATCTCAAACTCCTTACCCATTATTTTTGAAAACTCATCACAAAGGCTTTTATTAGAGGATCCAAACAAATATCATCAATATAAATTTAGACAATGAGTAGTTCATCTCCAACCTTTTTTTAGAAACAGGGTGGTGTCTATGCTCCCCTTAACAAAGGTTCTTTCTAGTAGGAATATGCTTAGCCTTTCATACCATACTCTAGGTGCTTGTTTTAGTCCATATAATGCCTTTTTTAATTTAAACATGTGATTAGAAAATTGTGAATTTTTAAATTCTGAGGGTTATTCAACATACACATCTTCTTTTATTACCCCATTCAGAATGGTACTCTTGACATCCATTTGGTACAGTTTAAATCCCTTAAAATAAGCAAAGGCTAGTAGTACCCTAATTGCTTCTAATCTAGCTACAAGGGCAAAGGTCTCTTTAAAATCAATTCCTTTTATCTGGTTATACCCCTTAGCCACTGATCTTTCTTTATTTCTCACCATAACACCAGAATCATTCATTTTATTTTTGAAAACCCATTTAGTTCCAACCACACTCTGGTCCTTAGGTGTGTTAACTAACTCCTAAACATCATTACTTACAAATTAATTTAACTCTTCTTGCATGGTTAGAACCTAGAATTCATCAAATAGGGCTTAATTTATATTGGTGGGTTCTATCACTGAGATGAAGGCAGAGTGGTTTACTTCTTTTCTAAGTCCATGCCTAATTCTAACACCTTCAAATGGGTCTCTTAAGATCAGTTCTTTAAGATGACTTGAAGAATATTCTATTCTCTATGTAGTGAATTTTTTAGGTTCTACCCTTTCCTCCATATTTATAGATTATACTCCTTGGGTGATTTCTACAACTTCTTCTTCTTCTACCCTAGACCCTCCAAAATTATTAGATTCATCAAATATAACATGAGCGATCTCCTCTACTACTAGTGTCCTTTTATTGAAGACTCTATAGGATTTTCCAATATTTGAGTAACCTAGGAACACTCCTTCATCAGATTTTGGGTCAAACTTTCCTAGTTAAGACATCCCATTATTCAGAATGAATACTTTACATTTAAAGACATGAAGGTGAGAGAGGTTGGGTATCCTACTCCTAAGAATTTCATAGGATATCTTATTCAGCTTGGATCTAACATTAACCCTATTTAAAATATAATAGGTCGTATTCATCGCTTCTGCCTAGAAGTATTTAGGAAGTGAGTATTCAGCTAGCATGGCTCTAGTGGCTTCTACCAGGGTCCTGTTCTTTTTTTCAGCTACCCCATTCTGCTAAGGGGTTCGAGGAGCTAAAAAATTATGATCTATTCCTTGCTCCTTACAGTAAGATTCAAAATTTTCATTCTCAAATTCTCCACCGTGGTCATTATGAATGGTTAAAATTTCACAACCTTGTTTCCTCTGAATTCAAGTGGAAAAAGGCCTAAACTCCTCGAATGATTCACTTTTATGAGATAGGAATCTAACCCAAGTTAACCTTGAGTAATCATTAACATTTACATACCCAAAGACTTTTCCTCCTAAGCTTGCAGTGTTGACAGGTCCAAAGAGATTCATGTGAAGGACATCTAAGGGTTTGCTAGTGTTAATGTCTTTGACTGAGTGGAAGGAGGATTTGACTTACTTTCCTAATTGACAGGCATCACAGAGGTGGTCCTTATTGAACTCTAGTTTCAAAATTCCTCCTATTAGGTCTTTCTGGGTTATTTTTTTTAAGACTTTTCATGCTTGCATGACACACTCTTTTATGCCATAACCAGGATTCATCAATAATTATTTTTAAGTAAAGAGCAGTATCAAATTTAATGTAATTTAAATCAAGCATGTAAATATTATTGATTCTCCTTCCCTACAAAATAGTTTTTTTATTTAAGCTTATTATGTAGCTGGTAGATAGAAAATTTATGCTGAAGTCTTTATCACAGAGCTAGCTGATGCTGAGTAGATTATGTTTCAATCCATCTACTAATAAAATATTTTCAATGATGAAATTTTTTGAGTTACCAATTATACATGAGCCCGCCACTCTCCTGGTGGTGTTATCTATAAGTATCACCTTGCCTCCTACCCTGGCCTCTAGCGAAATGAATTGATTTGCATCTCCAGTCACGTGCCTTAAACATTCATTATCTAGGTACCACATGCTCTAACGAGGCCTTCTGTGAGAGCACTCCTACAAAATCATTAGTGGTCAGATTTGGGAACGTAGATAGGTTTGGGTTTCACCTTATAGAATATGGGATGAATGTTTGCATGCTATGCTATGAATTATACAATTTTAGTCTCCACACCAAATGTGTTCTATGGTGGATAGTGCAAGTGTGGGAGATGTGTCCCAGTATGCCATAAGAAAAACATCTAACTCCAGGAAAAGTGTCTACTAATCTTTTTGGGTTATGGTGCCTCTTCCTAGTTTGAATGCATGCTGTGATGGTGTGTTATAAAACTATGCAAGTATAGAAAGTGTTTTGTTTTCTTTCAAAGTAGTTAGTTCAGCTTGTAAAAACTTATTTACATATTCAAGAATTGAATTTTCAATCTTTAATGCATGCTCCTTATTATCTAATTGAGATGTAAGAGTTTCTAATTCCTTGAATGTATTTTCTAATTCAACATGTGATAATTTCAAGGAATCATGTTCAACAGTTAATTCAGAATGCTTCTCGTTTAACATATTAAATTCATCTAACAAAGCCATGTGATTACTATCCAGAGTGGAGTAATCTTTCTTTAGGCATTCATGCTCTTTCTGTAGAATTGAAAAGTCAGATTTAAGGCTGGCATGTGATTTTTTAAGCTTCCTATATGTAGTATGAATTTTTTAGAAACTTTAAATAATTGATCATAAGTAAGCTTATATACCTCCTCTTGAACAGAATGATCAAGATGATCATCTGCCATTAAGCATAGGTTGGTTACCTCCTCTTCTACTTCAGTTTCAGAAGAGTCTGATGCTGAGTCTGTAAAAAGCTTTTTGAGTCCTTTGCTTGGGTGAGCTTTATGAGTTGGGCAATCAAACTTTAGGTGCCCTGGCTTCCTGCATTCAAAGCATATAACATCAAAAGAAATTTTAGAATTTTTACTATTCTTACCTTTATTCTATTGCTGATGATATTTTTTCTTTCTCTTTAAAAAGTTTTTGAATTACTTAGTCATCAGTGCAATATCATCATCATCTTATCAAAAAGAGTCACTATCAGAATCATTAGCTTTTAAGGCTACAATTTTCTCTTTTCTCTTTTTACCTGCATCAAGCTGCCTTTAACTCACTCCTTGCTTGTAGGCAATGAGTGAACCAAGTAAGTTATCAATGGAATAAATATTTAGATCTTTAGATTCAGTAATGGTAGTAATTTTTTCATCATAGGAAGAAGGTAAACAACGAAGAATTTTGTAAACTTTTTCATAATTTATAAGCTCTCTTCCTAAGGCATACAGAGAAGTAACAATTTGAGTAAATCTAGTATACATTTTAGAAATTAATTCACTAGTTTTCATGCAAAATAATTCATATCGTGAAGCAGAATGTTCAACCTAGATTATTTTACTTTATTAGTTTCCTCATATATTATGCATAGTTTGTCCCAATTTTTTTTTTAGTTAAATAAGTAGACACATGCATGTAATCTTCAAATTTTAACACATAGAAAAAATAATTCAAACATTTAGCAATAAGTTGGGCTAAATCTCTATCTTATATGCTCCATTCAGAATAGGGAAGTTCAATTTTTATGCCATTAATAAAGTGAGAAGGTGCAGAATAACCTTTTCTGAACTAACATTCACATGCAATAAACAATTGATTATAAAAGGTGGATATGCAAATTTTCTAAAAATTCAAAGGAATGTTATCAAATAGAGGTGGTCGAGTGATTAAATATCCTTCCATAGTATTATGATTATCAGAATTAGCCATGGATCATTTTTTAAAAAGTTTTCTAAAACTTAATTTAAGAATCTCTCTTTAGTACTACTTAAAATTTTGTGAGGATTGTTAAACCCTAAAGAACTAGCCTGAGGCTAACGAAGAGGTTGGGGGAATTGATGTTATTCACAAGTTTTTGGTTAATCTAAAACTTTCAGGATCTTTTCACATTAGATTGCTGGATCTGAGACATGTTGCGATTCAACTGAGCAATGACTTGGACTATAGTCATATTTTTTTAAGGAGATCTTATTATATTCAAGCTTATCAAATGTGATTACTCAAATGGACACAAAATTTTGATGTCCGTGAGGAATCTTCTATTACTCATGTGTGGATCTCTTTCCCTAATCTGAGACTTCATTTTTTTTAATTTGCAAATTTTATTTGGCTTAGCTTCAATTCTTGGTAGGCCCTAACAAACATATCAAGCTACGGCATCGGTATCTCATCCGTCTGTGGCTCATGTTTTAGTTGAGCTAGATATTTCTAAAAAAGCATTATAATGAGATTTGGATTGGTTCTGAATTGAATGGCTATTTTCATAAAGTTGAATTTGAAAATTTACCCATTTTTTGCTCTCACTGTAAGATGCATGGTCATGATTTAAATGAGTATTATAAGCTTCATCCTCAGCTTCAGAGGGAGAAGGATTCCTCCAAACAACCCACTGGAAAGGATGATCCTTTGGCTGATCATGACATTGTCATTTCGATTCTTGATGCTATTGAAGGAAATGTTCCTAAAGTTCAAGATAATGTTGTTGAAGCTATACAACCTACTATACAACCTAATGAATTGCTTTCCTCTACTAGTGTTGATCTTCTTATTGGTCAAAAAGTTAATCTCAACTCTATCTCTTGTTTACCTTATGGTTCTCAAAACATGGATTAATAAACGTTGGTTATCACTACTAATTTAAATAATGTTCCTTCCTCTTCAACTAATCCTTATGCTTTTAAATTCAGCGGATATGGAGGTGGTGCTATTAAATGTTAGTTGTTCTAATAAGATGCTCACTTATACTATTGTGAATGATCGGGTGGATGGCAATAACAGTTTGGTGGAGGCTAATATTGGAAATGAATTGAATAAGAATATTTATGAGGATGAGAGCGCTATCTTTGAGGAGGGCGATCTGCCTCATGATGAGAGGCAAGCAGGTATGACAAATAATAGTAAGTTCTCTCTAAATACTCAATATAATAATGATGCCGTTACTGATACCGAGGATATGGATATTATGGCAAAATATTTTGCTAAAGATGATAATGAGACTAGTTATATCAAGTTTTAGAGTAGGAGAGGGAGGAAAAAGAAGAACATCATTTTACAAACTCCTAGAACTACTCGATCGCATACTAGTCATTAACCCTAATTTTTTTTATGTTTAACTCTATCATATGGAATGTTAGGGGCATTAGGTGCCCCTTATCTAAGTTACATGTTAAGAATTTATGTCGCATTTATAATATTTCTGTTCTTGTTTTATTAGAACCTTTTATTTCATCTTCTAAATTAATTGGCACGGCTAGATATTTGGGTTTTAAATATGCTATTTCTAATGTTGCTAATAAGATTTGGGTTCTATGGAAGGACCCTGTTCATATTGATATTATTAGAGATTTCACTCAAGTTTTGTATTGTAATATTAAGGTTTTATATTTTCATTGCTATGCTTCCTTTGTTTATGCTGCTTCTTCTCATTTTTTGAGGAAAGTGTTATGGCAGCAACTTATCCATTTTCATAGTATTTGTAATGTGCCTTGGCTTGTTGGAGGGGATTTTAATACTATCTCTTATCCTCTGAAAGTATTGGGGGCACTTCTTAATGCAAACCTAGATTTAAGGATTATAATTTTGATGATAACAAATAATTTTCTGTTCTGTTTGATTGGCTAACATTTCAGGTATAAAAGATCAAATGCAATTCAAGTCAACTCAAGATCGGGTCTGCGTGTGTTTAAATGTATTTTTTCTTTTCTTGACTCAAATGTAATGTAATTGATCTCCTAGCTAAGTAACCTTGCACACACACACTCAGGGGGAGAGTTTTAGTGAGTTAGAATTTCTGTTTCAAATTTTATCCTGGACGATATTTATATCATCCTGGACGATCCAGTGAAAATAGAAACCCTAATTAGGGTAATCATGTTAAGTCGGTTTGATTAAGTAGATCATCCTGGATGATATACCCATCATACAGGACGATAGACTCAAATCAAAAATTCTCAACCGCTAGATTAAGTTAGGCAAGTTTTTATTTTTAGAGATTTGATCTGATCATCCCTGACGATACGTGTATCATCCTGGATGATCTATTACAATCATACCTAAATTAGTCTGGTGATTAAGGAAAGTAATTAATATTTAATTGATACGATCATATCGTCCTAGACGATCGCCATATTTTCTGGGACGATACATGCAAAATCTTGATATTCCAGAGCACTTCACCTAGATGATCCGAGAAATGTGCTGGATGATATTCCTAATTTTGAACTAATCGTATGAGACGATCGAGATATCAGCCCGGATGATCAAGTCATTTTGAGATCATTCAGCATATTTTGGTTGTACGACCCGAGCAGTGTGTAGGACGATATTGTCATTTTTGAACTAATCGTATAGGATGATATAAATATCATCCTGGACGATCAAGTCATTTTGAGATCATCCAGCATAGGTTGCCCTGGACGACCCGAGCTATCTTCTGGATGAAATTCTTGATTACACTAATCGTCTTGGATGATCGCAGAATCGTACGGGATGATATGAACAAATTTTATCTACTAATCGTCCAGACAAACCAGATCGTCCGGGCTGATACATGTGATTTTATACTGATCGTACAGGATGATCGACCGATCGTCCTGGATGATCTTTTATGACCAGTTGAGATTTAGGGTAATTTTTTGAGCCCTCCTTTTTAAGATCTTTTTCTCTCAACAAGAAAAATCTTTTTGCCACTTTCCTTTCCAGAGAGAACCTTGAGAGAGAGAGAGAGAGAGAGGATCTTGTGAGGGGGAGTTTGTGAGGGTTTCATAAAGGTTGCTCCAAGCAAGGATCTGAGTCATCTTCTCCAGTCATCGTCTCTTATCTTATTGGTGTCTCTGTGGGAGGATTATCCGTAAGAAGACCTAGGTTCTCTGCCTGCTTCAGGAGGAGGCGAAAGGAGTCTAGTTTCTCTGCCTGCTTTAGGAGGAAGTGAAAGGAGTACAGGTTCTCTGCCTCACCGGGTTGGTGGAAATGAGTTTTTGTATAGGCTTCTCTTCCTTGCTGTGGAAGCAGAAGGAGAGTCACTTAGTGTTAGTGCAATACCCGGAGGGGAGGCTTCGTGGAGTGGACGTAGGTCAAGTTGACCGAACCACTATAAAATATGGTGTGTTCTTTCTGATTATCTTCCGCATTTATTTTTCTGATGATGATTGTGTGATTGTGATAATTATTCTGTTATTGTTGAACATCTGCATATCATCGCGAAACTGTAATTGTTTTAAAACCTTCAAAAAGTTTTTTCTAAATTATTTTTGCTCATGAATTTTTAAAATAACCAATTCACCCCCCCCCCCCCCCGCCCTCTTGGTTAGCCTCGGGACTAGTTCACAAGGGCTTAGCATCCCTAACAAACTTTCACTTCTCCTATCTATCAATCTATGGAGGATTTTAACAACATGGTTATGGGATGTAATTTGGTGGATAATCGTTTCTCTAGTAATAAGTTCACTTGGAATCACGGGCACTTATGGCAAAGGTTGGATCGGGTGTTGTTTAATGATTGTTGGATTAACTCTTTTAATTCTATTACTGTTGAACATCTTAGCAGGACTCCTTCTGATCTTTCTCGCTTGCTTATTTCTCTTAAGATTTGGCACATTAATTCTCCTTCTATATTTAGATTTCAAAACATGTGGTTGCTCCATGATTCTTTTTTGGACTTAGTTCAAGAAAATTGGCATGCCCCTTTACATCCGGATAACTCTATCTTTGGCATGAGGAGACTTTGGTTTAAATTAAAAGACTTAAGTAATTTTTAATTGGTGGAATCATAATGTTTTTAAAAATCTTTTCTCTAATATTTTGATTACTAAATAGTATGTGAACACTATTGAGTCTCAATGTCAACTGACTCCTTCTGATGATAATTTCAGTCTTTTAAGAGATGCTAAGGATAGACATTACAAGATTTGGAGGGAACTTTTTGGAAATAAAAAGCGGCTGCAAAATGTCTTGTTGAAGGTGATAACAATACCAAATATTTTCATGCTTTGGTTAAGAGGAAACATGCTAAAAATTCTATTAATAAAATTAATCGTGATGATGGCTCTGTTTCTGAGGATGGAGTGGAAATTGCTAATTTAGTGGTTAATAATTTTCAAAAGCACCTTAATAAAGATTTTAGATCTGCTTATATTGATAACCCTGATATTATCCCTAATCTGGTTTCTCAAGAGGACAATGAGCTTCTCTCTAAACCCCCTACACTTGAGGAAGTCAAAGATATTGTTCATGGCATGATTGGTGATTCTGTGGTTGGGCCGGATGGTTTCATCGCTAAATTTTTTCAAAAAACCTAGCAAATTATTAGTAATGACCTTTACTCTGCTGTCAAGGATTTTTTTGCTGGTAATTCTATTCCTAAGTTTTTTACTTCTACCTTTATTGTGCTTATTCCCCAAAATAACTATATTAGTAACTGGAATGATTTTAGACATATTAGTCTATGCACTTTTTTTAACAAATTACTTTCTAAAATCCTTATGAATCATTTAACTCCTCTCTTAACTAGAATTATCTCGCCTTATTAAATGGGGTTTGTTAAAGGGCAGGGTATTGCTGATAATATCCTTATGGCCCAAGAATTTTGCCAAGATCTGGATGTTAAGGTGAGAGGTGGCAACATGATTTTAAAACTTGATATTGACAAGGCTTATGATAACATTGATTGGGATTTTCTTTACAATATTATGTAGTTGTTTGGATTTGACTTTAATTTTATTAACCTTATTAAGAATTGCATTGAAGGTTCTAACTTTTCTATCATTGTTAACGGTAAAAGCAATGGTTTTTTCAAATCTTCTCATGGTCTTAGACAGAGCGATCTGGTATCTCCTGCTCTTTTCATTATTGCTATCGATTATTTATCTAGAGGCCTTGCTAACCTCTTTGAAAACTCTCCTAGCCTCTATTTCAGAACTTAGGATGGTTTTCCTATTTCCCATCTCTGTTTTACGGATAATTTTATTGTTTTCACTAATGCTTCTGTTAATAGGATTAATAAACTTATGGATTTCTTTCATCAATTTCAATTGGTTAGTGGTCTTACTCTGAACAATCATAAGTGTTTCATTATTCCTTCCAAGAAAATGCCTAATGATTGTATTTTGGTTATTAAAAATTCTACTGGTTTTGTGCATGGCCATTTGCCTATTAAATACCTTGGGGTGCCTCTTTTTAAAGGTAAAAAAAAGACTTTTCTTTTTGATGATTTAATTACTAATGTGCAGAACAAATTGTTATCCTGGGAGTCTAACTTGCTGAGCTTTGGGGGTCATTTAATTCTCATTCGTAGTGTTCTTTGTTCCTTGTCAGTTTATAGTTTTCAAACCCTTCTTCCTACTCAGGCAGTTTGCAACAGGATTGATAGACTTTTTAACAATTTTTTCTGGAAAGGGGCTTGTGGCAGCTCCAAAATTATTTGGTCTTCTTGGGAGAAGTGTTGTGGTGTCCTGGAGGAAGGGGCCTTGGGGTCTAAGAGTATGAATGATTTGGCTGATGCTTTCTCTTCTAAGTTATGGTACAATTTTCGTGCTAAAGTGAGCTTTTGGGCTTAGTTTATGTTTGCTAAGTATTGTGTGGGTAAACATCCGACCACTTATAGTTTTAACCAAGGTGACTCTAAGGTGTGGCAGAGATTGTGCAAAATTAAATGGGTTATTGAGCCCTTTCTCTATTGGGGGCTTGGGGGAGGTGACATTTTCTTTTGACAAGATCGTTGGTTGGGGGGGCCAATCTATTGACTCTTTTACTAACTCTTCTTCCAATGTGTTGGTTAAGGTGAATTTCTTCTTTTCTGATAATTGTTGGAATTATGACAAGCTTGTTAATGTTATTCATGATTCTATTATTCAACAAATTTTGAACCTTCCTCTTAATACTGACTCTGATGATGTTCTTTTATGTGGCTTGTCCAAAGATGGTGGCTTTAGATTAAAGGATGCCTGGCATGCTTTTAGATCTAAGAATGAGGTTACTAATATTTTTTACTTGCTTTGTCATAAAAGTATCCCCACCACGGTGTTTGTCTTTGTTTGGAGAATCTTACATAAGTTTATCCCTACAGACGATAACTTAATTAAAAGAGGTTTCATTTTACCGTCCAAATGCCAATGTTGTTATCATATTGACACCATGCATCATGTTTTTCTTTTGGGACCTTTAGCTGTTAAAACTTGAATTTATTTTGATGATATGTTTCAATTGAATTGTTTTAATGCTAATATGTCAATTTATGCTTTGCTTAATTGTTGTTTCATCAAGTCCAAAGGCCATATCAGAAATGTTATCCCTTCTCTTATTTTGTGGTATTTATGGTTGGATAGAAATAATTCTACCTTTAATGGTATTGGTATGAGCCACCATAGGGTTATTCAGAATGTAAAAGATAAGGTTATTGCTCTTTACTCTGCTAAAGTACTGTCCTTCAAGAATTTTAAGAACTATCCCTCTATTGCTTCTGAGTTAGGGATTAAGCTAGAGGTGGATCATATTTTTAAAGACCCTAAGCTCATTTATTGGACCAAACCACCTTTTAATCCTATAAACTGAATGTGGATGGTGCTAGCTTTGGGCTTCTTTGGGTTGTGGTGGGGTTATTAGGGATTGTTATGGTAGCTTCATTATGAATTTTGCTGGTCCTTTGTAGAATTGTGATGTTAACAAAGCTGTCATTTTGGCTTTGCTCTATGGCTTAAGGCTTTGTATTTCTCTTGACTTAACTAACATTATTATTGAAGTTGATTCTCAGTATTGTTTTCAGTTATTAAATGTTGTTCGGGACTCGGAGTGCAATTCCTCTATTTTTTATTTGGCAAGGGATATTAAGAATTTGTTGATTTTCATGAACTTTTCTGTCTCCCTGGTTCATAAGACTGGTAATGCATATGCTAACTGGCTTGCCAATTAGTGGAAAGATTTGTACTATATGTCTTATTTTATAGCTACTAACCTTCCTTCTCCATTTTGGGGTCTTTTAAGGTTAGATCAAATTGGCATGCCTTATGTTAGAACCTGATTTGTGCTGTTGGTTGGGGACTTTTTCTTTGTTTTTCTCTTGGGGTCACTTCCTATGCCTTTTCTCTTTTGTTACTTTGTCCTTGTCCTGGTTGCAGCTTTACTGCTTGTTATGATGTTCTCTTGGTCAGGGTTTATTTATCCCGATATGCTCAATTTTTTTTGTAGTTTTTTTTGTGAATGGTTGTGGGGGTGCTAGTGGGTCCTTGTCCTATTACCTCCCTTATTTTGCTGTGATGTGGTTTATTGTCGCTCAGTGTGATAGTGTTGATCCCTACATGTACATGGTGCTGTGTCTTCTTTGCTGCTTTGCTTCATTGCCTGGTTGTGGTTCTTTTAGAATAGGTTCTGGTATTTGGTCTTGCAGCCTGTGTGCCTGGTGGGGCCATCTCTGGAGGCTTTTTTTGGATCTTTCCTACTTCTATGTTCTCGGTTCTTATTTGGTTGGGTTTTTGCAATTTTGCCAGTTGGGGTTTGATTTTTCTGGGCTGTTTCCTTCATCTAGGCCTGATGCCTTTCTATGTGGTGGGGGCGGGTATTACATTTGGGTTAGTACTTTCCTGGCAATTTTGTTTATCATTTCTTACACTGGTTTAGTAAGTTTTCTTGGCTGGAGTGGGTGTTTTGGTGGGTTTTGGTTTCTATTCTTCTGGCTGGAGTTTCCTTTGCTCTTGTGTGCTTGGTGCTTTGTTGCTCTATCTTGGTTGTTCCCTTGTATGCTGATTCTGAAAAGTGGTGTCTCTTCTTGGGTTTGGGCAACCTGGGCTACTGCGATTGTTTTCCTACCTGGGTGACTCTGTATCTCTTCAACTTCCTCGTAAGGTTACTGTTAAGCATTTTCATGTGGTTAGTTGGATTCTGATTGTTTTGTCTTTTAATTTTTTTCCTGTTTCTGTGGTTATTTTCTTGAACTATCATCATATCTTTTTTGGGCTATATTTTTGCTATGTCTATTTTTCCTATCAGTATTTTTTGCAGGAATTATTTTGTGTAGATGATCGTAGTGGTGACATTTGGGATGGCAACGTGGAGCTTCCTGCTATTTTTTGTTTTGCTCTTATTTGGGTGCTCTTTCTTGAGCACCGTAGAATGTACCTAGGTGTTCTTGTACTTTTGAATAGTAAGGAACTCGAGCTCTTAGTTTTTTTTCCTTTCTTTTTGTAGCTCTTTTGAGTATTAGCGAGCTTGAGGTCCCTATAAGGACTGTGTATTTCTTTTTCTTAATCAACATGTAGGCCCCTTTGTGGGTTTTCCCTAAAAAAAAAGTGGTGGGGGGGGGGGGGGGGGGGGGAATTGGTGATTTTAAAAATTCTTTAACAGAAAGAGAATTTTTTAGAACTTTGTCAATATCTGATTATAAATAATTTATCCCTCAATGCGGAAGCAAAACTAATTTTACAATAAAAAAATTAGAGATTTCAAACACAGAAAAAATGCGAAAATCAAATGTGGAAAAGTAAATAGAAAGAACACACCAGAATTATAGTGGTTCGATCAACTTGACCTATGTCCACTCCCCTGAAACTTCCTTTATATGTATTGCACTAAAAGTAGTGTCTCTCCTTTTTCCCCCATAACAAGGCGGAGAAGCCCTTACAAAATCTTTTCACCGATCCGGTGAGGTAGAGTACCTTAAATCCTTTTACTCCTCATTGGAGTAGGTAGAGAACCTAGAAATCTTTTTACTCCCTCCTGGAGTAGGCAGAGAACCTAAAAATCATTTTACTCCCTCCTAGAGTAGGTAGAGAACCTTGGAATCCTTTTACTCCCTCCTGGAATAGGCAGAGAACCTAGATTTGATGATGATGAAAGTCTTCCCAGAGCTACCAAGGAACTAAGGAAGAAGTTTAAAGAAGACGATAAAAATATTACTTGGAGTAACCTTTGTGAATCCCTCATAACTCCCCCTCACAAGAATCATTCTCTCTCCCAAAGCTCACTGTCTTCCTTCTCTAAGTTCTCTCTCAAAATAATTCAGCAGCAAAAGATTTTCTAATAAGAGTATTAGAAATTCTTAAATAATGGGCTTAAAAAAACCCTAAATTCCAAGAGATCCATCTTATATTCGTATTATGCGATACATGTATTGTATAGTATGATCAGTTTAATTTAGAATCGTTCAGTAAGTTTGTGCAGACGAAATGTTCATCCTTTAAACATTTTGTACAGTACAATCCAAATATCGTACGGTAAGAACTGTAGAAATTTTTTCTGTTCATTTGGGATGATACTTGGGATGGCCAACTTCGTACACTATCGATCGTCCAACACTGTGGACATCGTACAGTATGATCAGAAAAAGTCATACTCTAGGAAGACCAAAGTCATACTCTATTAATCATACAGCACTTGGGATATCATACCGTATTATCAATACAAAAATCATACAGTATGAAATAAAGTCATATAGTATGAAGGTAAAATTGTACAGTACGCTTTTCTTAATAAAAAAATTCTCTCAAAAATATTTTTCTCTCTCCTCCTATGTGTGTGCAAGGTTACTCTGCAATGATATCCACCCAGTTACATGATACAACTCAAGAAAGGAAAAAATACATAACAAATTGAAAATACAGACTATAACCCTAGTCTACCCAGTCTTGAGTTGATCAAAATTGTAAGTGAATGGTGGATAGAATTCCTGAAATGTTAGTACACACAACACAACAAAATATCATAAAAATAAGAGAAAACAGTAACTGACACAATAATTTTTGTTATCATCAAAACTATAGTCCTTGAATCAGATTTGTAACATACATGAATTATTTTTCTCCATTGTGTCCTATTAACAGTTAGATTCTAATTTACATCTAATAAAAAAGGTCATTTCTAATACTTTTTAACCAAGCCTTTTTAGGTCTACCTCTATCTTTTTTAACATAAGCCAAACCTAATTCATCTACTCTCCTAACTAGATCATCGGAAGGTCGATATTTAATGTGACCAAACCATCTAAGGAGACTCTCTCTAATCTTATCTATCATTGGAGCTACTCTAACCTTTCACATATATACTCATTTTGTATTATGTCTCTAATACTAAAGCCACTCATCCACTTGAGCATCCTCATATCTACAAAACTTAATTTTATACTTCTCTTTTAATGGCCAATTGTTTACACCATATAACATTATAGGTCTCACCAGCATCTTATAGAATTTTTCCTTTAGTTTAATATATACTTTTTTATCACATAACAAGCTCGATGCATTCCTCCACTTCAAACATCCAACTTGAATTCTACTAATAATATGCCCATGTATTTCATCATAACTTTGAATAATAAACTTAAGATATCTAAACAAAGATTTAAATTTTTGATAAGATAAATTTAGCAAATAGCACAAGCAGTAATAAATTGTTATTGATTTCATTGAAATCCTCATGGGAACTATATTAAACTCACTTTTATATTACTTAACACGACACGTGCACTTAAATATTATTTGTTATGGTCCATATTTAGGGGTTTAGTTGTGATTTATTGGCTGCCTTCCACTTGTAAAGCTCACTTTATTTATAATTAATAATGGCTACCACTCACTAGCTATGTAGATTGAGTTCAATAGGAAGTACTACCTCGATGTCATGGGAGAGTAAGTACAGTATATATCTAATCATAAATGAAGGAGACATCCGTAGAGTCCATAGGACCGATGGGAGTGCATCCATCCATTTGTCCTTGACTCTTTCCAACTTTTCTTCATGATATTTAGGACCAAATTTTTGGCGGCTTCAACTTGACCATTAGTTTGTGGGAGGTGGACTAAGGAGAATACCATGCAAGTAGCAGAAGTCCTTCAAACTATGGTCGGCAAACTATAACCCATTATCAGTGATGATTATGCAAGGGACACCATGTCAACAGATGATATTTGTCCATATGAAGTTTCTGACCAAGGTGGAGATCATTTAGGCAATTGTCTTAGCTTTAATACATTTTGTGAAGTAATCAACCATGACCAAAATGAACTTTTTCAACCCGATAGAAGGAAGGAATGATCTCAGCAAGCCCATTCCCTAAACTATGAATGATCATGAGCTATTGATAGGCAACGGCTTGTGAGAGGGTTATAATTGCATGGAAATGAATCATTAGCACTTGGAGCATTTATTCAAGAGATCCTCTGTACCATCCCTCAATGTTGGCCAAAAGTTGCCTTCCCTCAATTCTATTGGCAAGTGTCCTTCCTCCAGAGTGTCTACAACACTCACCTGAATGAACTTTCTTGAGCATGACTTCTTTTCCTTCTTTTCACACACACCTCAGATTGTGCAAGGTCTCCAACCTTCAGAACAACTCACCTCCTAAGATTAGTTAGTTGGCTACTTTAATTTAAATTATCATTAATCATCAACCTCTACATTGATTGTTCCTCTCTTCAGTATTCTATAAAGTGATTCACCCAGCTCATCCAATTATTGTCCTCAATTTCCAAAACTTCTTCTTCTTCTTCTTCATTTTCAGCCTCATGATTTTCACTGTTGATCGCCCATCAAGATTCTGTTATTTTGAAAGAGTATTGGCGAGTTAATTTTTATTTCTAGGGAATATTAAAATATTTTAGCCTATTCATTTTCTCCTTCACCTTGAATAAATATTTCAATAGCAACTCATCCCTTACTTTGTACTCACCAATGTTCTGATTTATTATCAATTATGAGTTAGAATACATAACTAATTAAGTTGCCTCCAATCTTGAGGCGAGTAACATACCAGTAAGCAAAGCCTTATACTCAGCTTAACTATTTATCTTTGAACTATATGCTCACTGCCTGAGTGATGTTGATTCTTGTAGGGCTCCTTAGAATCATGTGGTTTTGCAGTGTGTGGGAAACAACCATGTGGCTTAGGTTATAAGCACTCTGAGGCTGACGAACTAGGATGTTTACTGTAGCAACTATGTGGCATGAATGTATCTAGGCAACAAGGCTATATAGAGTAATGGGCAGAAAGAATACTAGATGTTAGAATTAGGAGACTAGGAAAAGAATGTGAGTCTAATGGGTTCTAGATGGCTAAATGCATAAGAAGAAAAAAAAGAGAGATACTCTTATTCGAGCAAGGTCAAGTGTATCAGTTTTAAAACCTTAATTATAGTAGAGAATCTTCTTCTGATTCAAGATTTTGGCGGAGCTTTTTGGCGGAGAAGGCAATTTTGGCAGAGAAGGAAAATTTGGCTATTTTGGCAGAGCTTTGGTGATCAGAGGTTCTCCATCGGCCCGGTGTGGACGACGGAGGTCCTTGGTGGGAATCTTCTTCTAATTCAAGATTTGATTTGCTATTGGCTGAAGGCGATTTTCACGGAGAGAGTAGTTTGAATTTAATTTTGGCGAAGCTTGGCTGGTAGAGGTTCTCCGTTTTCCCGGAGTGGCCGACGAATACTGTTGGTGTGGATTTTTTATTGAGTAAATATCTGATTTGCTTTTGTCTGAAGATGATTTTGGCGTAGCGACCAATCTGAGGGCAATTTTGGCTAAACTTTTCCTGGCGGCGGTTCTTCATCGGCTTGTTTTGGCTAACGTTTGTTCTTGGTGTGGATATTCAATTGGGGTAAGATCTGAGTTATTCTTGAATGATTTTGGTGGAACTACAAGTTTGAAGGTGATTTTGGAGGAGATTATTCGTTGGCCCGGTGTGGCCTATGTTAATTCTTGGAATGAATTTTCTGCTTGGTTAATATTTGTTATAATGTGTGGTAATTGGTGTTTGGATTTGTTTGGGTTTATTTTTTTTTTCTTTATTTCATATTTGGTTTGATAATGTTCTTGGTGTGTGATCTCTTGATGTTCAAGAAATTGTTGGTGTATGGGTGTTTGGCTTGTTGAGGTGGATCTTTCTATTCAAAAGAATCGGTGTTGATTTTCAATCTTCTTTTTAGGATTGAAATTCATAAATTGAGGAATCGAATTTAGCAAGTTAGTTTAATCCTGGATGTTCTTTTTGAGATTTGGAGTGTTTCATATGGTTTCTTGAAGACTCTTGGAGATACTGCTGCTACAATCCTGTTTGATATAGCTATCACTTAGCGAATTTGTGTCATTGTTTCTTCAACTTTTCGAAGGGTGAATTCATCTAATTTTGAGGGAGTACATGCTATGTTTATTTCGGTTTTGATTTTGGATGTCGTCTTGGCTGCCATTGTTTGGTGAGTCCATGGAAGAGAGTTTGACTCTTCCTAAATGTTCTAGTGATGGAATGAAATGGAATTCTATTACATATAAGCTTATGGTTGTAAGTGTTTTGAGAAGAAATGAAGATTTTTTGTATTAATGTTTTTCTAAAATCTATTGAAGTGCACGGAAGTCTCAAAATTTCATTTATTGTTAAGGAAGTTGTTATGTTTCAAGCGGATTCTTGTATGAATGTTGTTGTTAATGCAGTAATTTGGATGGCATTAATTGGATCTTCCAAGGAAGATAGTTCGGAACTTCATAGATGTTCTGGTGAAAGCTTGAAGTGGGATTTCTCCTATCAAAGGTTATGGATGTTGTTGGTTTGTTTTCTGAAGTTCAAGCCTTGTGTATCGTAGGCTTGAAGGGAGTGGAGATTGTTGGTACAGGAGCATTTGAATGTGAAGTTCCTGGTTTCTCAAACGATTGTAGAATTACTTTTACAAGTCATAGTTATCTTTTTGGAGAGTTGTGTTTCTTTTAGTAAGGTTTTCAGCATAATTTCTTATTTGCAATTTGAAATTAGATTAATGGAATTTGAGACTCTTCATATTTTTCATTTTTTATCCGATTGGGAACTCTGGGATACTAATCAACCTATTCGGTTGTCAAAAATTTGGTATCCCCAACATCCCAATTAGTTCATAGTGAGGAGTAGTGGATCTTATTTCCATTATGATATTTTCTATTTTTCAAATATTTGTCTTATGCTTTGTTTGCTTTTCAATAAGGCTTCCTTTCTCAATGTTTTGAAAGGCATGCCTATTAGTTTTTTCATTTCTAGTTTGTAATAATTTTTTTTTTTTATCTTAATGCAATTTGCATTTCTTCAAAAATAATAATAATAATTATAGCAGAGAAATTAATAGTAACAACTATCAACGAGAATGCTCAATTTAGAACATGAGAAAGCACTACCATTTCTTTCTATTATTATCTTGCTGTCATTTGTTGACATGAAAACAAATATAAACTCTTCCAACTATCCAAAAAGTCTTCGTCAATATGGCTAGCAAGCCTAGCATTAGGAAAAATGACTTGATATGCTTCAGGATGAGATCGATCTATAAGTCAACACTAAACCAACCACTTTTGAAACACACTTTTAATTCATCTTACTAGTGTTTAAAAGTATACCGAATCAAAATTTAAAATACTTGGAGATGATTTAGTAAGGCACCCATTATAAGACATTACAATCTATATCCCTCTTCTCTCATTAACATGATCTTCATCCTCAATAGGGTTGAGTCAAGCGAACTCCTCAGCTAGCTCAAGCTCAACTAAATAAATAGCTATATATAAATAGCTAATGAGCCGAACTCGATGAGTTGCTTAAGCCAATCTCAACTTAAATTATTAACTCGTAAGCCAGCTCATTTAAAAATATATATAGTACTATAAAATCTATTTAAAATATATTTGGTTTTAATAGTTTAAATATAAAATTATTAAAAATATTTAAACACTCAAGAAAAAAAAAAATTCCCATTTATACACTCAAGAAAAGAAAACTTGTCAGTAGGATATGCATTAAAAAAAACTCAATAATATAATTTGACTCGATCTTTCGGAGAATAAAAAAATAAAAGCCGACCTTATTAGAGCAATGTCAAGCATTTGAGCGGCGAAACCCTAGTTGCTGCAGAGAATTAATAGTAGCAACGACAATACTCTGGTAAGAACAAGAGAAAGCACCTTCAATTTCTCACCGCTATTGTCCATACATCTTTCGGTATCAATTTCTATATTTTTCAGACAGAGATCATGGGGAGCAAGAGATGAAACACAACAATACATAAAACATTTAAACTTCACATTGAACAAACTATACTCCAGAGAGAGAGCCTTGAACAAATAAATATAAGCATTCTCTCTCTATGGACCACTTCATGCGCCACGTCCACGCCCTCCACCTATTCAATTGTAGTAAAAAAAAAAAAAAGCAAACGCATGGATATGTCGTTATCACCAACAAGAAAAAGATGAACTAGTATTGTCTATGGTTAAATAGTTTTATAAAAAGATTGTTTAACACATTAAAAAAAATGTAAACAATATCGTTTATAAAGCTAAAACATAGCTAAAGTTGTTAAAAAATACATTATATATTAAATTCTCCAAATATTATATAAATGTAAACCCTCCTTTTCAAAAGATTATTATAATAGCTACAATGCATCTTAAGCATAGTAATTTCTTCTATAATCTCTCCACATTTTCATTAAAGATTAATTTCATTTACAAATATGCCACTCAACATGTCACCAAAACAGAATGGGGTGGCCCTGATGCTGACAACTCTGAAGCAATTTGAATATAGATACCGTATATCCTAATGTGCTAATTCATCTCAAAGGAGCTCGGTCAAAAGGGGCACTTGACAAGAGTTTAGCAAGATAGGGTATGAACCCCGAAGGAGCTCACTCGAGGTAGACCCTCCTCTCCAAAGAACTCAACCAATCAAGACAAGTTTGACTGATGGAAGAACTCACCTCATCAAAGCTCGACCAAAGGAGGAACTCAACCTAAAAAAATACTCACCCCAACTAAAGCGACTCATCATCCAAACTACAGGAGATTTACACCAACCAATACTGCCCTAACACCCTCTTCAATTATACTAGTCTCAAGCTCAAAAGAACTCGCACAAGGCACTCACCTAAGGCTCTCGCTTAGTGCACTCAGCGGAAGCACTCACTAAAGGCACCTGCAATAGGCACTCACCAAGATCAATCACCAAAAGTACTCATTATAAGCACTCCCCAAAGACACACATAAGGATTATTCTAACCACGTTAGATATGGCAGACACATGCATCCATTCCATTTAGTCCATATGCCTATAATAATAAAATAATATACTTTTTTTTAGTTGTAGCCTCTCCTGTAGCATTTTGATCCTGTAGACCACATCGCCAACTTTGAGCCAACCACCTCACTGATGAACATCAACAAGTTCACACCACCTTCAAGGAGTCGGCACTTCAGTGGTCCTTGTGCCTTCCCCTTGGCATTGTTGCATCCTTTGTTGAGTTCAAAAAGATTTTCGTCACACAATTTGCGAGTGCCTAGAAACTTCTCAAGGGAACGCAAGTGTTATTAAAGATGAGACAGGAGTCGGGTGAGTCCCTAGGTAATTTCATTGCCATGTTCCAAATTAGAGATGCTAAAGCCGAAAAAGTTGGAGTCGGATATCACTCAAGGCCTGAGTGAAAGGCCATTTAGATACGTACTCGGTTTACAATAGCCAAAAATAGTGGAAGAGTTATTGGAACTTGCCATAGCCACGTCAACATTGAGGAGTATAACAACATGGATGACTCTTCTTCCACTATTCATCCTAAAAATTTTCCTCGATGATAGAGAGACAACACTTCCTGCAAAACCATCCCTAGCACAACCAACGGAGGATGCCTCAGCCAGCGAGATCACTGAGGATGGCATGACCACCTAGCCCATGAATTAAAGAGGTGTTGCACGCAACTCTAACCAGTACCGCCTAATCACCTTCATCGGAGAATATAGGCTGGCGAATAGCAATCCCTTCAACAATGCTATGGTGGTAGTGCTCAGATTGCCAACTACCACATTCACAGCTTGATCAACAAAATCTTCAAATTTGTTTTAGAAAAAAATAAACTTTTTGCTTCTCATCTCACCCCACTGCAAGCCCAATTTATGGTATTTCACTATAGCAGCATGAGATGAAAAGGATGATCACCCTACTCATGATATAGGGCGAGGGCAAGCAGGAGACCAATGCTTTACTCTTGCACTATATCTTCTTGCACAAAATAAAGATTACATTCCCCAAGTTTCTTTTTGTTGAATAAGAAAAATTATAATAAATCAAAACAAGCTAGCAAAAAGCAAAAATGGTAAAATGAAGACTCATGGAAGTCACCCTACTTTTTTGAATGCACTCAAGGAACTCACTCTCATTGGGTACACTTGGGGAACTCTCCCTATTCTTTGAAGCATTCAGAGAACTCGCACATCATCGCAAGTCAAAATAGCTAGAATGAAAAAAACGTACTAAACCTAGGCCTTGGCATAACTCGCCAGAATCCAAAGTCAACCAATTTCGAACTTATGTGAGTGACAAAAACATCTGAAGAATTTTGAGTTCTAGAGATAACTTGACTTTAAAATAAAATAGGAGGACAACCTTGGGTTCATAGATTAGTATGATCTGGGCTCAGGGTCAAGTTTAAAAACAACGAGACTACTCCCTGTAGGAGAGCAAAAGGACCTAGAAAGACGGACAGCCTATGCTTAATGAAGTCATCTATTTATCTTAGCCAAGTCACATTTATGTGTTAAAATATTCCATGAACCTTCAAGAATAAAAAACATTTATATTCTAAAATATTACAACTCATGCTAAAAAAACATTCTTTGGATAGACTTTAATCCATCAGTTTACTATCCCTTCCTCCAGTCTTTTAAAAGAATCCTACAAAACTTACTTGAGACCATTTAAGATCATCTCAAGTATGACAAGATACTAGAAATCTAGCCCTTGAAAACCCTTTGCAGTCGGTTCCGCATTGTGTACAACGCCTGTTTCTTCTAGTTGACGAGTCTAAATTGTTGCAATCCAGGATTCCTAATATGTGATTTTGATGATGACAAGCATTATTAATTGAATTGTTATTTTTCCCAGTGAATATTTTGGATATTCTTTTTGTTTGTGAGCACTAACATTACAGGTAAAATATATACTACTCAAGACTACTAGAAGCTCAAGACTGGGTAGATCAAGAGTCTGCACTTTTATTTTTCTTTATTTTTCTATTTTTTGAATCTGGCCACATAAGAGTGTATGCAATTGGATGACCGTGCACACACACAAGGGGAGTGAAAGAAAAAAAATTAAAGTTAAATTTTTTTTCACTAATCGTTCTATACAACTTACAATCGTAATAAACGATCAATTATAGAGAAAATGAGCTTAACGGCTAATTTAAACAATTAATTTTTGTGAACTAATCATACTATACGATCTGGATCGTAATGTACGATTCGTTACGATCTATAAACCCTAGCCGCCAAATAAATTAAGATATTTGAAAATTTGATTCTGAACTAATCGTACTGTACGATTCTATTCGTACTGTACGAATTTTTGAAATCCTACTTAAATTAACCCCCACAATTAGTCAATCAAATCTTGGCTTAATTAATGATAGCAAATCGTACTGTACGATGTTGATCATACCGTACGATTGACAGAGATGAAATTTGGTCGTCCCAAAGATCGTACCAAATGAAACCATGATTTTTGAACTAATCATATTGTACGATATTCATATCGTACTGGACAATCGACTAGAAATCAACTAACTGTATTGTACGATAAGAGCAATACGGGATGATTGGCAGAGATGATTTCCATTCATCCCAACAATCATCCTACACGAATAGATAGAAAGCAAACATATCATACCGAAGGATCCTTGGATCGTACTGTACGATGTGATCGAAAAGTTAAGCAGTTCATCTGAACGACTGTTCGCATTGTACTGGATGGGTCTAGTTTTTGAATTGATCATACTGTATGAATTCCAATCGTACGTACGAATAGTGATGGCCAACTTGAATTTTTAGGATTTCATGAAGTCTAATATTTAAGCAATGTTTTTAAGAATCTCTAGGAACAAGAGAGGATTGTGTGATTGCTGAAGGAACTCTGAAAGAGAAGCTTTTGAGAGATCCAGAGTTTGAAAGGAAGGAGAATGTGGGGTTGAGCGTGAGGGATGAGTGTGAGGGGATCACACAGTTCCTCCGGGCTAGCTACACCCTTGCTCCTCCTATGGCCGTGGTGAGTCCTTGAAAGTTCTCTTGGGAGAGAGGCTTCTAAGTCAAGTCCTCGAGGTATTTTGCTTTCTCTAAGAGAGAGAAAAAGATTGGATGTACGCTGCCTTCTCTAGGAGGGAGAAAAAACTTTGGATTCTCTGTCTTCTTCAGAAGGGAGAAAAATGATTCAAGGTTCGCTGCCGTCACCGGGGAAGGTGACATAGCTTCCGGCACTTTGCCGCATCAGGTTTAGAGAAAGTGAGTCTGTAAAGGCTTCTCCGCCTTGTTGTGGGAGCAAAAAGAAAGTCACTTTGTGTTAGTGCGATTCCCGGAGCGGAGGACTCCGGGGAGTGGACATAGGTCAAGATTAACCGAACCACTATAAAAATTCTGGTGTGCTCTTTCTATTTTTACTTTTCTGCAATTTATTTTCCTGATAATTGCTTGGTTGAGAATCTATGATTGATATTAGATTGAGTTGATTCAATTGTTATCACCATTGTTATAATTGTTGTTAAGTTTATTACTTTAAATTTTGAAAAAAAAAATTCAAAAAAAAGGAATTTTCTTGTGATAAAAAATTTTTAAATAACCAATTCGACTGATGTAGTAGAGTGCATTCTCCTTACCCTCTTCATTGTGTTGGGCCAATAATGCTCCGAGGAACTTTTCTAATGCAACTGTATACGGTATAAGAGGCTTCCCCGGAATTGGCGCTGCGAGAATGGGTGGATTCAACAAGTATCTTTTAATACTGTCAAATGCTTCTTGACATTCCGCATCTCATTTGAAGCGGACGTCTTTCTTCATTAGCTTTGAAAATGATTGGCACCTACCTGACAGATTCGATATGAATCACCGAATGAAAGCCAGTTGTCCTTGTAACGAGCGAAGCTGTCGAAGGTTTCTGGGAGGCGGCATCTCAATGATCGCCTTAATCTTATTAGGGTCGATCTCGATTCCTCGATGGCGAACAACGTACCTAAGGAATTTGCCGGAGGAGACCCTGAAAGCACATTTGAGAGGATTCATCTTCAGATCGAATTTTTTGATTCTTTCAAATACAATCCTCATGTCACTTAAGTGATCTCTGTGATCCATGCTCTTAACGACCAGGTCGTCTACATAAAGCTCAACCTTCTGATGTATCAACTCATCAAAAATATGTGTCATTACCCGCTGGTAGGTGGCACCAGCATTCTTCAAGCCAAAGGGCAAGACCGTGTAGCAGAAAATGCTGATAGGCGTTCTGAATGATGTGTGCTTCTCCTCTTCAGGCGCCATCTTAATCTGATTGTATCCTGACGATCCATTCATAAACGAGAACATGTCGTAGTTGGACGTGTTGTCGACCAGAAGTTCTGATACTGGGAGTGGAAAATTGTCTTTTGGACATGCTTTATTAAGGTCCCGAAAATCGATACAGATACGTATTTGACCATTCTTCTTTTTCACAGGGACGATGTTTGCGATCCAGTCGGCATATTTTTCCTCTCAGATGAATCCCGCTTCTATGAGCTTCTTAGTTTCTGATCCTGTTCTTCGATCTCCAATTTCATTCTCCTTGGAGCTTGTTTGACGAGTGTTGCATCTGGTTTGATGGCTAACCTGTGAACTGCTACCTCAGGGGATAAGCCAGGCATCTCAGTATATATCCAGGCAAAGCAGTCCCTGAATTCACTGAGAAATTCTTTTATTTCTTCTATCTACTCCTCAGGAATGAGAGAACTAATGAATTTCGGGCGAGGGTCCTCCTAAGTCCCCAAGTTAATTTCTTTTAGTTCATCCATAGTGGTCGCCTGTCCACCATCTTCTAGTTCTTCTGGTACAGGCTTGGCTTCTACAGGTTGATCGTCATGAGTGTCAACTTCATATGTCTCCTCATTACCGCTGTCATCGAATTCAATTTCCTCGCAAGTAATTGCTCGACAAGTTTCCTTCCGGAGGTATTTTCGTCTGATGAATCTGATACCTTTATATGTGTTCATATCCTTCGGTCGTAGTGGACGTGGCTTCCTTCCATACCAGAGGCTTAGGCACATATGAAGCTGTCGTTTAGAGGTAGGAATATTAATCTGCTTTCGCAACATTCTTTGAATACCTTTGGTATTAAACCTAGGTAGCCTTGTAGGTAGTAGTTCTTCAAAATCGATGAGCATATGACACAAGTCGTGATTCTCTTCCTCCAGCTTTCCCACGGAATAGAGTATATTTCCCGGCTCAATCCTCTTTTTAAAATGAGGCAAATAAAGGGTCGCAAGTTCTTCAACTTTATGCACATCCCGTGGAATCATTTCTTTAAAATACTGTAGGGGAACACGTGTGACTACGAGCACGCTATCTGAGATTGATAGGCTATCTATTCTTCTGGAGAATACATCTTGCACCGTGTTCATGTAGATAGAGTCGTAGTCATAATCATCATTTGAATATTCAACCTCCTTACTCCATTCGTCCATCGAATGGCATACCTTCTGAGATTTTATAGGGGTGACATCCTCTTCATCTGTGTCACTTCCAAAGTGGGGTACGTACTTCCTTCCTTTAGAAGTAGCATCTATTTTGGGAAGAGCCGGCAACGCCTTCTTTCTCCCCACTTGCTTCTTCTCACCTTCTTATTTATGTTGCTTTGCACACTTTGGATTTGATGCTTGAGCCTCTAGAGAGCTCGACGGCCTCAGCTTTTTTGGCATCTTCATAGACTGTTACTTCATGGACTGTAAAGGGCTGGATGTCACCAGAAATTCTGAATTCCTCCCCATCCATAAGGTATTTCATGCATTGGTGTAGTGTTAACGGGACAATTTCATACTCATGTAACCATGGGCGACCCAGGAGTGCCTTGAATGAGGTATCCGCATCAATAACATGAAATTTGCCTTCTGTATGCAGTTCTCCAAATGTGAGGGGGAGCATAAATGATCCCTGTGTTTTCTGCCACTTTTCGTTAAAACCATGTACCATTAGCTTATCTGGCCTGAGGTGTTCTATGTCGAGGCACAACGATCTCAACGCCTTCAGGCTTATAAGATTGATGGAGAACCCAGGATTGATCAGAATTCGGCTGATTATCATTATGTCGCTCTCTGCATTAACATACAGAGGACGATTATGATCCGTCGTTCCAAGCATCATGTCCTCTTCGAAGAAGATGATGAACGGCTCGTTACGAGCTTGCAGGACCTCGGTCAGGTTGCGCTCAACAAAATATGCCCCGTATCATTCGGGATTTTTAAGAGCCTGAATCAAAATCTCCCGAAGGTCCTTAAACATCACCAGAGCGTCATATATGCTAAGCTGGGCAGGGATCTTCTTCAGATGGGATAAGATATTATAGTTTATTCCTTTGATTGGAGTATCTTTCTTCTTGGGGTCCTTGGGGATAATGTTTTCGTTGATAACTATCTCCACTGGAGGTCTCCTTCTTTGGCGGAGATGACAAAATCTTGCCACACCTCAGCTTGCACCTGGGCGATCTCTTCTGACTTAGACTCGTTTAATAGAGTCTCTTCTTCAAAGTCAGCCATTGTTGCATCTAGAGATTCATCCGTTGATTCAGAATCACCTCCCAGATTTACATGTCCCATCTGCGACGCTATGTCGGGGTCTGATTCATCTGTCTTTGAAAAATACAGATCCTCCTCTGAACTGTAATCCATTGGTGACACCATCATACAGGATTCAGAGGGTATCTCCTCAATACATTCTTCTTTCATCAATGTATTTGGCACCACCGAGATGGACCCGACATACCTCTACTAAAAAAGGGTCTTCATTATCTTCCTCAACTTCCTCTATTTTAAGCTCTAACATAAAATCAGCGAGCTTAACAGGGTGCCTCGCAGTCTGGTAATATTCATCCAAACTATCGATAACCCTTTGAGTTGCTGTCTTTCTTTCTCTGAGCTTCTTCAGCTTGGCCTTCTTTTTGGAGGATTTCACTCTCCCTAATCTTGAGGTGCCAGCTTAGTTGGGAAACTGTTTAGAAGTGGAAGCTCGCACCGCAGGTAGCGCCTTGAGATTTATCACCGGCTCAGTAAGAGATTTCCACTTTACACTTGGAACTCCTTCAAGGAGTTTCAACATTTTTACAGTCTTCTTGGAGACCGCAGTCTCCCACCGTTCCTCTTGAATTGGCTTCTTTTCATTTTTTCTTTCTTCAACCGGGGGTACGAGAGATGTCGTAACTACCCGAGTTGATTCCTTTCTGGGGTGGAACAATACATTGTCTGATAATGTGAGCTCTCCCCTCCGGTATTTCCTTTCGAGCCAATCCTTAAATATATAGCAATCTTCAATAGGATGGTCGAGCACTCAGTAATACGGGCAGTAGTTTGGGTCACCAGTTTCTTTCGACTCTTCTGGCCTTTTGCATTCTGGCACTTCTAGGCCTGTTTTTAGGGCCTGTCGAAATAGCTTGGCGACACTCTCTCTTTTAAATGAATATTCTTTATATATCTTATCTTTGAGGGATGTGAACGTTCTATTCACCAGTTCCCATTGCTTGCCTTGGGCGATCCCCTACACCTTGGAAAGTTCGCGGCCTATTATTTTCTCCAAGTACCAGCTTCAGCTGAGGGTTAGGGTTGTAGACTTGTTTCGGCTTTTCTTCGTACTGCATCGGCTGTTTGCCCTTGTCTACATTATAAATTACCTCTTTTTTTTGTTAGCTCTAGAGAAAAATGTAGAGTCGGCCTCACCTCTTCTGGCACCCGAGGCCTTAACCTTCTTAGGCTTATCAGGATGGTTCTCTAATCTTGACAAGTTTAATTTCTCAAACTTGGCCACTCTTTCTAGCAGATCCTGAAATGTAGTAATTGTAGCTATGCATAAGAAAGGTTGCATCTTATCATCAATGTTTCTCATTAATAGTTGCATAGCATGCCCTTCCTCCAACTACTGTTCATATTTCATGCTTAGATTGCGCCAGCGGATGATGTATTTGGTTACTGATTCTTCTCTCTTCCTCTTATCCAGAGCGAGGTCAGTGATCGCTATCTTCTCGGTCGCGCTGACGAACCTCTTCACGAACATAGTTTCTAACTCTTCAAAAATCTTTACAGAGTCATTTGGTAATTCAGCATATCATTCGAAAGCAGCTGTTGTCAAACTGCTAACAAATTGTCGGAAGAGCAATGCATCATTGCCCCCAGTATTCCCGCATGTGGCCTTGAACTGTGCCAGGTGCTGTCTAGAATTTTTGTTACCATCAAAAGTGTTAAACTTAGGCACAGAATATCCCTTCGGGTACGACACCTGATCATATTCAGCAGGATACGGACGACCCTTTCCCACCAGTTTCTCTGTCTGATCAACAGCTATAATAGTCTTGATCTTCTCAGTGATAATCCCTTCAAGCTGCGTAGCAGTCACAGGCTCGGAGGTACTTGCATTGTTCTGCGGAGTGGGATGGCGGACGATGTTATGAGCTTCACGATCGCCTTCAGAAGCTCCCCTTACTCCTGATACTTGTGGCACTTGGGAATTTGGAGGATTCAGAGGATTGGGCATGGGATCGACTGCAGCATTTCTCTGCATCATCTACATCATTGTCGCCATTTAGGCCATCATCTCAGTTATTTTCTCATTCAACTGAAAGATTTCCCTGTCATTCACCCTCATTTGTTGTCTCATCTACCGCCGCATATCAGCGAGTGTGACATTTTCGGCATCAAAAGGATTTTCCTCTACTTCCTCCACTTCCTCTTCTCCCTGGGAATGGCCACCTCTGCCAGTGGTAGACCTATCTTCGCGGCGGCACCGGTATACTTGTCTAGGCGGCGTTACCAATGGTCATCGTCTTCACTGTCGTCGTAGTAGGCCTCTTCATCGACATTGGTATGCCTCACCATGTAGACCACTTCTATGTCTAAGGTGTTATTTACATCTTCTAAGTTCTCTTCAATATATTCTTCGATGTTTTCTTCTCCATCTATATATTCTTGCTCTTCCATATCTTCTTTCCTTTCTTCTTCTAGTACTCGGATCTCCGAGCGGCAGCGCCATTGGATCTCCGGTTCATGGTTCGGTAAGAAGATTTCTTCGATCTGTGGGCTACGATCGAAGTTGGATTCTTCCTTGGGAGGGGTTGGTGAGTGACGGGATCTCCTGGAGGATTTTCCAAGGTGTCGACTGTCGAGATGGGCGTCATCACAGGCCTTCTTTGGAATCCATTTCTGGCGTTGCTTATGCATTGGGGTGGATCTCCGGGAAGCCACACCAGATGTCACACCCATATCAGTTCTTCTTACTCTTCTATCTTTTTCTTCTCTGCGAGGCCTTGGCCTCCAGAATTCTTTTCCTTTTTACCGGGACCTTTCGGCGACGGATCCCTGAACCCGAGGTTTAGGTGTCACACCCCGATGCTCACCGCGCGGGGTATATCTCTTTTCAATTCTCTCCACCATAATAGATAAACGTTCTCTTGGTGGTGTTCTCCTGTTCTCGACCATTAGTGGCCGTTGGTACCTTCTTTTCTTCAGTCCTCTCTCTTTCACAGTCTTCAGGACCCTGTAGACCCGGGCCGAGACAGTTTCAGGCTTCTTCTTTACCTGAGGAGCTGAAACTTCAGGCTGCTGGTCCAAAAATGATTTCTTCAGCTCTCCAGTAGAGCTGTTTCTCTTCACCCATTTCAGATTCGCAAACCCATTTCGGGTAGGAATTGTAACTTCTGGCTCTTGGGCCGGCAGATTTGATGGGTGGACCGGGAGTTGTTGCTGTTGAGCTCGGATCTCAGCATTCAGTTTCCTCCTCTGCCTCCAAGTGAGCCTTCCTCCAGATGAGGAATCTTCAACATTATTCCTCCCAGGTGCAGAAATCTCGCTGGATAAGGCGGTGGTGTTTGCAGCTACCACAAAGATTCTTCCATCGGCTACAACCCTCTTGGTGGTTGGGGCTTCGGATTGAGATAGTCGCTCAAATACAGAGACCCTCCTACGAGTATTCTCGGCAGTAGGTCGTGATGCTGGCAGATTCGCACGACACACGACAGCTTCAATAGAGCGGGGCCTTCTGGCAAGCCCTTCGGCATTCCCGCCATTCGCAGGAATGGTGATAGTCCTTGCAGCAATTGCCAGAAAGTCAACACTACTGAATTGAATGGTAGCTCCGGCATTTCCAGCATTAATGATCGCATTTGCCAGTTGGATGCTAACGTCATGTCCCAATTGGACGGTGAATGAGGTGTTCTGTATATCCATCTGCACAAATGAAAGGTAAGGGTTAATAATCAGAATCTGATACATCACCCCACACTTTCAAAATGCAGAGACTTGCACAGAACATAAGAATAAAATAGAAAACATTAGCAAGAAATTAGAATAATACAAGTTTAAAAACTCTGCTAAATACACTATCTTAGTGAATTGGTTGAATGACCATTTTTAGAATATTTAACACTTAAATTCCTTAAACGATCATTTTGGAAAATTTAAAATTTTAACTCAAATAGATTCGACTGCTATGATGATACTGAGATGACTAGCCAAAGATGGAAATAGAAACCATTTTCCCGCGGAGTCGCAAGAAATCTATGGGCTCCGAAAATTTGGCCCCGACATCCGCCCGCTATGCTTTTTTCGGGGGAAGTTTTAACGAATTAAGTTCCGGGGTAAATTTTGGAAGGCAGATGGGTTTGTAGATAAGACACTACCCAGAGATTTTGCCCTCATTTTGCGAGGACTTTATGATCAGAGTTCAGGTTTCCTATAGGCGCAAGCCCCTATAGTTAATTACCCCTCTCGATTACGAGAGAGAACTTTCGATTAAGGCTAGTCATCAATCAGATACGTAGAGATACACGTTATCTGGCATATAGTAGCAGCATGGGTTTGGCGAATGATTGAAGAATTGATATTTAAAATAAAAATTTTCACCACCTTGCACTTAAAGCGGATGGTGGGGGAATGGATGATGCACCCGATCAAGATCCCATGGTTCTGTCGTCCCGGGCCATCGTGGTCCCTGGTCTACTTAGTCAGAGGAGGTAGTCGACCCAACCTGACCGAAGGATCCTTGTCGGCAGCCATGGGTTGCTTCGTCCAAGGGGACCTTGTAGACCTGGGGTGGGTATTTACCTAAGGGGACAAATTTGTATCCACCTTAGCTAACAGAGGGCTTTGTGCCCTATCAATCATATCCTATTGATTCATATCTAAAGAATTTGATGTCACTAAGGAACATATTGGCTCTGGCCATAACCGCTATCTGTGGTGCCATTTGGCGGCAAAACCACTCGGTTCAGAGGGCCTCGGGTCATAACCATTTATCCTGCAGTATCATTTAGCGGCGAAACTGCCAGTTAGAGGACACGTACCACATCCCTAATGATAGGAGACTATTTGAGAATGGATCCTAGTGATATTTTCGACTAGGTATTAGCTCAATATGAGCTGAAGTTAATTTTAATTTATACACCTCGGTAAACTTTTGCGGAGGGTGGATGAATTTTGCCTTAAATGTTTGACGGGTGAGTTTCAATTTTAAATATTTTTGGAATTTGGGATGATTTGGTATTTGAGTGGTGCTTGGAAGATATTTGAAATGGTTGAAATAAACCCCTCCGGTTGAGATTTTCTGTCAACGCGGCCACCAACGGGGTGTTCAAGGTCATTCTCATTTATGGATTGAACCTTGTCGACCTTATCAAGTTGTCGATAGAGGATCGGACTTCGTAGGCTTTTTACCTTTGTAAGTGAATTTTCTTGGTTATAGGCCTTGAAGGCCTAATATGAATGTATTAAAACAAATATCCCCGTCGATGTCGTGACCGTATATTTATTTAGTAGTTCGGGTCATGTCAACTCCTGTCTGCCCACATAGAAGGATCGGGCTCGAACTTGAATTCACTTATTAACCCGCGCAGCATTCCTAGACGTCACGTGTATCAATAATACGCTCGTCGAGGTCCTTGCGGGTGTTTGGGGCATTTTATAATTATTTGTTGAACCTTGTCGACTCGTATTTACTTGTTTAGGAGGATTGGGTTCAAATTTATTTAACCCACGCAGCATCCCTAGACGTCACGTGTGTACCAATAACATGCTCGTCGGGGCCCATGCGAGTGTTTGGAGGTATTTTATAATTATTTATTGAACCTTGTCGACATCTATTTACCTGTTTAGGAGGATTGGGTTCAAATTTATTTAACCCACGCAGCATACCTAGACGTCACGTGTGTACCAATAACATGCTCGTCGGGGCCCATGCGAGTGTTTGGAGGTATTTTATAATTATTTATTGAACCTTGTCGACATCTATTTACCTGTTTAGGAGGATTGGGTTCAAATTTATTTGACCCGCGCAGCATCCCTAGACGTCACGTGTGTACCAATAACACGCTCACCGGGGCCCATGCGAGTGTTTGGAGGTATTTTATAATTATTTATTGAACCTTGTTGACTCCTATTTATCTGTTTAGGAGGATTGGGTTCAAATTTATTTGACCCGCGCAGCATCCCTAGACGTCACGTGTGTACCAATAACACGCTCGCCGGGGCCCATACGGGTTTAGATTGAATATCCCTCCCTTTTGTGTTCCTATGTGCATACAAATTGAGGTGCACGTGCGGGGGGTATTCTTAGGACATTTGACGGGACTTCTACGATAGTTCGTAGGAGTTTGCATTTGCTGCATTTTCTTCTACATCTGCCTTTGCTTGCTGAAAATGGTGTATTTGATTGATGTTGCATGGGGATTGGTTGCAAGTTGTTAGCTATTGTCCAAAAATGGGCTACTGTATGATTAAGGAACCTCCTACAGTGGTTCGTAGGGGCTTATGTTTGTTGAAGCTCTTTTGTGTTTGCTTGTGGTTGACGCATTTGGTGTACAAGTTTTCTGTAACGGCCTGAAGGAATTGTACTTGCTGCATATCATCTTTTTCTCTTGCAATGGATCAACATATTTTCTGATCATTGAATGGTAGTTGGTTGTAGGGGTGCTGTTACATCCATAACCTATTGTCCATCACTTGTATGTACATACTATACATACTACTATGCATGAGACATGTCTTTCATTGCTGCCAGTAGACATTAGAATTTATCATATGTTGTAATGTAGACATATGTGAGGGGTTCTATCATTTGCAAGCAAATTGATATATTCATTTGTGTGCTGATGTAGATTGTCATATGAGTTGCATTTGTTGTCAACTTATTTCTATGCACGTTGACTACTATCGCTCACAGGAAGTTATCGTATTCATTTGTGAATCAACCGACATTGATAGTAAAGAGGCCATCTCTTTTTCCATTTTCTCATCTTGCCGGTAGACATGATGCATCTCTTTCATGTTTCTCATTATTGCTCACAAGGTTTATGTCGAATGTCACAAATCCTTCGTTGCTTTTGAAGGTAACTTGTGGCTTGTATAGCAAATTTGTGCATTAATGTTTGCATCTTGGTCGCCATGATGACATCTTTGATCCTGAGTTATTAAGTGTAGGAATATCGCTACATTTTTGTTTGGTCCTTGCTTGTAGGTGAATCGTCAGTCGATCATTGCATTCCTTGTAGCTCCTTTGATGTTGCTTGTAGTATGTTGTGTGCACTCCTACATTTGTAATGAACTCAACAGGTCTTCAACACATCTCTTCTCATTGCTTATAAGCGAATATCTTTGCTCATTCATAATTTAACATGGACTACTAAATGCGCCATACTTTTTGTTGACTTCCCTATGCAAACCAAATCTCTTTGTTTACAAGAGCAGTTGAATTTGCTTACATGATGATGTGGATATCACTTGTTCTCATTTGCAAATTAATTTTGCTTGAATATTCAAAGCCATTTAATTCTATCGTTCATCACTTGTATGCCTTGAGAATTCATTCAACATTCTATATAAGTTCTTACTTGTACATTTGTAAATGTCTTGTTTATTTGGAATCAAGCATGTCTTATTGCATCTTGGCTTAGGCTTGATTTTATATGGTTTATTAAAGTCTAAGTCTTTATGGTTCATTCAAATTTTTTTTGTCATCATCCAAATCAAGTTTTAGTTAAAATTTAAGTCCAATGTCATTTGTTCCATGTTCATTTGAGTTCAAAATATGTCCCCTGCTGTCCAAGTTTTGTTCAAGTCCTTATCTTTTTAGACAAAATTTCGGCAGCCTCCCGACGTCTCCCCTGTTTTAGGGGGAAATCAAGAGTCTGGGCCTTCCCACCACGCGCAATAAAGCGCGTGTATGGTAGGTGTCCTTAGACACCTCAGCCGTAGTCTTCATTCCCACCATGCGCAATAAAGGCGTGCATGGGGTCGGCGAGGGTACCTGTTTAAAAAGACAGTTTGCTTTCCCCTCGCTCGAGGGTACTTATAGATAACCCCATCTCGCCGTAAGCGTCGCAACGGGTTCCCATCCCACCACGCGCAATAAAGGCGTGTATAGGTGGTTTTCTGATGCGTCGCAAACGCCGAAATGAGGTTTAAGGTGATTACGCGTCTCGTCGTAGGCGCCGCACCGGGGTCCCATCCCACCACGCGCAATAAAGCACGTACATAGGTGATTTTCCGGTCCGCTGCCGACGACGAAAGTGGGCTCTCGGAGTCTTAAGGTTTAGGGATTATACCTTGGCGACTGGCGAGGTTGGCATTGACTCGTGGATCGAGGCAAGATAAAGCACTTGCATTTTTTTCTTCTTTTTATTTTCTTATTAATTATAATTAAATATAATAATTAATAATAATTAATTACAACTAATAAGGATTAATTAGAATTAATAATTAAGTATATTTAATGATTAATTAATATGATTAATTAAAATTAATCAAACTTAATTAACATTAATAACAATTAATTTATGATCAATACTAATTAATAAAAATCAGATAAAATTAATTATTAATTAATTATAATTAATTAGTAATTAACTAAGATTATGTAGGATTGAGTCAGATTTAAGTGCTATTTGGCAACAAGATTTATGCAGAATTTGATAAGGATTTATGTGAAATTTGAGCAGGATTCTTGCTAAATCCTCTGACAGAGTTAAGTCCTCATTTCCTTCTCTTCGGCAAGATTTACTGGACTTGGCCGAAGAAGCGCACGAGAGGGTAGAAAGTTATCTTCACAGCGAGCAGCTCCCGTAGTTGCTTCCGTTCAAAAAGTCGTAACTTCCGCTCCTACAGGAAGAAACGTCGGAGGAAGAGCGAAGCCGGCCAGCAATGAAGAAGGAAGGTTGGTTTCTCTCTCTCTCTCTCTCTCTCTCTCTCTCTCTCTCTCTCTGGATTAGAAGGAATCAGGAGGCAGCGATGGGAGCTAGGGCAGGGACGTCAAGTCGGCAGGGAGGAGGAAAGGGGTTGAGGTCTTGCGAACCAGGTGATAGATGGAGATTAGATGGGCGTTGGCTTCGGCGGGACTACAACCATCGGGGTCGATTTGGGCTTCAAAGAAGATCAGGTATAGGGATGAGGAGTTCGGCAGAGGGGTTGCGACAGAGCTGCTTGCGATTTCGAGTGGAGGTCTTGGGATGGATCCGCGATAAACGAGAGTCTCGAATGCTCGTTTTAACGACGCAAAAAAAGTACGATTTAGCGGAACTCTTGCAGGAATCGCAGAGAAGCGATGTCAGCAGCGCCGAACAGTCAGATAACAAGATTTATGCGGGATTTGATCGCTTCATCAGTGCAGAGTGTCGGAGAATCAACAGGATATCCGGGATTCCTTTGACGAAACGACGTATTTGAGCGAGATTTCGGGGATCTACGAGCGGCATCGCACAACAGGTAAGAGCTCTAAATTTCTCTTTTTTGTTTCTTTTGGATAATATATAGAGGTAACCAAGGAGAAAAAACATATCAAATATACTTCAACAAAAATATAGCACCACCGAGCATATATATGAGTGAGAAACTAAGTTCATTTGACACAAAATCTATTCTACAAACTTCTAGTGTCGTCTTTCAACTCGGCATGTGAGTCTATCAAAACTCATATCTCACTAGACAATCTCTCAAGTGAAGAGAGATGAATGGGACCAAATCTTCCGCTGACCAATCCCTGCTCACCCATTTAAGATTCAACAATTTCAAGCAAGGAGAACTTCAGGGTGAAGCTTCTACAGTTGGAAAAAAAAAAGAAAAGTAAAAAACAAGATAGCAAAATCAAAGGTTAAGACATTTGTAAGAAGGGTAAGAATTCAAAACTCGCACTATAGAAAACACATATCTACCCTACATTTGTGGAAAGTATACAGTGTGAACAATCTAGCCCCTACTGAAGTAAGCTTGAGACAAACTCAAACTCCTCAGGGGAAAGGATTAGAGATCACCCCCAAGACTAGGCCATCACCTAGGAAATAATGTCCACAGACCATCCCAAAGTTTCAAAAAAAAAAACTCCTCTAATTGCTCACTACCCTCAACCGTGAATTCTTAAACACAAGGACGAGAAAAGAATGCAACAACCCCTAAGCTTTCTCGCCGTAAACAAATTACTAAAAAAAGGGAATGCTCTAGTACAATTTCTTCTCCCACAAGAGTGCAAAAAATGTAACCATAAGGACAAAGGTACCCAACATAATCAGGGAGGGTACTAGCTCATAACAACTGAGGATGGCCGACACCTCAACAGAAAGGGGGAGTCGTATTACAAAGCTGAATTGGTCCATATAAAAGAATTATATGCCATCCTTTAGCTTATTTGGAGACTCATTATAAAGGAGCCCAAACCATCATATCATTGATGATGCCAAATTCTACGTGCAGTTGTTCGATGTCATGCCCCCTAATCAATGAAAGTCGTTAAAAATAGAAACTAAAACATTCCTTAACACAGCAATCAAGATCACTCAATCTGTCACTTAAGCTAGAGATAAGGCTTGTCAATCGAAAACGACAAACGGTTGAATTGAGCAAGGTAATGATGAAGAAAATCGATCTGAGCCAAAATTTATAACAAGGATCTGAGAAGAAGCGCCATGCGACAAGAATGTAAAATCTACAATGATATATCACAAATTTTCATAGATTTGAAATGACACCCCCATTAATAAGCATAAATGCAAATCCCTTTAGAAGTTAAGAACACGCATTCCAACAAAGAAAATCAAAGACATGATAACTCACTCATAAAGGTAGATGATAAGCACTCACCATCTCTAACAAGGGCTAGCCCAAAGAGAAAGCGATGAGTAGATTTGAAGAAAACACCACCACCTAAGAGATCCAAAAATGAAAATTTCCCCGTAGGTCCTACTAATTTTAGCTCATAAATATCAAAATTTTCATGTCTAACACTCAAGAAACTTACCCTTCACAACGAGTCCACAAACAAGAAGAAAAGATGTCACAAGATTGGAACAAATTAAAAAAATTAATCCTCAGCGGAGCAAAAAGCTTCGACAGGATTGCTCTCTATAGGTGAGTTGAGGCACCTAAACAAAAGACTAGTGTAGAGCCAAAAATCCTAGGAAAATGTCAGCACTTAATAAGGTCACCTATTTTATGTTAATTGAGTTGCACCTTTATTGTGGAAAGGGGATTTCATAAATGGTAACAATAATAAACACACCCTCCTTAATGATGCTCATATTTTTGGCAACTAGTCACTTTCACTAGTCAGTATAAATAATAAATATTTTTTTCAATAATTATCTTATCCTTTTTAGCAACTAACTCTCCAAAAGAGCAAGAAAATCGATAAACAAATTGTACACTCAAATGTGCTAAATCGCCTTAGAGGAGCACAATTAAAGAGGATACTTGCCTCAAAAGCGCTCGGTCAGAGAGGCTGTGCAACCCAAAAGAGCTGTCTCAAGTGAGACGCTCCTCTCCAAAGAGCTCGACAAATACAAGGGAAAGCACTCGGCCCAATGAAGCTCGCCCCCAAAAAATCTTAACCAAGAAATCATACACCCCAGACAGATTATAGTGAGGGATGAACTCTCCTCATCAAATCTTGACCAAAGGAGGAACTCATCTTAAGGAAATATCCACCCTAGTCAAAGCGCCTTTTCTTTCTCAAGAAGGCCGCTTATCTAAACAAAAAAAGACATACACCTACTAACCTTGCTATGAAGACCTCTTCAGTTATACTAGTCCCCAACTCAAAAGAACTCGCTTAGATCCCTCGTCGGAGGCACTGGCAAAAGGCACTCGTCGAAGGCGCTCACCAAGGGTACTTGTCAATGGCACTCATTAGGACCGTTCCAAATCCATGTCAAATATAGCAGGATACACATCCATTCTAGCTAGTCCATGTATATGTAACAATCAAATATTGTAAAATTTTATTGCTTTTTTAGGTGCAGCCTCTTATGTAGTTTTTCAAGCCCTTTAAATAAAGGGAAATATTTTTGAAACATTTTCATCAAATCATACGAAACACTAAGCTTAAACAAATATCAGGGATCTTCTTCATATTTGCACACCTCTATCTAAGTACCTCCTTAGCTAGTCTTGACAGTAAAGTCTAGATCTCTTCCACGGACAAAATTGAATATAACATATACATAAGAATTTTTTTAATATTTGGATGAAATGTCATATTTGCAAATGATTATTAGATCTTTGGTAAGTTTATAGAGTACCGGTGGTTTAAGTATGACTGGTAAAATATACAAGAAGAAAATTATAAATTTAATGCTGAAGGAGTAATTCAAAGAAACATTTCAAGTTCTACGTAGATGATCATCATGATTTCTTTGGTAAGGGCTATGTAGATAATTATCAGAATAATATAATTTCTCTATTAAGGACATAGTACAAATTGGGAGGGAATATTGCCATACCTCTGCCACCGCCTCTACCACCAGGCCCTCCCCTGCCACGTCCACTACCTGAGACTTTGTTGTCATTAGAACCCCTTCCGATTCCTTTTATATGTGTACTGCTGCCATCCTCTCTACCTCTTCCTCTTCCCCGGCCTACCCCAGGGGGTTTCCTGTCTATATTTAAAAGCAAACACTATGAATTTAACTTGAAATCATAAACCAAATTCAAAAATTATGAGGGCTTGATGGATAACAATACTTCTACAACAAACGATCAAATTTTCAGGTACTTAAGAAATATGGTTGAACTTTCGGAGTATTACATGGTAAAGGTCTAGATAACTTAGTTATGTCATGATAGTAGATAACCTCGATTTTAAACTGTACAAAATTTACAGGGAGTGTGTTACCAGAGCGGCTTTTGTTAGTTTCTTCTTGAACCTTGTCAATAACCTGAAAACACATGTCAAATAATGCATATTAATTGACCAAAAAAAAAAAATTTCGTGCAAGACAACTAGGTAATAAATGACTTGCATTTAAAGAGCTCAAACTTTATTAAGAGCAAATGATAAAAGAAACATATTATCGCATGGAATTGCATTTTAAGAAAGATCAAGGAAAAAAAGTTCTGAAAAATCGCACTAGCAGTTTATTGTAGTGCATAGAAACATTGATGGTGGTGAGAGCAAGTTTCGAAAATGGAAGGTGCTTAACAAAGGCAGTGACAGCTATCACAGGCCTCCCATAACTTCCTTTTCTCCATCTCTTAATTATTTTTCAATTTTTTATGTTTCTTCTTTGTTTGGTTATCACTTCAGTATTTGCTGGGTAGCTGATGATGATATCAATGGTACTTAGGTTCTCCTAAACCTACTATCATCAAAGCATAGAACGCAATATAGCAAGACCAAAAAACCACCATTCTGCTCCAGTAGAAGATTTACCAGACAAAAATCAAACTTAAAGTGCTTTTAAAGCTCAAAGAAAAACTTCAATTCCAAGAAAGCAGTAAATTTCAATTCAGTTAACAGTGAGAACAGTCCAACAATGGATGCTAACACCAGCTACGGATAGAGACTAAGACTCGCTTTGGAATCATTGTCTGATGTTGTCATGTAATGTGTTGCACTATCAACCAAAGAAGATTACTATTGGGCGTAAGCACATTAACTTTATTGTCCAAAAGTGTTGCACTACTGATATTGGTAGAAAACTATTGTAGCAATTATAAGAGTTGATTGAAAGACAAATAAAAATTGTAATGAATGTCATACAGCTATATCTAAATTATAAAAGAAAAGTAAAGCCCATAAAGCAATCTTTCTGAGAAGCTACTTAAAACTACCATTCCAAGAAAGGGTCTGTTTGGGACAGCTTTCACGCTACTTTGCCTTTCTATTTCGTTTGAATAATGCTTTCTTATCATTTTCTTATTTCTTTTCAAAAATTTCTGCGGTAAGAAATTAATTTTTGCAATAAGAGTATTTAAGTCACTTTCGACAGAACAATTTCACAACCAACTTTATGAAACACTGTTGCTGTCCCAAACAGATCCAAAATTGCTTTTAATATTCATATGGATAGACTTTTTTTCACAATTGTTTTTCCAAATTTCTTAAAATTGTTTCTGTTGTTCAAGAGAGCAAGAGCAATTAGCAGAAAACTAAGCCAAACGGAGCCTAACTCATGCCTGAAGGACATTTCACCAACACCACAATCTTCGCAATAATGTTGCAAGGTATATCAAGATGTAACATTTGAAGTAGGTCATCATGATCAATTTAGGAAAAGTACTTCATAGATGCTTAATAGTAATTTTTCGTAAGGAGTTCAAGGGATGAGCAAATTATACTACAGTATCGCAATAAATGAAAATAAAAGTAAAAAAATGTGCAAATATAAAAGATGCAAATCCACAATTATGACTTCTGCATGGACAACCCATATTTCTTACAGGCATTGAAAGTGCATTAACGGTTAAAATAATCCAAGAGGCTTTTTTGCAAGTTTAACGTTGAAAGGACAATTTAAGCAGAAAATTAGGGAGAAAACTTAGAAAATTGAAGTGGCTTCCAAATTAGGATAAGAGAGAGATTTATATAGGAGTGAAGGAAAATATCAAGAATTCTCTTTATAATTTTTTCCACGTATTTCTACATGTTTGGCCATTCTTTGATAAGATCAAAGGGAATATTCCCTTGATTTAAACTGTGTTAACCCAGTAAGCTTAAGCTTTATTAAATATTTAAATGATCACAAATATAATTTTGTATGAGTTAACACCATTTAAATAAGATTTGTGCAGGAATAAGTGTTTAGATTGCAGGTAAAAACTACAAGAGCCAACTATGAGAATAATACACCCTGAAGAACTAATTTATCTCAAAGGAAGCCTGTGAACTAAGTAGCTCAAGTTAGCCCAAATGAATTCAAGATCAAGCTTCAAGATGTAAATTGTTTAATTTAATTTGAGTCTTGTATTATTGTATTTTTCAGATGTTAAGCTTGCCAAGATAACCAGTTCACACATACAAGAAAAATGAGCACAAAAAAAATCTAATATAAAAAATATTGTAAATTGATCTTAAATAATCCTACTATATTATCATATTGATCATATCGTATGCTGATCCTATGAGCCTAAAGCATTTTCTAAATTTTGATGATCACAAATTACACTAAGGAATTAAAATTGATTGTTTCAAATTAAGTGTCAAGCACATAAAGATAGATCTTTAAATGGGCAAATTTTAAAAGTATCATCAATAAACAAATTATATGATTAAGTATGCTTAAAAATAACTTTAAAGATAGGCATAGTCGCCCGTCCAGTCAGCATTTTTAAAAATAATAAAATACTATAGAAAATTGCCCATTAAACAGGTGACTTGCTACAGTAGACTATTATTTTTTTACATTTTTTTAAAATTAATTTATGTTTTTAAAAAAAAATGCAAAAAAAATAATATTGTATTGTAACAACGCATATTAATAAAATTAATAAAATCTATTAAAATTTTATTATTTTCCTGACATTAACAATAATTTTTATTATTTGAATAAATTAACGCATATTAATAAAATTAATAAAATTTGTGGAAGGTATGTTTTTCTCCGCTCTTTGTCCTGATATTACTTTAAACCACAACAACAACGATCCAAATCAAGGTTTATATTATTTGCAAGTCATCGACAACTTGCTTGCAGGAAAAAATTAAAAAAATAAAGAACTGTTAATTCAATTTTTTTAAAAAGAAGTAGTGAACAAGATTCAAAGTTTGAATTCAAAACACACCATGATTGCTAGCATAGAGGCAGGCAATAGGTGTTTTTGAACCAATGGATCACCAGAACACGTCCATTTCCATATCATTTACTGGATAAACTTTTTTTGGCATCTCAAATAGATCAGTTTCTCATTGGCAATCAGATAATAAAAGGGGAAAATCATAACTTATGAAATACACATTAGCAAACTAGAAAACATGAAGCCATCGATGGATCAATGATGGCCGGAACAAGATACTTCCTTCTGTCGGCCCCATTGGCATTGTAGCTTGCACCGGTTGCGAGGTACACCAAAAGCTCGCCTACATAACTCGGGTAAGCTCCCTTCCCATGTCTGGAAACTATTAAAATTTTAATAAATTTTCTTAATTTTATTAATATGTGTTATTATAGTACACTATTTTTTTATTTTTAAAAAAACATAAATTTCATTTTTTAAAAAATGCAAAAAAAATAATAGTGTACTGTTAACGGGCACACTACAGGAAAATCGCCAATTACCGGCAGTATTACCAGCAGTCAAAGAACCGCCGGAAATACCGGGAGTTAAACCGGCCGTGTGACCGCCGGTTTTATCCGGCGGTTTAACTGGCAGTTTTTAATAATAAACCGCCGGAAATGCTGGTAGTAAAATGACCGCCGGATATGCCGCCGGTTTTTTATTTGGGCGTCGCATATTACCGGCGGTTTGGCCGCCAGTGTTAAGTGATTTTTTCCCGGCGGTCCAGACCAACGGCTTGGCCGCCGGCTATTCTGGATGTTTTATACAGCCGGTACGCCGCCAGTAATTAACCGGCAGTCCCGGCGTTTTGACCGCTGGAATTTACCAGCTGTTCTAGCTGCCGGAAAGCCACCGGAAAGTTTAGCCGCCGGAAAATGGCTGCCGCAATTCGTTTCCTTCGCGGTTTATACTGGTGGTTTGTGAACCGCCAGTAATTTTTTAAACCGCCAGAAAAGTAATCTGAACCGCCGGAAAGTGCCGCCGGTAACTGGCGATTTTCCTGTAGTGGCAACTTGCTTCTTTTTTTTATATATTTTTATTTTTTAAATGCTAACTAGACAAGTAAGTTGCCTGTTAAACGGGCAACTATGCCTATTTTTAAATTTTTTTAAACACACTTAATCACATAATTTGTTTATTAATGATACTTACTTTTAAAATTTGCCCCAAATTTAGAAATAGGAAAATAAAATGTGTTAATCATATGTAAGAGCCACTCAAAATGAAAATATCAAAGGCATATAAAGCAAGCAAGCTAGGTATTAATTATCCTAAGGAAAAAATTAGGCTTTTACTATATTTATACTATTAAATTCTTTATTTTCTAAGCAATAAACAATTTTAAAATACCATCTCAAACCATAAAACAACAACAACATCAAGCCTTTGTCCCACTACGTAGGGTCGGCTACATGAATCCTTTTTCTCCATTGTGTCCTGTTAAAAGTCAAATTCTCGTTTAAATCTAATAAAGAAAGATTATTTCTAATATTTTCTAACCATGTCTTTTTAGGTCTACCTCTACCTTTCTTAACATAAGTCAAATCTAATACCTCTACTTTTCTAACCGGGTCATCGAAAGGCCGCCATTTTATGTGACCAAGCCATCTAAGGCGACTCTCTCTAATCTTATCTTCCACTGGAGCTACTCCAACCTTTTCATGTATATGCTCATTTCGTATCCTATCTCTAAGGGTAAAGCCACTCATCCACCTGAGTATCCTCATCTCTGCAACACTTAACTTAGTATTATGCTTCTCTTTTAATGGCCAACATTCGGTACCATAAAGCATTGCAGGTCTCACCACCATCTTATAGAATTTTCCCTTAAGTTTGAGGGGAACTTTTCTATCACACAACAAGCCCGATGCATTCCTCCACTTCAACCATCCAACTTGAATTCTGCTGATAATATCCCCATCTATTTCCTCATCACTCTGAATAATAGATCCAAGATATCTAAAACGTATACTCTTATTAATGACTTGATCGCCCAAAGTCATAATCCCCTCACTAGGTCTATTACTACTAAAATTATACTCCATATATTCTGTTTTAGATCTACTCAAGCGAAAACCTTTAGACTCTAAGGTTGACCTCCATAATTCAAGTTTACCTTCAACTCCCTCTCTAGTCTTATCAATAAGTAGAATATCATCAGCAAAAAACATACACCAAGGTACATCCTCTTGAAAATGTCTAGTGAGAACATCCATGACTAAAGCAAAAAGATATGGGCTTAAGGCTGATCCATGATGTAAAACCATAAAAATAATTAACTAAATAGAGATCCCAACAATAGAGCCTTAATTTTCTTTTTCTTTTTTTGGTTGAAAGAAAATTGAAAAGCAAAATAATCAACCTTTAAGGGCATCCGCTAAGTTCGCGGGTCTTCACAAAACTTTACAAGGCCTCCATAAACAGTGGCGTCATTCCATAAAGATAAAGAGCATTCAAGTATTTGAAAGATAATTGATTTGTCCTTGCAAAGGCTTGCCGGTCTCCAGAAATGTTGAAATATGGAAAATTTAATGATAGATTTTAGCCATTTGAGACCAAATCAATTATTAAAATTGTGAAATTTTTGAATGTTGGTTAGGTGTGAAAATGTAAGAAACTTTATTTTATTATTTTTAATTAGTTATCTAAAACCCTAAGGCTCTAATATAAATATTCTCTTAAGCCTTTGGTCTTAAGTTAATGCTTTAATAGTCACACATAAACCTTAAGAGCTCCACTTCCAAACCAGCCACCAAGGCATTTTCTCTTGCAAGAATTTAAGTGATATTTCAAATCTAGGTGAGAGAGAAGATATGGTTACTTTACTATGACAAGATCCATTGATATTTCTGTAATTGTTAAGCTCGACTTCTTCATGCACAGTACTTCATCCGCATATAAGAATTCATTCTTTCTTATGATTTTGTTTATTTGATTTGCTTTATATTTTTTCTGAGTGTTCAAGATTATTATATTTGGATGTACATTTGTCGTGAATAAGGTAAAAGGGAGGTTGTTCAAAAGAGGTGAATAATATGAAGTTTTCTCTACTGTAAAGGATTAATAGTTTTCTATAGTACATATTGTGCGAAAAATCTTAGGCATCGTAGACACCTAGATGTGAACATACATAGCAATCGAACTATATAAAAATCATTACTTGTTCAAATGATTATTTGCCTTTGCACATTTTATTTATTATATTTTGCATTGCTACACATTTTATCAATTTGCATTATATTTTGATGTAGAAAGAAAAAGTATTGAAGGGTTTTTAAGAATCTCAACCACCACCACCCCCCCCCCCCCCCAATTGATATCAGAGCATTAGGACAACTTTTGGCCTCACATCCAAGAGTAAACCTCGAAGTTTACACAAACTTTTTTCAATGTCTTTAGATCAAGATATTGGTGGCAGGCATTCTAATTCTTGAAAGAGTAGATGTATTTACAAACATGCGACATGAAAATTTCAAATCTTATTCTAAGAAGTCATAGAAGTCACAATATTATTACTGCTAAGGCTTTAAAAAATGGATCAAACATAGAATTGGACGAAGAAGATGTTCAAGGTTTAAAGGCTTCATCGGGATTGAACTAAATGATGAAATAGATATTAAAAAATATATAAATATGATCTAAATGACGCAATAATTCAAATATGTGACTAAAAATAAATAGAGCTCGTAAACAAATAGAATCTTCAAAATTTAAATAATATTTAAATTTAGCTCATATTTAATATAAATTTTATTCACATAAGAACTTATAAATTTAATATAAATCATTAATAATTTAGATTATAACTTTAAATAAAAATTTATATTTATATATCATATATTAAATTCACCTTATACATTTGTATCCATAAATCTTTCACAATAGATTATTTATAATCAATAAATAGATAAAAAATTAATCATTTATAGTCTATAATTATATAAATAAATAATTAAATATTGTTAACTAAAAAAAATATTATTCTTATCATATAAAACTAAGTAAAATAATATTTAAAAATATTTAATGCATTTGTTGTGAACTTGAGAAGTTTAACTTAGTTATTTAGTCCCACATTACTTGAAAACTTTATCTTAATACTATTTATATAGTATTTTTTTATTTCTAGTGCATACGCGGGGAACCACATGTGGCAATCAGGACATGCGAAAAGGCTTGGTTTGGTATTTGCTTGGCAACTGCTTGTAGCAAGGATTTAATGCTCGTTTTATAATATAAACATGTTAAATTTAAATTAAATTATTTAAGGTCAATGTTTTATACTACATGAGTAACTCATTCAAAACTCATTAATCACCAAATGAGCCCAGCCCAACTCAGTTTGGTTCATTTCATCCCAAATCAATGGTACTGATTTTAAGAAACTGCCATCGATTCGATAGTTCGTCGATCAAACCAATAGTACTCACTAATTCTTAACATTTTGTTGTAGGGCCAATTCTTAAACTGGATCAAGCCAACAATATGATCAATTCACAATCGGACAGTTGAACGAGCTAGTTTGGTCCTATTTTTAAAGCCATGATTACTATTGATGGGAAGAAATTCCAAAGTCCATTCAAGAATGGATTCCAATGGAATTAGATTTGGGACTACAAAATAGTAAGAGAATAAATGCTTTGTATTGTGCTTTAAGGTAGGGTAACTATATAGACATATGTAATCTAAGAATAAAGAAGGAGATGTAGGACAAGTTAATCATCACCTACAAGGGTACTGATGAGGTTAGAGAAAATAGAATTAATAACTTAGAGTTCAGTTGGAACAGCTTTCTAACTGCTTTCTAAAGTAGCCTTTCCAACAAAAATTTCTTGAATTAAAAATAGCAAGTTAACTCGAGGGATGATGAGAAAAATCTGAGGAAGAAGCAAAGAAGTAGCACTCAAATGTCATAGTATGAGTGACAATGCTCATCACCTTCCAAAAGTGATGATGATGAAATGCCATTACAAATTTAGCAATTTGAAAGGATGTTTAGAAAGAATTCTACAAGAGCAAGGGTAATAAAATTAGCCAAAATTTCTAAAATAAATTACAAACTGACATTACATGTGAAAGAAAATAAACCCCAACATGTTTCAAATACAAACAAGCCCGGTCATATCAAGTATGAATGTCCATTGAATAAAAGTGAAAAAAAGAAAAAAAAAAGGAAAAGCTCACAACAAAGAAGGGCAATAAGGCATGAAAGGCAACTTGGAAACACTCGGATAATCAAGAAACATCAATAGAATCATCTAAGAAGGAAGAAGTAAATGTCTCATGACTATTGATGATATTTTCAATGAGGTAAATAAAAGTATGACTTGTGATGATTTATTTGATACTTCTTTATTTGAAATGAATGAATATATATATTTATATTTATATTTATTTATTTATTTTAATTTAATTTATTTATTTATTTATTTATGGGTTCCCAAGCTCATATGCACCAATTATTGAATCCCCTCCTACACAGTTTGTTCATTCCATTTATTTTGCTATGATCCAAAGTAATTTGGATTCCCAAGTTGACAAACTGAATTTTTATGTAGATATGCCTTTACTATAGGACCAATAAAAGCAAATAGTAATTGAATAGCACATGCTCGAGACACATGACAAATGATCATATAATGTTCACTTCACTTAAGCCAAGAGATGGTGGCAATATATCAATTAGAGACAATACAAAAAAAAGGATAATTGTGTCATAAGTTTGCAAAAATTTTGAGTAAGGACTTTGAGATGAGCTTGAAGAGAGAACATACATATTTTCTAGGAATACAATAAAAGCAGAAGGAAGATGAATTTTTCGAATCACAAACCAAATATATTAATGATCTAATTATAAGATTCAATAGTTCAAGATTCAAGCCTATTCGTAACTCTATGAGCCCAACAACTAAGATAAACAAAAATGTAAGTATGAAGTTAGTAAATTCTAAGCTTAATAGAGGAATGATTGGATCTTTGTTACATCTGACACCAACTACACCAAATTGTTTTTGCAATAGGACTATGCATTGGACTTCAAGAAAAACCCTAAGAAATCTCATCTGACAGCTATAAAAAGAATCTTTAGATAGATTTATCAAACCTAATTTGGTATTTTAAGAATGAGTAATCATTTGGGGTTGTAGTGTAATCTAATGCTGATTATGTAGGGCGCAGAATTGATCGACAGAGCACTTCAGGTATTTATCAGTTCTTAGGATTGTCACTTATATCATATTCCAATGAACAAAATTCTGTTGTTCCTAAATATGTTGTTGCAAGTTGTCACACAGCTACTTTGGATTAGGCAGAAACTTGAGGATAATGGATTTAAGATAGATGACATTCTAGTTACATGTGACAATACCGGTGTGATAAACTTAACAAAAAATTCTATTCCACACTCGAGAAGAAAACATATAGAGATTTTTCTTCACCTTATTTGAAATCACGTAGCCTAAGGTGATATAATCATGGAGTTAGTCAGCACAAACAAACAGCTTACTGACATTTTCACAAAACCTTCGGCAAAAGATCATTTTTGTTCTCTTAAATGACCATTAGGAATGCTAGATCCCGTACTAGAAGTATTTTCCTATAGCTTATGATGTCATGTACAAATTATCTTTAGATCTCATGACAATTTAAATCACAAAAGAACATCAAAATTTCAAAAATCTAGGTTTTGAGCTTTTAATGGGCACCCACTACACTTAGCGGGCCTATGTTAAGTAGCAGACCCGCCAAGTATCACGGGTACCCACTAAGTTGTTTTATGAATTTTGTCTGTTTTTGAAATGCCATGTGCCATCCAAATTGCCACATTATCTTTTGATCACTTGGGAAACCGAGTGTAGTTTTGCATGGCAGCTTTAAATATCTTTTCAACCACAAAAAGCATTTAAACCCATTTAAAGTCTATTTATATACAATCTGGACCATACAATGAAATAAATAAGTAAAATTTCTTCTAATCTACTAGACAGCCTAATGTTTAAACAATTAAGCCAAGGTAGTTAATATATATACCCATACGAAATCCTAGACATAAGAGAGCAGTAGGAAACACATTTCCTGCCACTTGCAATCCTCGGCAGAGTCTCTAGAGAGAAAATGTGAGAATACACTATGGTCATCTTCTACTCAGCATCTAATATCCTCATGTTTATAAATCTGATTTTTCTGAGCTTTTCATGATCTTTTCTTAACAGAGATTGTTAAAACTCAAAGACACTTTTAAAAAGCTTGTTTTGCCTAGCTGTGGTGCTAGGAACAATCACCTTTTAATAAATGCGATATCAAATTTTAATAAAACCATTAAGATATAATGGTTTTTTTAAAACGCTTATCTATTATTTCATTGTAGCAAAACTTCTCTCACATTTTGATTTCTTATGCTAGAACTTCAATAATTATTAGCAATCAAGCTGAGGTCAACAAAGACATGAACAAAATACATGATAACTGATGCTTATTCAATTGGATAAACAACAATGATTATGATGGCCATTAACTGACAAGGGGCAACACCAATATTTTTTAAATGCTTCAAACTTCGTATTAGAATGATTATTCAATTAGAATACTATACATAAGAGCAGAAAACAAAAATATAAAAGAATATAGAATTAGAAAACAGTCCTAAATGAGTTTCACCACATACCTCATCAGGAACCCTAACGTACTTGATTGTGTTCCCACGTATGTAACACTCAGGCATCCTCCAAAACCTGTCTCCATCCTGCAACCCATCAAAACCAAATAAAAATTATCAAATTTAGATGCTGGAGCTTTGCATGATTTTAAAAAATAAAGTGATCACCTTTGAGGTGCAAATGACCTCCCTGAGGTGAATGTTCATCCAAGTATCACAATTCACCAGATGCCCGTTATAAGTTTCCCCATTCTTCAACTCCACTAGCTGTACCACAATGAAATCAGCAACACAAACAAAAACAACAATAAAACACGAAACTAATATTGGAAATCAATGATCCTAGAAAAACGTAATGTTCTCACCATATGATGCCCCAGCGCCGTCTTCAAAAGAGAGAGAGGAAGCTGTAAAGTTGCACAATACAGGAAAAATAAAGGGTCACGCGGGTTCGAGAGAGATTGTGATTAAATTCGATCAAATTTAAAGGAACAAATAATAAAAATACAAATACATAGACCTAAACTCAATACACTAAACTAATTAAAATTCATAGGGCAAAGCAGGAAACCATCTTGTCCGATTAAGGAGTTGGAGTCCGCCAGTGGAATAATCCTTCAAAAAAGACAGCTTTTTAAAGGGATCAAAGAGCCTATAAGACCCTTCAAGTTCCAACGAAGAAATCCTGATAATCACGAAGTTTGACTAACTTAGATCCCTTGATAATAATAAGAAGCGAAACAACAAGAAACCCTCGCGCGGAAAAATCCTGGTTTAATCTGCGTTTTCAACTTGGACTCGCCAAGGATGGCGGAAATGAACGCGGGTTTGATGTGGCGATTTATTGGGCTGTTTGGCAACAAATAGGATTTAATAAATTTTGTAAATTCTAATTTAATAAATTTTGAAATAGTAAATTTTTTAAAATTATTTGACATAACTGATTTTAAAACTTGTTAAATTTTGATAAACTAATTAGCTCTTTATTTAAGAATTTAGGTTATATTATTAATTATATGACTAATTATTTAATTATTGTTTTATAACTAAATATTTAGATATTTAATTACAAGCTACATAATATTTATCTAATTACTTTAATAACAAAGAATTTAATTATTACTTATGCTATTATGCATCTAATTCATTATTTAGGTGTTACTTTAATAACTAATTATTTAATTAATCACTATATTAATATTTGTTTAATTAAGTAATAATTATTTAAGTATTAACTATATTGGAAAAAAAGAAAATGAATGATTAAAATCCCATGCAAACCTCCTATCCTATCCCGTAGCCCATTCCACACTGTGATGATCATAGCCCAACCTCAAGTGAAGCACCCATTCTACGCTACTAAGACCACCCTAAACTCTAATTCTCTATTCTCTCTCTCTCTCTCTCTCTCTCTCTCTCTCTCTCTCTCTCATGCCGAATCAAACCCACTCCCGGTCTCTCCGTGACCCAACTATGACTCCTAAATTCTGTGTGATCTCTTTACATGGTGCTTCTTGATCGATGTTGTCAGCCATCAACCCTATAGATCTCTCTTGTAAGTGATAGGAAACTAGTCGACAACGAGCTCTTCTCCAACTCTTGCAAAACTTGTTTTTTCCATGAGTGACATTGACTACCCATCTCCAAGATTTTCTCCCATTTCCTCGTGCTTTCTCTGACAATTTATCTCCATAAATCATTTAAAGTGGCTGAACTCCTAAATTTAGTAAATTCAAGATTTAAGGTAAAAAACAAAAGCAGGAAATGACAGATTTAAGTTATCATGAGATTTAACATTGCATTTTTTTTTTCTTTTTTGAATTTGGTAGGATTTAGATTAAAACATGCTCAAATCTCTCTACCAAATAGCCCCTATATGTCATATAATACACATAAATGAAGAAATATGTTTATTAATTTTCTTTTATTTTTTTAAATATATCTAGTTAACTTCATACTAAAATATAAAAGAAGAACGACATTCAACATTTCCAATTCAAACTTTCTATATTGCTTCAAGCATCCTTTCTTTTATAATTTTCCACTTAGCAGGGCAAGATGATTGCATCGGTAAAGCTCAATGGAAAAAATCAATGGCTTCCACAGACCTGATAAGATCCAGTTCTAATTTTTATATCATCTAACATAAATAAGTCATTTTGATTAAGCTATCACGAAGAGTTGGAATATCAAAGAGACTATTTCTATCATTGTTAGAACATGTATTCGAACCATATATGAATCTTGTTCTAACCATGATCTAAGAAACACATGTTCTAACAATGGTGAAGTTATATATGAAAGTTCGTTAGGGAAGTTAAGCCCTTGTGAACTAGTCTCAAGACTAACCAAGAGGGGGAGTGAAGTAGTTATTTTTAAAAATTGGTTAGCAAACAACGATTTAGAAAAAATCTTTTTGAATATTTTAAAATAATTTCAGTTTCACAATGGTTTTCAGTTGTTCAACGATGACCAAATAATAATCACAATCACACAATCATCAACAGAAAAATAAGTGCAAAAATTAATCAGAAAGAACACACCAGATTTTATAGTGGTTCGGTCAACTTGACCTACGTCCACTCCCCGGAGCCTCCCCTCCGGGTATTATACTAACACTAAGTGACTCTCCTTCTGCTCCCACAGCAAGGCAGAGAAGCCTGTACAAAAACTCCTTTTCACCAACTCGATGAGGCAGAGAACTTGAACTCATTTCGTTTCCTCCTGAAGCAGTCAGAGAACCTAGACTCCTTTCACTTCCTCCAGAAGCAGGCAGAGAATCTGGACTCCTTTCGCTTCCTCCTAAACCAGGCAGAGAACCCAAATCTTCTTGCAGACGATCCTACCACAGAGACACCAACAAGAAGAGACGACGACCGGAGATGACTCAGATCCTTCCTTGGAGCAACCTTTATGAACACCTTATAAACTCCCCCTCACAAGATCCTCTCTCTCTCTCTCCCAAGCTCTCTCTCCAGGTTCTCCCTGGTAAGAAAAGTGACAAAAGATTTTTCTTGTTGGAAGAAAAGATTTTAAATAGTAGGGCTAAAAAATTGCCCTAAATTTCAATTGGTCGACAAATATCATCCAAGACAATCGGCGGATCGTCCTGTATGATCAGTACAAAATCACACATATCAGCCTGGATGATCTGATTTCTCTAGACGATTAGAAGATAAAATTTGTTCATATCATCCTGGACGTTCATGCGATCATCCGGGACGATTAGTTTAACTCGGAAAAATCATCCTACATATTGTTCGGATCGTCCAGGGCAACTGATGCTAGACTATCAAAAATGACTTGATCAGCCAGGACGATATCGCGATCGTCCTGTATGATTAGTTCAAAAATGACCAAAATCGTCCTGCACATTGTTCGGATCGTCCAGGGCAACTGATGCTGGACGATAAAAAATGACTTGATCGATCGGGATGATATCGTGATTGTCCAGTATGATTAGTTCAAAATGACCAAAATCATCCTGCATATTGTTCGGATGGTCTAGGTGAAATGCTCTGGACGGTCAGGATTTCCAATTGATCGTCCAGGATGATCTTGCGATCGTCCAAGACGATATGATCGAATCAATCAAACCTTTATTACTTTTCTTAATCACCAGACTAATTTAGGTATGATTGTAATGGATCGTCTAGGATGATACATGTATCAACCAGGACGATCAGACCAAATCTCTAAAAATAAAAACTTGCCTAACTTAATCTGGCTGCTAAGAATTTTTTATTTAAGCATATCGTCCTGTATGATGGGTCTATTGTCCAGGATGATCTGCTTAATCAAACTGACATAACATAGTTGCCCTAATGAAGATTTTTATTTTTACTGGATCATCCAGGATGATACGAATATCATCCAGGATGATATGAATATCATCCAGGACGATGTGAACAAAATTTGAAATAGAAACTCTAACTCACTAAAACTCTCCCCCTGAGTGTGTGTGTGCAAAGTTACTTAGCTAGGGGATCAATTACATTACCTTTGACTCAAAAAAGGAAAAAATGTACATTAGACTTGAATTACAAAACAGACTGACTCGATCTTGGGCTAGCTTGAATTGCATTTGATCTTTTGTACCTAAAATGTTAGCCAATCAAAAATAGAATACAAAAATGTTTGTTATCATCAAAACTATACTCCTTAAATCCAGATTTGCAACAATCTTCTCCTTTTTTATGATGGCAAATATTTATTCAGTAGTTTCAAATAAAGTAGATAGGAGTAATCAACGCAAATACGAGAGAAGGTTTGTTATTGCAAATTTTACTAATTATTGATAAATAGTGACATTCAATACATAAAAGAAACTACTACAACACAAAAACAACAAAAGAAACTACTAGTATCATAAAAATAACTCCCCCTTTTGACATCACAAAAAGGAGAGAAGAAAAGACAAAGCAACAATAAACTAAAACATCACAACACACCAAACTAATAGAGAGGCGAATCCTGATCAGATGGAGGAGATGGTGGTGGATGAAAGCAGCTGTGGATAATGGTGAACTGCTCACCAAACCAGGCCATCCCTGATCATCCAGGATAATGTGAAGAAAAAATGAAAAAGATGAAGGATGGAGAGGAAAGATCAGAGATCTCAAAAACACATAAAAAATTTAAAATCAAATCAAATAAAAAATAGAAACGAGAAAAACAACAATAAAAATATCATTTTTTTTCGAATCGATCAGCTCTAGTGAAATAGAATTTTCCTTGATTTTTAATTCAAAAGCCAATAAGAAGAAAATCGACCACACTCAAATCCAGAAAAAGTTGAAAAGGCAACTTTCGTAACTTCTACCTTAGACACCTTATAGGTTCAAATTCCTTTCAAACAAAAGTCTAATTCAGTAGAAAAAAAATTAGATTTGAAAAGAGATCATTTCAAGAATCGTTCTAGAAAAATATCTGTTAGAATAGTATTACAAAGTAAGGAATCAGAAATCATGATTTTTCATCTTAAGCTTTTGAAAATATTAAGTAGCGCATGAATTTTTCTAAAAAATTTAAAGATCTGAAAGGGAAGAAAGCTTATTTTTTTGTGGGCTCATTTTGTGCCTCTTTTTTAATTTGTTTGGTGCACTTTACGCATCTTTTGATTTTTGATACATTTTATGTATCTTCCCAATTTGGCGACATTGCGTATCTTTTCAGCTTTGAACTTATTTTGCTTTTTTTGGTGCTCTTTGTGCATCCTTTACAAGCTTGCTTTCTTTCATAATCGTTAAAGAATCTCAGTTGTAAAATTACCTTCCAGACATAAGAGAGGACAAAACTCACTCTCTAAAATAATGAGGAGCAATTCACAGAATAAAAACCATACATCATACGATAAGTGCAATTACTTGATTAAAAAAATATAACAATGATCCAAAACTTTGAAAATACTATTCATATGAGGTAGATTACTGTATGAAGATAAAATAGATCTCTATTTCAAAAACCAACTTTTAAATTTTAAAGAAGACTTTTATCCAAAAGAAATAATATACCATTAAAGGAGTTAGAGGAAGAGAAACACTCATCAACGTTTCTTCCCTTTAACAGATTCAGAGGAGTCAATCACTGCTTACAAGCTTCCAAATAAAAACAAGGCAAAATTCTCAATTAGAAATCTAGTTTGTTAGTAGTAGTGAGCAGTGATCTGATTTATAAGAAAAATAGTAAAGCAAGAACAGGTAGGAAATCGTATCAAAATAAATACTCAATTAAGGAAAATAACAACAACAAAAAGAAAATCAGCAGAGAATAAAAACAAACAGGAAACAGATAATCGAATCAAACATAAACTAAATGAAAAAAAAAAATCAAAAACAGAAAATTCAGAAATCAGCAATCATCATATTTATGCATTTATGTCAATCACACCCAATATGATCCTTAAAATACTGAATGAGTCAAAGGCTAGTGGTTTAGTAAAGATGTCAGCCAGTTGATTTTCAATTACTACAAGGTGTAGCTCAATATCTCCTCTTGTAACATAGTCCCTAATGAAGTGATGCCTTATGTCAATGTGTTTGGTTCTATAATATTGGATTGGATTCTTAGAAATACAGATGGCACTGGTGTTATCACATAGAACTGAAATTATTCCAACAGGTAATCCTAAATCTAGAATTTGTTACTTCAATCAAAGGACTTGGGCCATATAACTTCCTAAGGCAATGTACTCAGCTTCAGCAGTAGAGAGTGCAACTGAGTTCTATTTCCTATTGGACTAAGAGACTAAAGATTATCCTATGAATTGGCAAGTTCCAGACGTGTTTTTTCTGTCCACCCTACATCCTGCAAAATCAGAATCAGAATATCCAATAATCTTAAAGGAAGTGCTCTACCTAGGATACCAGATTCCTAAGTTTGGGGTCCCTAAGAGATATCTAAGAATTCTCTTAATAGAAGTCATGTCAGACTATTTAGGATCAACTTGAAACCTAGCACAAAGACAAATACTAAACATGATATCAGGTCGGCTAGCAGTTAGGTAAAGTAGTGATTCTATAATTCCTTTATACTTCTTCTAATAAATAGATTTTCTATTTGAATCTTTATCTAACTGAACAGATGAACTCATAGGAGTGTTAATTGGCTTGGCTTTATCCATTTCATATTTCTTCAAAATGTCCATAGTATATTTTCATTGATTCAGAAAGGTTCCATCATCTATCTGCCTTATACTAAATCCTAAAAAATAGGATGATTCTTCCATCATACTCATCTCAAACTACTTACTCATTATTTTTAAAAAATCATCACCTAAATTTTTATCAGAAGATCCAAAAAGTATATCATCAACATAGATCTAGACAATGAGTAAATCATCTCCTACTTTTCTCAAAAAAAAGGGTGGTGTCTACGCTCCCCTTAACAAACTCTCTTTCTAATAGGAATGTGCTAAGCCTCTCATACCAAGCTTTGGATGCCTATTTCAATCCATATAAGGCCCTTTTTAATTTATAAATATGATTAGGATATTGGGAACTCTCAAAGCCTGGGGGTTGTTCTAAAAAGAAATCCTCCTTTATTACCCCATTCAAAAAGGCACTCTTGACATTCATTTGAAAAAAGTTTAAATCCCTTATAACAGCTAAAGGCTAGTAGCACTCTAATGGCTTCCAATCTAGCTACAGGAGCAAAGGTTTCCTCAAAATCAATTCCTTCTATTTGGTTGTACCCCTTAGCCACCAATCTTGCCTTATTCCTAACCACCACACCAAAATTATTCATCTTATTCTTAAAGACCCATTTGGTTCCCACAATACTTTAATTCATAGGTCTTTCTACTAACTCCTAAACATCATTCCTTACAAATTGGTTCAATTCATCTTGCACAGCTAAGATCCAAAATTCATCAGAAAGGGCTTTATTGATGTTGGTGGGTTCCGTCATTCAGATAAAGGAAAAATAATTTATGTCCTTCCTAAGTCAATGCCTAGTTCTAACACCTTCAGAAGGGTCTCCTAAGATCAGTTCTTTAGGATGACTCAAAGAATATCTCCAATCTCTAGGCAAAGTATTTTGAAGTTCAACCCTTTCCTCCAGATTTATATTTTTAACTCCTTGGGTAATCTCTCCTACATCTTCTTCTTCCTCAACTCTAGTCTCCTTAGGATCAGATTCATCAAACACCATATGAGTTGTCTCCTCTACAGCCAAAGTCCTCTTATTAAACACCCTAAAGAATTTTCCCACACTAGAATAGCCTAAGAAAATACTCCTTCATTAGATTTGGGGTTAAATTTTTCTAAGGATGACTTCCCATTGTTCAGAATGAAAACCTTATAGCCAAAGATATGGAGGTGGGACAGGTTTGGAGTTCTACCCTTAATGATCTCAAAAGATGTCTTATTCAGATTGGATCTAACATTCACCCTATTCAGCACATAACCGGTAGTCTTCATCGCTTTAGCCCAAAAATATTTTGGGAGTGAATACTCAGCAAGCATGGCTCTAGCGGCTTTCACTAAAGTCTTGTTCTTTCTTTCAGCTATCCCATTCTACTGAGGGATCCTAGGAGCTAAAAAGTTGTGGCTAATCCCTTGCTCCTCACAGAATATTTTAAATCTCATATTTTTAAACACTCTACCATGATCACTATGAATAGTCAAGATCTTATAACCTAACTTCTTCTGAATCCAAGTGAAGAAAGATTTAAATTTATTAAATGACTCAGATTTATGTGACAGAAATCTAATCCAAGTGAATCTCGAGTAATCATCAACAATCACAAATCCATAGACTTTCCCCCCTAAGCTCGCAGTGCTAATGGGTCCAAAGAGATCTATGTGAAGAATTTCTAAAGGTCTAGAGGTGCTGATGTCCTTAATGGAGTGGAAAGAGGATTGGACTTGCTTCCCTAATTGACAGGCATCACACAGGTGGTCCTTAGTAAACTTAAGCTTGGGGACACCTCTAACTAAGTCCTTTTGGGCGACTCTTTTAAGGGTTTTTATACTGGCATGATATAATCTCTTGTACCACAACCAAGTCTCATTAGAAATAGTTTTTAAGCAAAATAAAGCAGCACATTCAATATTATTTAAATCAAGCATATAGATATTGTTGATCCTCTTGCCCTGCAAAATAATGTTATTATTTAAGCTTATGATGCAAGTATTTGCCAGGAACTTGATGTTGAACCCTTTGTCACAGAGCTGACTGATGCTAAGTAAGTTGTGCTTCAATCCATCTACAAGAAAAATATTTTCAATCAAAAAGTTTTTGGAGTTTTTGATTATACCTGCACCTACCACTTTCCTGGTGATATTATCTCCAAGAGTGACCTTGCCTCCAGCCTTGGCCTCCAGTGTAATGAATTGATTTGCATCTCCAGTCATATGTCTTGAATATCTGTTGTCCAGGTACCACATGCTCTCATGAGGTCTTGTGTGAGAGCAACCCTGCAAAATTATCAAATGTCAGATTTAGGAACCCAAACAAGTTTGGGTTCCTTCTTATGAAAAGAAGAGTGTAATGTATGTGTGTTGTGCTATAAAGCATGCAATTTAGGCCTCTACACCCAATGTGTACTACGATGAACAGTGCAGGTATGAGAGATATGTCCTAACATGCCACAAGAAAAATATCTAATACCAGGAAAAGGGTTAACTAATCTACGTAGGTGATAGTGCCTCTTCTTAGGTTTGAATGAAACATGCTTTGATGATTTTGAATGAGATTCTTTAAAAGGTGGAGGTGCATAAAATTATGCAAAAGTAGGAGGTATTTCATTTTTCGCATATGCACTAATTTTCACACTTAGAAATTTATTTTTTTTCTTGAGACTTGTAATTTCAAATTTCAAATAATGCTCACTACTATCTAAATCAGATGCATGAGTTTCTAATTCCTTAAATGCAGTTTCTAATTTAACATGTGATACTTTTAATGAATCATGCTCAATAATTAAATCAAAATGCTTTTTATTCAACTCAACAAATTCATCAAGTAATGATATGTGATTGCTATCAAGCGTAGAATGATCTTTAATCAAAATTTCATGCTCCTTTTGAAAGTTTAAGAATTCCAATTTCAAGCTAGCATGCATTTTCTTAAGTTTCCTATATGATGAATGGATTTTTTCAAAAACTTCAGGTAATTGATCGTAGGTTAGCTCATATATCTCTTCTTGGTCAGACTGACCAGGATGATCATCTGCCATCAAACATAAGTTCGAAGTCTCCTCTTCAGCTTCAGTCTCAGAGGAGTTGGATGTTGAATCCGCCTAGAAAGCCTTTTGGATCTTCTTCTTGTCCTTCCTAAACTTGGGTTTCTCCTCACGCTTCTCCTTGCTTGGGTGATCCTTAAGTGTAGGACAATTAGCCTTTATATGTCCTGGATTCCTGCATTCAAAATAAATAGTATCAGATGAATCTTTAAAATTTCTGCTACTCTTACCTTTGTTCCACTTCTGAAAGTTCTTATGTTTCTTCCTTAGAAAGCTTTTGAATTGCCTAGTGATTAAGGCAACATCATCGCTATCAGACCTAGAAGAATCAGTGTCAGTATCGTTGGCCTTCAGCACCACAGTTTTTTCTTTCTTTTTCTCACCTGCATCAAGATGTCTTTGGTTCATCCCTTGCTAGTAAGCAATGAGTGATCCAAGTTATCAATAGAATAAACATTCAAATCTTTAAATTCAGTGATCGTAATTATCTTTGCATCATAGGAAGAAGGCAAATATCTCAAAATCTTGTTAACTTTCTCATAATCAGTAAGCTCTCTTCCTAAGGCATGCAGGGAGGTGACAATTTGAGTAAACCTAATATACATTTCAGAAATTACTTCACTAGGTTTCATGCGAAAGAGTTCATAGTCATGAAGCAATATGGTTAACCTAGACTATTTAACTTCAGATATACCTTCATAAGTAATGCATAATCTATCCCAAATTTTTTTGCTAGTAGTGCAAGTGAAAACACGCATGTAATCCTCAGATTTTAAAGCACAAAAAAATTAATTCAAGCATTTTGCATTTAGTTATGCTAAAACACGATCATCAAATATCCATTCAGTAAAAGGAAGTTCAGTTTTAATGCCATTAACAAGTCTATGAGGTGCTTCATAACCATCTTTAACAAGCATCCACATGCGATAATCAATAGATTATAAAAAAGTAGACATGCAAGTTTTCCAAAAACAAAAGGTATGTTATCAAACAACGATGGTCGTGTGATTGAATAACCTTCAGCAGTATTACGATTACTAAAATTAGCCATTGATCAAAATTTAAAAGTTTTTAAACTTAATTTTTGAATCCCGCTCTGATTCCACTTGAAAGTTTATTAGGGAGGTTAAGCCCTTGTGAACTAGTCCCGAGGCTAACCAAGAGGGGGTGAATTGGTTATTTTTAAAAATTTGTTAACAAACAATAATTTAGAAAAAATATTTTTGAATGTTTTAAAACAATTTCAATTTCACGATGGTTTGTAGATGTTCAACGATGACCAAATAATAATCACAATCACATAATCATCAACAGAAAAATAAGTGTGAAAAATAATCAGAAAGAACACACCAAATTTTATAGTGGTTTGATCAATTTGACCTACGTCCACTCCTCGGAGCCTCCCCTCTAGGTATTGCACTAACACTAAGTGACTCTCCTTCTGCTCCCATAGCAAGGCGGAGAAGCCTGTATAAAAACTCCTTTCCCCGAACCCGGTGAGGCAGAGAACCTGAACTCTTTTCGCTTCCTCGTGAAGCAGTCAGAGAACCTAGACTCCTTTCGCTTCCTCTTGAAGCAGGCAGAGAACATGGACTCCTTTTGCTTCCTCCTGAAGTAGGCAGAGAACCCGGATCTTCTTACAAATGATCCTACCATAGAGACACCAACAAGATAAGAAATGATGACTTGAGAAGATGACTCAGATCTTTACTTGGAGCAACCTTTATGAACACATCACAAACTCCCCCTCACAAGATCCTCTCTCTCTCTCTCCCAAGCTCTCTCTCTCTCTCTCTCAAGGTTCTCTCTGGTAAGGAAAGTGGCAAAAGATTTTTCTTGTTGGAAGAAAAAGATCTTAAATAGTAGGGCTAAAAAATTGCCCTAAATTGCAACTGGTCGACAAATATCATCCTGGATGATCGATGGATTATCCTGTACGATTAATATAAAATCACACATATCAGCCTGGATGATCTGGTTTCTCTGAATGATTAGAAAACAAAATTTGTTCATATTATCCTGGACAATCCTACGATCGTTCGGAACGATTAGTTCAACTTGGGAAAATCATCCTGCACATTATTCGGATCGTCTAGGGCAACTGATGCTGGACAATAAAAAATGACTTGATCGGCCGGGACGATGTTGCGATTGTCCTGTATGATTAGTTCAAAAACTACCAAAATAATCCTGCACATTATTCGGATCGTCCAGGGAAATTATTGCTGGACGATCAAAAATGACTTGATCAGCCAGGATGATATCCTGATCGTCCCGTACGATTAATTTAAAAATGACTAAAATCATCCTGCACATTATTCGGATCGTCCATCTAAAATGTTCTGGATGGTCAGGATTTCTAGTTGATCGTCCATGACGATCTTGCGATCGTCCAAGACGATATGATCGAATCAATCAAACCGTAATTACTTTTCTTAATTACCAGACTAATTTAGGCATAATTATAATGGATCGTCTAGGGCGATATACGTATCAGTCAGGACGATCAGACCAAATCTCTAAAAATAAAAACTTGCCTAACTTAATCTGGCGGCTGAGAATTTTGATTTGAGCATATCATCATGTATGATGGGTCTATCGTCTAGGTTGATCTGCTTAATTAAACCGACTTAATATGGTCGTCCTAATTAAGGTTTCTGTTTTCACTGGATCATCCAAGATGATATGAATATCGTCTAGGATGATGTGAAGAAAATTTAGAATAGAAACTTTAACTCACTAAAACTCTCCCCCTAAGTGTGTGTGTGCAAGGTTACTTAGCTAGGGGATCAATTACATTATATTTGACTCAAGGAAGGGAAAAATATACATTGGACCTAAACCACAAAATAGACTGACTCGATCTTGGGCTGGCTTGAACTGTATTTGATCTTTTGTACCTGAAATGTTAGCCAATCAAAAATAGAACATAGAAATGTTTATTATCATCAAAACTAAGCTCCTTAAATCCAGATTTGCAATAATATGTTAATCAATTATCTTGTAAAGGAGCATCAAGTATTAACATTCTTATATTGTATGAAGTAGTTGTTGACCTCATTTTTGTATGAGCTTAGTAGGACCAATCCAGACCTTAGGATTTTTTCAACCCTTAGGATCAATCTTAACCCTAGAATCAATCTGATCTTAGATCAATCCAAACTTTAAGATCAATCCAAATTCAAATCAACCCTGATCTCAGATCAATCAAATTTCCAGACTATTCTAGATCCTAGGATCTTTCCTTGATTTTAGATCTTAGGATCAATCTAGATCTTAGGATTCCTAGATCTTAGGATTCCTAGATCTTAGGATTCTTCTAGATTATAGGATTCTTCCAGACCCCAGATCCTAGGATTTCCCTAGGACTTCTAGATTCCAGGACCTTTCCAGACTCCAGTCCCTAGGATCTATTCTAGACCCTAGGATTTCCTTAAGCTGATTTGGACCCTAGGACCTATTCTAAACCCTAGGATTCCTCTAGATCAGTCCAAACTTCAATTCAATCTAGACTTAATTCAAACCATATCATTCAAACTCAAAATCCAATTCAAAACCAGATTTCCAGATTCAAATCCAAGGCCAAAGGTCTAAGTCCTGAAAGCCTTTTGCAGCAAATTTTTGAACACTTCAAAACCCTATCAAATGACCTCTGATTCAAGATCTATCAGTTCCATACTGATGTGACATGTCTCTAGAGGCAACCCTCCAAATTTAAGCTCATTCTGAGATCTCTAACCCCAGAAATTAAATTGAAATCCAAAGGCTGTAAAACCTTCAAATATTTACAATCTGTGCCACTGGACCTGCCACCCAGTGGATTTTGACCCTGGAGCTTTCTCCAAAGCTCCAAATTACTTCCAGACCCTTGATTATGACCCATTGAGCATTAAACTACATTTTTTTGGACTCAATTTGACCCCCAGTTGACCAGGGGTCCAAATGACCAAAATACCCCTATGGGGTGTGAACAGTCACTTTGGTCAAATGAGCTCCAAATCAAATGCAACCACTTCCAGCAAATTTCAAATGTCAAACCAAATCCATTGAACCCAGAACCAGCCCTTGGGTCAACCTGGTTGACCAAGTCAACCTAGTTGACCTAAAAAGCCCCTTAAGGGCCCAAATAGGTCATTTTGACAAAATGACCTCCCCAGATCTTGGGACCACCTCCGTTGGTCTCCAAATATCATTTCAAATCTGTTGAACCCATTTCCAGACCCTAGACCCACCTGGTTGACCAAGTCAACCAGGGTTGACCTAAAAGGCCCATTAAGGACCCAAATAGGTCATTTTGACAAAATGACCTCCCCAGACCTTGGGACCACCTCCGTTGGTCTCCAAATATCATTTCAAATCTGTTGAACCCATTTTAAGATCCTGGATCCACATGGTTGACCAAGTCAACCAAGGTTGACCTAAAAGGCCCATTGAGGGCCCAAATAGGTCATTTTTACTAAATGACCTCTCCAGACTTTGAGACCACCACCAGTAGACTCAGAATGTCATTCTGAACTGGTTGGACCCAATCCCTGACCCTGGGTCAACCTATTTGACCAAGTCAACCTAGTTGACCCATTAGGCCCATTAAGGGCCTAAACAGGTCATTTGACCTAGATGACCCATTTAAACCCTGAAACCACCTCCATTAGACCCCATTCATCATTTCAAATATATTGAGCTTAACCCCTAACTCTGGGTCAACCTGGTTGACCAAGTCAACCTAGTTGACCCATTAGGCCCATTAAAGGCCTAAATGGGTCATCTGATCCAAGTAATCTATTTAAACTCCTGAAATGCATCTACAAGACTTCAAACATCAAATTAAATCTATTTGAACCTAAACTTAGGTCTTGGATTAACTCAGTTGACCAAATCAACCAAGTTTGACCTAAGTACCCCTTAATGTCTTTAATGGGTTATTCTAACCCATTTGATATTTCAAACCTCTTTCAAACTTCAAATCAACTCCAAATTATGGCCCCACCATTCCCTAATTTGTGGCCAATTAAACTCAAACAAAGTTGACCAAGTCAACTATGAGACTTGGTCAAATAGCTTCAAATCTCTCCTTCAAATTTTAAGTATGTCCTACTAAAGCATTGAGACTTATTCCATCAACCCTCAAACTCCATCTTTTGTCCACCTAGGCTTAGGTTGACTGTTTGACCAGTCAAACAGTCAACACATGCACTTGGAATGGTCAAAGAGGGTCAAATTTCTCCTTGAGCTTAACTCATCTCATTTAAATCTCTTCCAACCTATTACTCTAGCTCAAAATCCTTCCCTTATGCCACCTCAGTAGCCACATGGCTTTGGGGATGGGTCAAATGGTCAAATGAAGGCATTAGGGGAGTCAAACTTGGTCAAAGAAGCTTAAATTACCTCCATACCCATGCCAACTCATCTCCAGCAGTCCCAATATGCTCTAGAACATTCCCAGGACTCATTCCAGCCCTCTGATCAAGATCAAATGGCTCTTAGCCATTCCACATGCTTGTATGAGGACAAGGACACCTTTCCACCTAAGATGTCCTTGTGTCCTTTCATGCTTCTGCTCCCACCTACTCCCTAGACAGGTGGCAACATCCTAGCAGCCCTCCTAGTTAATCCCGACCATTGATTCAACCTGGAGGCGTTTGAATAGGGCAAAACATCCTATTGATCTCGCATTCAAACTCTCACACTCTCTCACTTGTTTTTCAGCCCCCAGAACATTCTCCCCTCTTAATTAAGTTTCATACAACTCCTTCTTGCCTTCCCAAGTAAAAATCAACCGTTAGAAGTCCCCGGCGACGAACTTTCCGGCGAACTCAAGTTTAAATCGGTCGAAGACTCCGTCAGCTCAATCCCTAGCCTATTAGATCGAGGGTTCAAGAGAGGAAAGTTGCGTGGACAGTCAACAAGCTCAGAACTTCAAAAATTTCCAAAATCCATCGGTAAAATCCCTCAAAAACTCTAACCCTAGCTCAAACACTTAGCATCAATTATCTTCTTTAATAGAAGGTTTTAAGTTATCAAACAAGTTCCACATGATTTCTGTACACCTATATAATCTAGGTTTAAAATTTCATTTAATTTGGTGCACCTGATCGAAAGAACGAGCCAAAAAACGATCTCTAGGGCATTTACGCGTTTCGGTGCAGGTGTACGTTTTCTAGACCGTTGATCATTCGATCAACGGCCTAGATCTCATCTCTCCGCTGTTTTATCCAACCGTGTACGCAATCCCGCACCCTATCTGTTCGTTCGATCGGATCCTAGCCGTTGATTCGAGCCGTGGGGAATCCGACGGCCTGTGTTAACCGCTGACGTGGTTAAGTAAACCGCGACGCGCGGTTTTGATTAGCTAATGATTGCTGGCGGCGCAATCATTGCGCCGCCGTGCAATCATTGGCCCGCGATTTACAGCGGCCAATCAAAGGCCGCCACGTGGCCTTCCCGCCGCCTTTTTTTTAAAATGATTTTAAAATATTTTTTTAATCATTTTAAATTCTAATTTCATTTAAATTAATATTAAATTAGATTAAGTAATAATATATATATATTATATTAATATATCTAAAAAAAATATTTTTAATTCTCAATTATTATTAACTTAATAACTATACTTTGAGATTACATTAATATTACATTTTAATTATTACAAATTAATAATTAATAATTAAACATTAATTATTTTAATTTAAAAATTAATTATCAAATATGAATTGTTAATTTTTTTTTTATTTAATTTAATAACAATATTAACTTTAAATATTTTACAATTGAGTTTTAATTAATTAATTTTAATTAAAAAGTTTAAATTATTTTAATTACTTTAAATTATTATAATTTCTAAATCAAATTAACTTAAATTGCACTTTAATATTAATTAATTAACTATTTGACCATTAGTTATATCTTAATGTTAACTAATTAAATATTTAATTATTAATTAAAATTTAATGTTAATTAATTGAATATTTCTTTATTAATTAACATTTAAATAATATTAAATAACTTAAGTAATTTAAAAATATATATATTTTTAAATAAATATTTTATATAATCCTAACATTTCAGAAAACATTTAAGGATTAAGTTAATCTGATTTAAAATTATTTTAATAATTAATTATTTCTAAAATAATTAAAAGTCCTCTTTTAATGATTTAAACTTTAAAAATTCATAATAAATTTATTTTAAATCAGAAAAATTAATATAATATATCAAAATTTTCAGAAAATTGAGTACTTTAACTTGAGACTAATTTCAGAGATCAAAACTTGATTACTTTTAAGTTATTTTTAATTATTTAATTATTTTAATATTTAATTAATATCCAATTAAATATTAAACCAATTATTTTGAAAATTAAAAATTTATTTTCAAATGATCTTAGTAGATCAGTAGGTCTCTCAATTAGATATTAAAATCTCCCTAATCATATTTTAAGTATTCTTAATTTAAAAACCTATGTCTATATAAATAGTTTCATGTATAGATTAAGTGCATTTTAAAATTATTTTGAAATATATACATAGATACTTAAATATTTTAGGTTGAGAGATCTACTATGAAATTTTAAACATAGATCAACATATTTGAATAGTAATCATGTGGAAGTGCTAATGAATGATTTTGATCTAATCATTCATTAGTCTAATTAAGAATATTTAATTAGTATAAATCCTTGCATGTTTAAGGACATACACACACCACTTAGTTTAAGGCTCTCTTAGACATAGGATTGATTATGTTTATATGTGTATTTATCATGCATATGTTATGTTGAGGGTTAGAGACTTTGATTTGAACCTACTCAAACCTAGTGTCATTAAGGACAATAATTAAGGACTTTGTTTAGAGAATTTAGATTAATTCAAATAATTAGGACATAATTCTAATTGACTTGAAACTCTAACCACTTGAACGTAGTGACACTCTCAGCTCTAGGAAAATATCCCACTGAATTTTGAAATCATTAAGCCCCTCAATTAACCTAATCAAGTTTAAACCTTAATTAAGACATTAAATCTTCCAGAAATTATAATAAATCAAGTTTAAATCTAAAAATTACATTTAATACCTCAAACTGACCAGAATTGAACCCTTAATCAATGAAAAATAAAAGCCCCTTGACTGGACTTCAAAATTAAATTTAATTTAAGTTTAATTGAAATTTATTAATTAATTAATTTAATTAATTAAAAATAATTAAAAATTCCAGAAAATTTCCAAACACTTGGAGATCACTCCTTAGGTCATTCCTGACCTTTGGAGTTGATTTCAAGGAGTTTGGAGATCATTTGGATTCAAACCACAAAAAGGGTCTCTAATTAAACAATTTTAATAATTCATTAAATACTCAAAACTTCAAAAATTCATAACTAATTCAAATGAACTTCAAATTGAGCAAACTCAAAGGCATACAACTCATCTTAAGCTCTAATATTTGTTAAAAATGTTAAGTTTCCAGAAATCAATCAAATTTGAAAAAGTCAACTTTTGGTCAAACTTAGTTCAAAATCAAGTCAAAACTTCAAACCTTCATAATAAAATGCAGAAAAATTCAATTTCAGCATACTTACTGTCTAACTGATCGTATTAAGGTCTAGTATTTAAATAAAATATTAATTTTCCAAAAAAACACTTTAAATCAAAAAGTCAACTTTTAACCCCTTAATTAAATGATTAAAATAATCCGGAAAATTCCAAAATCCAATAAATTATCAAAAATTCCAGAAAACATCAAATCAACATTAAAAACCAGCAACCAACCGATCTTAATTAAAATTTAATCACCTTTCAAACTTTAATCAAACTCAAATCACTTAATTATATCGGGTACCACTGGGTAACCCAGGCCTACGAGGCTATTAAATTAGCCCCAAGGAAGGTGAAATAAACTTCACGGCCTCGGTGTGCAACAAAGGTGATATCCAACAAAAAATTAAAATCAAGTTTAAAATCAATTTCAAGTCATTAATATTTAAATTCAAATTAAATCCTCCTTAAGCCTTTCAACTAACCAGAACTTTAAACAACTTTAATCAATTGCCTATCTAGGACATATCAAAACCACACAGCCTCCTACACACACTTTAGATGGTTTGATAGGACAACCAACTCTAGTCTTAGGCTAGGCCGGTGTTTACTTTTCTGCTGTGTGCCGGGTTTTCGAGCTTTTACTGCATGCTGTTTGCTAGTAGTAGAATTGATGTGTTTGTTTACTTATTTACTGCACTCAATGATGTGATTGATTGTACGATTAGATCTACCCCTAGGCTAGGGACGGTTTATATTAATTCAATCTTATGCAGGTGGCCATGCTCATACAGGGTATAAATTAAAGGGGGCAAAAATCATAAATATTAAAATTGCACAGGTGCTAAGCATGCTTAAGTCCCCCTTTAAAATTAAAAGAGCATAGCCAAGCGTGGCTGTGATTGAGCATTTAAATTCAAATATATTAACTGCTTGGGATGTAAATATAACTGTTGATTATTAGGATCACCCTACAGGTTGTTGAGTCTAGATTTTTAATTTTCATTAATGTAATTTGATTTGATTTTGAGTTGTAAATTTTAAGTGATTTGAGATTGAGATGTTTAAACATCCAATTTGGAATCCAAAGAGGAAGGAACATCCCTTAGGGGAGAGTTCCTATCCATTTGGAGATCCAAATTAGGATGAATTTCAAATATCCAAAGAGAAAAGATAACACCCCTATTCAGGGGGAGTTTCTTTTCATTTGGATATCCAGACCCGACGATCCAAGGAATTCTAAGGAGACGAAGAAGTGAAGAACGAGAAGAATCTCAAATCTCAAAGTCACTTGAGTCTTAGGAGTAGAATCCGGGTTGTAGTCAGTGGTACCCGGCCACTTTACTTTCCTGCAGACCCTGGGTTGTATTATTAAGGGCACTTGCCTATGGACTTTCAGTTTGAGCATTTATTTAATTACTTTAATCATTTGATTGACTTGATTATTTGATGTTGATTGCGATTAAGGACTTGCATGCTTTTAGTAGTTTTTTGGCGCTTATTGCATGTCGTATTTGATTTAGCCTGGAACCCGATCGGAGGCTCGTGAGGGTACGGTCATTAACTTCTTCTACTTAAACAAAACTTAAAATTTTTAAGCTCAGATAGAAACTCTAACGCTCTTAAGAAGTAAGCCCAGACTCGCCGGGAGTTTTTCATGCATCATATTGAACCTTCTCTACCTTGTTAGGCACCTCCCCGCCTGCGGGTTCTGGCAGACCACCTGACCTATTAGGGTGCAGTTCTGTCCAAGGGAATGTTGTGCAATCTCTAGGATAAAACTTATTTTTAAGCCTATTTTAAAACTACTTCATATTGAGTTAAGAATTTTATCGAGTCAACTAGCATGCATTGCATTAGTAACAAATTAAAAATTGAGTCTAAATCTTTAATTGCATTTTTAGCTTAAGCATTTCACCCAACATAAGTTGAGGGGTCAATTAAGAATCTGCTCTAGATGTCGACCCCAACTCCTTAAACTAATCTTAAACAATGTCCCCTAACCACCTTACATTTAAAAGACTTTGACTCATGGTTTTGAAGCGTTTAGGTGGTTTAGCTGGCTCCCCAATCCAGGCCGGGGTAAGTCCAGATTGCATTGCATTAGCTAGGATCCGGGTCACTGATTCTCAGTACCCATTTTAGACTTAGGTTCTGAGGCATATCTTCAATCCTAAGACCTCAATCTTCCGAGAATCTAATTCCCACTTTCTAATAAAATTGACCATTCAAATTAAAAATATCTTTCAATCCAATTCAAGCCCAACACTTAGGATAGGTTGGGGTGTTTCTGAAGCAATTCAGAATCTCAAAACACCTCCTACTCTTCTTCCTTTGACTCCAGAAATAAGTGCTCAACCTTGAACCATTCCCACTTGAAATCCCAGTCCTTAACCTCCTTTGACATCAATCTTTGAAAATCTTAAATGAAATTCGTATTGCTATTTTAATCGAGAGTATTCGTAGGAAATTTTCTGGTTTCCTACGATGTAATTAACTATGAGGGCTTGCGCTCGTAGGAGATTTAGAAACCCAGACCTGATTTCAAAATCAAGCTTTTTCAAAACCCTTAATTAATTATCTTTGGGAAATTCAAACCTAATGATCATTATCGTCATATTTAAACTATCGATAGTGATTGATATCTTCTTTCTCCGGATAGATATATCAATTACAATCGTAATTTTAATTATGAAATTAATGATCTCTTATCTGAATTATCATAGTTAAATAATGGATTAAACACTATTTTGATTCTTCGGGATCATATATTGTTTCTCCTTGAGTTTGACTATGATAATCAGATAAATTCAAATATTTGTAATCTGAACCTATTAGGGAACGATATGTTCACCTTCCGAGGTGATATATCATTCATAATAAGTGTTCAATTATAAAATTTAAATTCCAGAAATTAAATATCTCCCAAAGAAAATTAAACCTCTTTTCAAAACTATATTTTTTTCAATCAAAACAAAAATGGCGACTCCGCTGGGGATTTATCTCTCTCTCCATCTTTAATAGCGATATAAATTTTATTGCATCGGTAGTTTTGACTACCTTCCTTCTGTTGGTCCCTCTACCCATTTCTCTCTTGGGTGAGTGTGGCCAACTCAATTAAGACATGTGAAAGGAGAGGTGAGTGTAGGAAATAATTACTTATGTGAGAGATGATCATATCATATGTATTGAGGGAACATGACATTTATTTGTCTTATGAGAAAGCATTGTGATATTGTTAGGAAACAATTACTTATGTGAGAGAATCCGCTAAAGCATATTTTAAAAGTATGCCTTGTCTAGTTATGCTACTCACAAAAGATCTAGGAATGATGTTGATCTTTAGCTTGATAGTATATAATGTTTTAAGTATATTTATTCATATTTTGGTGTTTGTGTTCAAGACTTGTCACTTAGTTTTAAATGTGGATGGAACATTTTTTAATACATATTGTTTTGGCACATTACTTCTAGTAGTAGTGCAAGACATTAATACTAAGATTTACTTAATGGCATGTACAATAGTTTGCTCAATCAATAATGTGCCATGGATATTATTCATGACTAGACAAAGATAGTAAAAAGATGTAATGAAAACATAGTTTTTTTGTCTTAATTAAGCATAACATTATCACCAATGATTTATCAACCATTTTTTCTAAAAGCACATCACAAATCTTGCACTCATCATATTGCAACAAGAATCATTGCAATGTTTAAAATTGATAGTTATCGTAAAGAACATCTCTTGGCTTACGAGTGTTAAACCCCATAAACCTATAAGCTTACTGAAGTTTTGATGATCACAAAAATTATTTGTTATGTTGATTTTAGTCTAATAATTTTATGTAAGCAAGCTTTCTATTTATAGTAATAATTTAAGGTGTATGGTAGAAGAATGTCTATGCGAGACTAGACATACAGTTATGATGGCTATCAAAAGTTGAATAAGATACAGTTAGCCTATGCTCAAGTAAAGAATATCTTTGAAAAAGCTAAAGCCTTCGAGATAAAAGAAGACTATCTAATAATCGAGAACTTATACTTTTACTTTTACTTTTGAGTTCTAATTTCTTGTATGTGCCAGGTATATGGTTTATGTGAAACAACCATACACACAAACACGAGAGCAAAATTAAGAAAAGAATGCTTTAAAAAACTAGTTTACAATGGTTAATCAATATAACTTAATCTTTGTCAATTTGTACTATATGACCACATATCACATTATACGATGTTATATTAATTATAAGAAAAGATCTAGCTATACTGATTACTGAAAAATTCAAAATTCAAAATCCACACTAATCATCCTATATGATGTTAATCCAACCTAACAGCCAGTTATGATAAAATTGTAGAACCATCACACATTCTTAATTAGGTGAATTCAAAAATTAAAACATATCACACTATATAATAATGTAATAATTTGCCTAAGTGAGATTCATATATCCAAAACCTAATTAAAGTCAAATATAGATAAACATATAAGATAGTAGGATTAGATCAAATAGTCCGATCAAATAAAGATAGTTTTTTTACTAAAAACTACTCAAATATACTATATATATTATACAGTCAATAGAATGGACTGTATGACAAGGCTGAAATTTTTATTTTGTTATTGTTTGGGTTTCACAATTTACAGAAGATTTCTTTAACTTTAAAGTCATAATTTCAACTGTCTAGCAAAATCTCATTGTCCTCAAATCTCAATCGATTCCTATATCTTATCATTACATATAGGATTGTAACTTCTATAATTCAATATGTGTGATAGGATATAGAATCCTCTTCCAAATTTTAATCCAAAGTTTGAAATTTTCTGGTTAATCTAACCTTCGACATTTCAATCCCGAATCACTAGTCGGAATGAAAGAGTCGGGTTAGCTTATAACATCCCCCCTGTTTTTGTAAACCGTTATGTTGAACATACGTTCAACACTTCGAGTTTCAAAATAAGGGGAGATGCTGCCGAAATTTCAAAATTTTCAAACATCTATTTTCAAGTTATAATAATCATTGCAACTATATATTCTACAACAATGATTGTAGTTGTATATAGTTAATGTACTTTCAACTTCTCCGGTCATTTCAGTCCTTGACATTCCATTCTGAGTCACTCATCAGAACGAAAGAGTCAGGTTGATTTCCTAGAATCTCCCTCTTATAGGTTTGTAAACCGTTATGTTGGACATATGTTCAACACTTCGAGTTTCAAAAATAAGGGGAGATGCCGCCGGATTTTCAAAATTTTCAAATCTCTTTTTAAAATCAATCAAGTTCAAAATGCATTGCCATATATTTCTCTATAACAATTATTGTAGCTTAATATATGCAACATTTATTCAAATTTTTCCGGATAAATTAATCTTTGACATTTCATTTTAAATCATTCTTTTGAAATGTAAAGAGTCAAGTGGTTTTCCCTAGCTCTTCCCTAACATTTGTAAACCGTCGAGTTGAATGCAAATTCAATACCTTGAGTTTCAAAAATAAGGGGAGGTGCTGCTGGAAATTCAAATTTTTAAAAAATATCCGTTCAATTCTCTTCAAGTTTTAATCGTCACTTGTCGAATATTCTTCTACAATACTTCTTGTAGATTAACATTGATAATTCAAATTCAACATTTATTTTCAGTGTCTTTCAAATCTTTGAACTCTGTCATTTTATCTTTGATAAGATATAAAGAGTCGAGTTTCTTTCCATAAAATCTTCCCTAATGTTTGTAAACTGTCTTGTTGAATGTAAATTCAACACCTCGAGTTTCAAAAATAAGGGGAGATGCTGCCAGATTTTTGAGTCACTTAAATTCCCTTTCAATTCAAAATCAATTTTCACTGTCACATATACTACTACAACATTCTCTTGTAGTATAACATGTACCATTTCCAGATTCAAATTTAATCATCTAGTCTTTTCATCAACTCAAACCTATGACATCTTATCCCTAGCCTAATCAGTGGGATAAGAGAGTCGAGTCAAAACTTCTTGATTTTCTTTGATATTTCGTTAACTATTAAGTTGAAATCAAATCTGACTTATTGGTTTCAAATAGTCAAAGAAAATCTTTCAATTTTCAAAATTTCAAACCCCCGTCAAATTCTTTCAAATCAAATCCAGACCATTGTTGTTATACATTCTCTACAACATTCTCTTGTAGTTGAACATATACAACAAAAATTCAAATCTTCTTCAAGTCAAAATTGATATCTATACTTCATCACTATATATCGGATTATAGTTCCTATAATTCAATTTATGTGATAAAATATAGAAAATTTCTTGTTAAAATTCAAATTCAAAAGTTTGATTCAAATCTTCTCTTTTAAATTTCAGACAATCAAATCTTCTGTAATGGCTGGGAAACTTCTGTTCTCTGTTGACCGAGACCTCCAAGTCGAAGAGTTAATTCATAGCAGTGCGATTCAGTTTGGGATGGGTTTCTAGACTCTTAAACTGTCTGTGAATGGTGGAACAATCATTAATCTCGCCGCTGAGGGAGAGAATGGTCCAGTAGTGGAACTAGCTGTGGGAGCTACGAGTGACCTTCCCCCAGTGTTGGAACTGGCAGCAGGTGCTACCCTTACACCTTCTGTACCCTCAGTCCAAAATGAGGACAAGAAAATTGAAGTAAAATTTACTGTTGAGAAAGGGTCTTCTAGTTCTGCAGCACTGTTTGGCACTAAGAGTGCTAGGAAGAACTACCTGAGAAGGATAAGGAAGAAAATTACCAAGTCAAGGAAGATAGCTGAACAGAAAGCCCTGTGTTTAGTTGAGCCTGAGGCTGCTGAGGAGCTGCCTATCCCTGCCTCTTCTCCACTCCTGAAAGGGAGTCGTTTTCACCCCCTCCCAGCTGCTGCAGGGGAGGAGAGAGTCACATGGATTGCTAGCTCTCCACCTAGCCCAGTCGACTACAGTGTTAAGAGAACCACCAAGGAGAAGAACACTTTGAGAACTAGGATGTTAAGGAACATCATTCATACCTGTGCTGCTGAGACAGGTCAGACCAAAGAATAATATGTGAGACACCTGAAGGGGGTGATCTCACACAAGCTTGAGAAAGAAGTTTTAAAGGAAGAAAAGTCTGAAGCAAGAAACCTGACTCCTCAGCCAGTGAGGAGAAACAAAAAGTTTGTTAAGCAACCAGTTGCCTCAGTATTAGTGGATGGATATCATTGGGTGCCTCGTCTCCCAACTGCCAAAACTAAGGAGATAGTTTTAACTGGGTCTGGTAGGAGTCACCCTCTCAGTGGTAGACCTCCAGTTCCCCCTTCAAGACTCTCAAAGTTGGCCCCTGTGATAGCCAAATCAAAAGAAATCGTCAAAGGCTTATAGCCAGTTGATGTTAAGGGCAAGAGGCCCATACCTTTGGATGAACCTTATGTGCCAATGAAGATAAGCAGAACTGTTGGGATTCAGATTAGAGAAACACCAGTTAAGACACCAGTTCATCTACCAGTCCAGTCACCTGTTAAGGTCCCCCGACTCCTTATTCAGGGATGTGAGGATTCTCCTCAGATTGATGTTGGAGTTCCTACAAATCAAACTCCTTTGTCACCTGTTAGGTTAGATATCCCTCACCCTGTTGAGGATGTCACCCTCACGACTACCGACTCCGGGACAGTCGGAGGGGAGGGGATAGAACTTGAGGATGATCAAGAAATGTTAGATCAGTTAGTGGCAGAACCTACTGCTGATGACTTGAAAATTCAAGAGGTCCTCACCCAGTTCGGAGATGAGGAATTTGAAGAGATGATTAACTATAAAGGGTACCTACCAATCGATCTCGAATCAATTGAGGGTAGACCGGTCGATGAGGTGGTACAGGAAATAAGGGACATACTTAAAAACAAGGCAATTGAAGCCTTTGATCCAGAAGCAGATGATCTGATGGAAGAAGATTCAGCTGGGAACATTTGCATGGTGGAAACTAGAGCATCAAATAAAGATGTTGAGCCTTCAAGACACCGATCTGGTAAAGAAGAAGCCTCTGCAGCAGTAGATTCAGACTCCGATGGATCAATTAAATTGAATGAGAAAGATGAATACATCAAGAGTCTGGAAAATAAAATTGAACAGATGATGCTCAGAATGGAACAGATGCAAAATCAGATGATCAAAGCACAGCAATCTCAATCCGAGCAGTTGCAACCTACAACACACACAGTGGGTGAGCACAGCAGGAAAATAGAATCAAGTCCTAGAACTCCAGAGGTTGCTTCCCCAACCTCTCCAGTCGACAAAAATATCCGCCAGATGATCGAAACCCAGGTAAGGGAGGCCTTAGCCCATTCTCAAGGGACTGTATCTATTCCAAAGGGTAGACCCTACCCTGAAGAATATGATTCAGTCTCTTATCCTAAAGGCTTTGTGCCACCTTCATTCAAAGTTTTTAGTGGTTTAGAAAACCCAAGACAGCACCTGGCCCACTTCCGAGCGAGCTGTTGCAACGCAGGAGGGTCAGATGCTCTACTCTTTCGCCAGTTTGTGAGTAGTCTATCCAGTATTGCTTTTGAATGGTACGCAGATCTACCTAATGGTTCAGTGAAAACATTCACAGAGCTCGAGAGTCTATTCTTAAAGAGATTCTCAGGAGCCCAGCAGCGTGTAACCATTGGTGATCTCGTCATCGAAAAACAAAAACCGGGAGAGTCTTTGGTTGAGTACATCTTGAGATGGCGAAATCTCTCGATGAAGTGTGAACCCCAGTTGCAAGAGCAACATGCAGTGGAGATTCTTTTAAAGAATATCCACGGGCCTATTGCTTTTCTCCTGAAGGGTTTCACTATCAAAACCTTCGAAAAACTTTTGAATAAAGCTAGTAATCTACAGGAAGAGGCTTCCAAAATGCCATTCCTGAAGGATTCTACTGAGGAAAAGAAAGCTAGCAAACCATTGAAGTCCTTTGAAAAGAGAACAACAATGGTTTCAGCTGTTGATAAGGGGAAGAAACCAATGAATGTTCAGTCCAGTAATTCTCCAACACAACAAACTCAGAAATCTCCACCTTTTCAGGTAACTTCTCAACCTACAAGAGATTCTCACCCGATTTCTTTTAAAGAGAGATTGGCTCGTACGTATCCATTTAAAAGGGAGTCGGTGAGAAAGATCTTTAAAAGTCTTCAGAAGAAGCCAGATTTTCGATTGCCGGAGGCCAAGAAGCCGGAAGAGGCAAATAAGAAGGATGATCCAACTTTTTGCCCCTACCATCGCATGTTAGGCCACACAATCGAAGACTGCATCATCTTCAAAGATTGGCTAGAAAAGAACTTCCGTCAAGGTAATATTATAATTCCAAAGGAATAGCTGGTCGATCCAGATCAGGGGTCTGTCAAATCTATCTCATGTATGAATTCTAACTCTTCTCTGTCCATTGAAGATGGTTGGGATATAACACTATCCCGGGCATTTAAAAAGTTGATTAATAAATCTTTTCGTCTTTCTCAACAGTTACCGACGAGAGCCCGGAACCCGATCTGGGAGGTTGACCTCGAGGCTTCGCAGGAGGACGTTGGGACAGTTTCCTCTCCAGTAGTTTTAGGAACTACTGTACTGAATAAAAATGAAAAGAGTGAACTTTCTGTAGAGAGGAAATTTGTTGATGAGAGATCTGTACAAGTGGTTGATGGTGGCTCAAAATCTCTGTCACCACTGAAATTATCTGACTTTTACTTTGCCCCATCAAAGGCAAAGGGTTGAAAATTAAATAAAAAGTCTGATCCTTCTGCTCAAATTTTGATGATTAATGTTGAGAATGAAAATGTAAACGACTCTTCTGTTGAAAATAATCAAGAACAAGTTGAGATCAATCAAGAAATTTAAACGCTCAACTCTCCAGATTTAACTCTTCAAGAGAGAAACGAATCTGATGTCTTATCAGATAGTGAAACCCCTGAAATTAACTTTCAAGGGAGTCCTGTCGTGATAGACTTGTCAGATTCGGACTCTCGCTCAGATAACGATAATCAATCGCCTAAGGAGAGCGTAGACTCCCCTGTAGTTTATTCTTCCGATGAAGTCGTGCAAGTACAACTACGTGGTGGGAAGGTCTTACCCCCTAGGCTACCTCCTCAGGATAAAGGAAAACAAGTTGTTTCTGATGATCCAATTCAAATCCCCGCTCAACAATCAACTTCAATTCTTTCAAATTCACCGAGTCCCAACGTTAATGTTCCAAGTGTTGATTACAATGTCTTAGCTCACCTTAGGAAGTTGCCCGCCAAATTGAGCATTTATGATGCCCTTGTCCTTTCAAAAGAGATGAGGGAGACTCTAATTAAAGCACTTCTCGACCCAGAGATTTGCTTAGCTCAATTAGCCTCAACTTCTGAGGAAGAAGCTTTGTACTTTAAGGAAATCCCTGGGGTTACCTTCTCTGACGAAGATTTACTCCTTAGAACTGCCGACCACAATCGTCCACTTTACATCACAGTAAATGTGGGTAAGTTCAAGTTATCAAGAGTTCTAGTTGACCCGGGTGCATCGGTCAACGTGATGAACATAAAGACTCTCGCATACCTTAGAATTGATACTAGCAAGCTCTCAACTGACAAGTTAGTGCTTCATGGGTTCAATGAAAAGGGCGAGAAGGCTTTAGGTTCAGTTACCCTTCTTCTAGAGATAGGAGAATTGAAAACTGAAGCGAAATTTTATATAATTGATTCGGCAACGTCCTTTAACGCGCTTCTAGGAAGGCCCTGGATCCATGAGTATAGGATGGTTCCTTCTACCCTACATTAATGCATCAAGTACCAACGAGATGACATTGAGTTTGAAATTAAGGGTGATCTGCAACCATTCTCTATTCACGAGATCGAGATCTATGAGGATGCGGCGTACTACGTTCCTAAAGGGTCCACTACCTGTTCTAAGGTAGAGATCAACGTCAAGGAGGAAAAGGCAGAAAGTCAAAGTTCAAAAGCAATTCAAAGATTGAGAAAAGAAAAAGTCAAAAATCAAAAGAGACAAAACTCAAGTAGTGAAGACGACGTCGAGCGTGTGATCTTCAGACCTCCAAACATTATACCTCAAAGAGGTGGGAGGATGGCCCAAAGAGCATGCGGTCGAGGTCGCCCTTCAATTGAAAAAAGAAATTCCTCGATCTATGTCGAGCTTGAAACAAGTTCTGATGAAGATTCAAGAAAAAGGGGTGCCAGATTTGCTTTTGACTATATAAAAATCAATCCTCCTCCAAAGTTTAATCTCACTTTAGAATCGGATAGCAACCAGGAGGATACAAAATTAAATATTCAAAGTGACGAGCCTGAATTGAGTTTGTATGAAAAGCTTAATAGAACGGTTGAATCCTTAACCTTAACCCCACTATCTGCTGACAGAGTCTCAGGGTTAGTAATTAAGGATGCTCCGAACTTAGATGGAGAAGTAAGGAAAGCCAAGAAGTTCTTCCCTGGCTCTTCCTCCTCAAGGAATGAAGATGATGTAATCCTTGAAGAGGCAAATTTCAATGAATTAATGGAATTACCTTTTGGCTACTTTCCTGCTGGTGTTAAGTCTCTTATCTCTAAAGGCATTGCTCCGAGTCAATGGACTAAGGGTCAGGCTAGATACCACGAAAGTCTTTGGAATTCAAAATTTAATAAACATTGGACCAGTGGTATCGGCTTTAGTACCGTTAGATCGTTTGACGATGACGAATTTTGTCTAATGATAACTAGTCATCCCGAATTTAAAAATGTCCCTACTGAAGTCATTGATTCATTCGATGGACTTTGTTTGGAGACTTTTGATGATTCTGACGAACTTCAGGTTCGGGATGCACCCCCTGAATTCGAAGAAGAAATTAAATCAACAGTCGATGAACTTAAAGAAATCAACCTTGGAACAGAGGATGACCCTCGCCCCACTTTCATAAGTTCTTTGTTGAGTGAGGATGAGTCTAAGGATCTAATTCAACTTCTATCCGAGTTTAAAGACTGCTTTGGCTGGACATACGATGAAATGCCAGGGTTGTCCGCTGACGTAGCAGTCCATAAACTTGGAATCCGGCATGATGCCATTCCTGTCAAATAAGCTCCTCGACGCATGCGTCTGGAGATCGAACAACAAGTCGTTTCTGAAGTCAAGAAGTTGGCAGAGGCCGGTTTTATTTGAGAAGAACAATATGCTTCTTGGGTAGCTAGCGTCGTGCCAGTTCGAAAGAAAAATGGTCAAATCCGAGTCTGTGTTGACTATAGAGACCTGAATAAGGCATGTCCTAAGGATGAATTTCCTTTGCCAATCCCAGAACTCATGGTGGACATTGCCTCCTCGCACGTTATTTTATCCTTTATGGATGGTTCGTCTGGTTATAATCAAATCAAGATGGCCCCAGAAGATGAGAGAAATACTGCATTCAGAAGTCTTATAGGGATCTTTTGTTATAAAGTGATGCCCTTTGGTCTCAAAAATGCTGGTGCAACCTACCAGTGGGCCATGACTCACATCTTTGATGACTTAATACATAATCAAGTCGAATGTTACATCGACGATTTAGTTGTCAAGAGCAGAGTAAAAGAGGCTCATCTTTATGATTTAAGAACTGTTTTCGAGCGGTTGCGCCGCTATGACCTTAAAATGAATCCCTTGAAGTACGCTTTCAGCGTCACGTCAGGGAAATTCTTAGGTTTCGTAGTCAGGCACCGTGGAATCGAAATTGATCCTGCTAAAATTGAAGCTATCTTAAATATGCCGCCTCCTAAGAGTCTCACTCAATTGAGATCTCTCCAGGGCAGGCTGGCGTATATAAGAAGATTCATTTCTAATCTTTCTGGAAGATGTCAACCATTCTCTGTCCTAGCTAAAAAAGACGCCAAATTCATTTGGGATGAGAAATGTCAAAATGCTTTTGAAAATATCAAACAATACCTGACAAATCCGCCAGTTTTGGCAGCCCCCATTCCGGGAAGACCTTTAATCCTTTACACTGCGGCCCTTGACGAATCTCTCGGGGCTCTTCTAGCTCAAATCAATGACGATGGGAAAGAGAATGCCCTCTACTACCTGAGTCGGAGATTACTTCCAACGGAAATTTGATATCCTGCAATTGAGAAACATAGCCTTGCTTTAGTCTTTGCAGCACAAAAACTAAGACATTACATGCTTTCTCATCAGGTCAGTCTGATTTCCAGTGTCAACCCCTTGCAATATCTTATGACCCGGCCCACGTTGTCAGGACGTCTGGCTCGTTGGTCTATGATATTGTTACAATTCGAAATCACTTTCATTCCCCTGCGTGCTGTGAAAGGGCAGGGCGTCGCCGACTTCCTTGCGGCACACCCGCTACCGACGGAATCTCCTCTAAATGATGTTTTACCTGACGAGCAAATCATGAGTTTCGAGGAATCCAATGTTCAAACCTGGGAAATGTATTTTGATGGTGCAGCGTCCTCTCAAAGGGGCAAAACACCTCAATCTACTATTCCTGGAAAAGCCGGAGTCGGTCTGGTTTTCATAACACCGAATAAGGGAATGATGCACTTTTCCTACCATTTATCAGAACCTTGTACGAACAACGAAGCTGAGTACGAAGCTTTGATAACTGGTCTGGAACTTATAATCATAATGGAGATTAAAGAGATTAAGATCTATGGTGACTCTCAACTGGTGATCAACCAAGTTGCAGGGACCTATAAGGTTTTGAATCCTAAACTCCTGAAATATCACCAATACACAATGCACCTACTCGAGAAAATTCCCATTGTAACTATGTACAGGGTTCCTCGTGGAAGCAATTCCTCGGTGGATGCCCTAGCAAAGCTTGCAAAGGAATTTGCTTGCCTAGAAGAAGACTTCATCCCTATAGAAGTTCAGGGTCGTCAAGTCCTGTCCCCTGTAGATATGGAATACCTCAACAATCAATCCTCCCAGGTCCTTTCTACATCTTCAGCAGTCGATGAAGAACAAGATTGGAGACAACCAATAATCAAGTATTTACAAGAAAGCAAGCTTCCCCATGACAGGTCTCTTGCCAATCAAATCAAGAAACGTGCCCTATCATATGCACTAGTCAACGATACGGTATACCAACGATCGTTCGATCAGATGTGGCTCCGTTGTTTAGACAAACGAGAGGCCCTGAAGATCGTTAACGAAGTCCATGCTGGACTGTGCGGTGCTCATCAATCGGGTCCTAAGATGAAAATGAAAATCAAAAGACTTGGTTACTACTGGCCTACGATGATTGACGATTGCATGAAAATTGCAAAATGTTGTCATCAATGCCAAGTTCATGGTGTGGTTTTACATCAGCCGCCTAATGTGTTGCATCCTACGATAGCCTCGTGGCCCTTCGAAAGTTGGGGCACGGATATCGTCGGGCCAATTGACCCTCCTTCTTCAAGGGGTCATCGCTTCATCTTAGCAGCGACTGATTACTTTTCAAAGTGGGCAAAAGCAATACCACTAAGAAATGTAACATCACATCATGTAATGAAATTCTTTCGTGACCATATCGTATATCGATTCGGCGTGCCTCGCGGAATCATATCCGATAATGGGTCCGCTTTCAAGTTTACAAAAATCAATAACTTTGCAAGTCGCCACGGTATTGATTGGAGATACTCAACGATCTATTACCCACGGGCTAATGGATTGGCTGAAGCCTTCAATAAAACCCTGGTACAAATCATCAAAAAGACCCTGAATGATAATAAACGTCAGTGGGATGAGAGGTTGGTGGAAGCTCTGTGGGCCTACAGGACCACATATCGAACCCCGACCCAATCCACACCATTTACACTAGTGTATGGGTCTGAGGCTGTACTCCCTCTGGAAATTCAAATCCCTTCACTCAGAACTGCAGTCCAGAATCAGATCATAACAGAACAGAATGCACAACTTCGACTTGAAGAACTTGAGGGTCTTGAAGAACGTCGTCTCCAAGCCCAGCAGAATCTAGAACTTTATAAAGCCAGAATGGTTCAAGCTCATGATAAGTTAGTGCGACCTAGAACCTTCCGAGTAGGCGACTTGGTCTTGGTTCTTCGGAGGCCTATCTTAGCCCACCGAAAGCCGGTGGAAAGTTTGAACCAACCTGGGAAGGACCCTTCGTAGTGGAAATAGTTTACGAAGGAGGCTCGTATCAGCTAGTGGATTGTAAAGGAAATCACCCAATGCTTCCTGTAAACGGGCGATTCCTGAAAAAATACTATGCTTGATGTAGCTCGAATTTCGAATCAATAAAATTTTCAAATTTTGAATCTATTCAGCTCAATTTTGTTCAAGTTTTTGAAAATCCGAAATCAAATTCAAGATGAATCAAAATCAAATCAAACTTCAAGTTTAAAATTCTTCAAATTCAAAACCAATTCAAATCAAGTTTCAAATTCAAACATCTTTAAATTCAAGTTCAAAAATCATTCAAATTTTAAATTCCAGAATTCAAATCTCAAATTCCAGAATTCAAATCTCAAATTCCAGAATTCAAATCCGATCCTCTATATAGAGCAAGTTTCCTCTGTATATGATCATTCCAGACTCGATCTTGTGTGAAGCAGTTTCCTTCACATACGATCATTCCAGACCTGATCCTCTGTATAGAGCAAGTTTCCTCTATACACGATCATCCAGATCCGATCCTGTGTGAAGCAAGTTTCCTTCACATACGATCATTCCAGACCTGATCCTCTATATAGAGCAAGTTTCCTCTATACAGGATCATCCAGATCCGATCCTCTATATAGAGCAAGTTTCCTCTATATACAATCATTCCAGACCTGATCCTCTATATAGAGCAAGTTTCCTCTATATACGATCAATCCAAACCTGATCCTCTATATAGAGCAAGTTTCCTCTATATACGATCAATCCAGACCCGATCCTCTATACAGAACAAGTTTCCTCTGTATATGATCATTCCAGACTCGATCCTCTATGTGAAGCAAGTTTCCTTCACATACGATCTTTCCAGACCTGATCCTCTGTATAGAGCAAGTTTCCTCTATACACGATCATCCAGATCCGATCCTGTGTGAAGCAAGTTTCCTTCACATACGATCATTCCAGACCTGATCCTCTGTATAGAGCAAGTTTCCTCTACACAGGATCATCCAGATCCGATCCTCTATATAGAGCAAGTTTCCTCTATATACGATCATTCCAGACCTGATCCTCTATATAGAGCAAGTTTCCTCTATATACGATCAATCCAGACCTGATCCTCTATATAGAGCAAGTTTCCTCTATATACGATCAATCCAGACCCGATCCTCTATACAGAATAAGTTTCCTCTGTATATGATCATTCCAGACTCGATCCTCTATGTGAAGCAAGTTTCCTTCACATATGATCATTCCTGACCCGATCCTCTATATAGAGCAAGTTTTCTCTATATACGATCATCCAGACCCGATCCTCTATATGAAGCAAGTTTCCTTCATATACGATCATTCCAGACCTGATCCTCTATATAGAGCAAGTTTCCTCTATATACGATCAATCCAGACCCGATCCTCTATACAGAACAAGTTTCCTCTGTATATGATCATTCCAGACCTGATCCTCTATATAGAGCAAGTTTCCTCTATATACGATCATCCAGACTTGATCCTCTATATAAAGTAAGTTTCCTTTACATACGATCACTCCAGACCCGATTCTGTGCGAAACAATGCTTCCTTCTCACAGGATCGTCCAGTTTTCTTTTCCTTAAGGTTAGATGTGAGTCATCGTGCTTTCTATCCTTAGGATTAGATCCGCTAGTGGTGGAGTACGCCCTTTGTGGCACCATCTTAGCTTCTTCCAGTTTTCTTTTCCTTAAGGTTAGATGTGAGTCATCGTGCTTTCTATCCTTAGGATTAGATCCGCTAGTGGTGGAGTACGCCCTTCGTGGAACCATCCTAGTGTCTTCCAGTTTCCTTTTCCTTAAGGTTAGATGTGAGTCATCGTGCTTTCTTTTCTTAGGATTAGATCTTCTAGTGGTGGAGCGCGCCCTCTGCGGCACCATCCTAGGTTCAAAATCTAGATCTGACCTTCTGTGGGAAGCAATGCTTCCTTCCCTCAGGGTCCTCCAGTTTTCTTTTCCTTAAGGTTAGATGTGAGTCATCGTGCTTTCTATCCTTAGGATTAGATCCGCTAGTGGTGGAGTACGCCCTTCGTGGCACCATCCTAGTGTCTTCCAGTTTCCTTTTCCTTAAGGACAGATGTGAGTCATCGTGCTTTCTTTCCTTAGGATTAGATCCTCTAGTGATGGAGTACACCCTCTGTGGCACCATCCTAGGTTCAAAATCTAGATCCGACCTTCAGTGGGAAGCAATGCTTCCTTCCCTCAGGGTCCTCCAATCTTCTCTTCCTTAAGGACAGATGTGAGTCATCGTGCTTTCTTTCCTTGGGATTAGATCTACTAGTGATGGATAACGCCCTCTGCGGCACCATTCTAGTTTCAAAATTCAAACCTTTAAATCTGACCTCCTATAGAAAGCAATACTATCTTCCTATGAGATCATTCAGTTTTCTTTTCTTTAAGAGTAAGTATTCTCCTTCTCTTAGGATTTGATTCCCCAGTGATGGAATAAGTCCCCTGTGGCACTGTCCTGGAATCAATTTCAAATTCCAAAATCAAACTCTCTTCTCCTCAAGGTTAGGCTTTTCTCCTTCCTTTAGGATTAGACTCCCCAGTGATGGAATAAGTCCTCTATGGCACCGTCCTGGGTTTAATTTCAAAATCCAGTTCTCTCTTCCATAGGGTAGGTTCTTCTTCCTTCCCTTGGGATTAGACTTCCTAGTAATGGAGTAAGTGCTCTATGGCATCGTCCTTGAATCAATCTCAATCAAACCTTCTTTTCCTTAAGGCTAGGCATTTCTTCCTTCCCTTAGGATTAGATCTACTAGTGGTAGAGTACGCCCTTTGTGGCACTGCTCTAGTATCAAAATTCACACTTGATCATCTATAGTTAGGAGTTCTTCCTTCCTATACATCCAGGCCTTCTTTTCCTCAGGGATAGGTTTTCTTCCTTCTCCTAGGACTAGATCTACTAGTGGTAGAGTACGCTGTCCCCAGCACTACCCTAGTATCATTTCAAATTTAATTTTTTAAGGTTAGGATTTCCTTTTCCTTAGAATCAAATCTAGATTTAATCCTTTATAGTTAGGAGTTCTTCCTTCCTATAGGATCACCTAGACTTCCTTCTCCTTTAGGGATAGATTCTTCCTTCCCCTTAGGATCAGATCCATTAGTGGTAGAGTACGCTTTTCTTAGCACTACCCTAGTATCTATTCAAACCCCGATTCCCCAGGGATAGACTTTTCTTTCTCTTAGGATCAAAACTCCAGACTTGGCCATTCTATTCGGTCAACACCAATATGTGCAATAGAACTACATTCTATTACACATATTGGGGGTCCATTTGTTGACCTCATTTTTGTATGAGCTCAGTAGGACCAATCCAGACCTTAGGATCTTTTCAACCCTTAGGATCAATCTTAACCCTAGGATCAATCTGATCTTAGATCAATCCAAACTTTAAGATCAATCCAAATTCAAATCAACCCTGATCTCAGATCAATCAAATTTCCAGACTATTCTAGATCCTAAGATCTTTCCTAGATTTTAGATCTTAGGATCAATCTAGATCTTAGGATTCCTAGATCTTAGGATTCTTCTAGATTATAGGATTCTTCCAGACCCCAGATCCTAGGATTTCCCTAGGACTTCTAGATTCCAGGACCTTTCCAGACTCCAGTCCCTAGGATCTATTCTAGACCCTAGGATTTCCTTAAGCTGATTTGGACCCTAGGACCTATTCTAAACCCTAGGATTCCTCTAGATCAGTCCAAACTTCAATTCAATCTAGACTTAATTCAAACCATATCATTCAAACTCAAAATCCAATTCAAAACCAGATTTCCAGATTCAAATCCAAGGCCAAAGGTCTAAGTCCTGAAAGCCTTTTGCAGCAAATTTTTGAACACTTCAAAACCCTATCAAATGACCTCTGATTCAAGATCTATCAGTTCCATACTGATGTGACATGTCTCTAGAGGCAACCCTCCAAATTTGAGCTCATTCTGAGATCTCTAACCCCAGAAATTGAATTGAAATCCAAAGGCTGTAAAACCTTCAAATATTTACAGTCTGTGCCACTGGACCTGCCACCCAGTGGATTTTGACCCTGGAGCTTTCTCCAAAGCTCCAAATTACTTCCAGACCCTTGATTATGACCCATTGAGCATTAAACTGCATTTTGTTGGACTCAATTTGAACCCCAGTTGACCAGGGTTCAAAATGACCAAAATACCCCTATGGGGTGTGAACAGTCACTTTGGTCAAATGAGCTCCAAATCAAATGCAACCACTTCCAGCAAATTTTAAATGTCAAACCAAATCCATTGAACCCAGAGCCAGCCCTTGGGTCAACCTGGTTGACCAAGTCAACCTAGTTGACCTAAAAAGCCCCTTAAGGGCCCAAATAGGTCATTTTGACAAAATGACCTCCCCAGACCTTGGGACCACCTCCGTTGGTCTCCAAATATCATTTCAAATCTGTTGAACCCATTTCCAGACCCTGGACCCACCTGGTTGACCAAGTCAACCAGGGTTGACCTAAAAGGCCCATTAAGGACCCAAATAGGTCATTTTGACAAAATAACCTCCCCAGACCTTAGGACCACCTCCGTTGGTCTCCAAATATCATTTCAGATCTGTTGAACCCATTTTCAGATCCTGGACCCACATTGTTGACCAAGTCAACCAAGGTTGACCTAAAAGGCCCATTAAGGACCCAAATAGGTCATTTTGACCAAATGACCTCTCCAGACTTTGAGACCACCACCAGTAGACTCAGAATATCATTCTGAACTGGTTGGACCCAATCCCTGACCCTAGGTCAACCTGTTTGACCAAGTCAACCTAGTTGACCCATTAGGCCCATTAAGGGCCTAAACAGGTCATTTGACCTAGATGACCCATTTAAACCCTGAAACCACCTCCATTAGACCCCATTCATCATTTTAAATATATTGAGCTTAACCCCTAACTCTGGGTCAACCTGGTTGACCAAGTCAACCTAGTTGACCCATTAGGCCCATTAAAGGCCTAAATGGGTCATCTGATCCAAGTAATCTATTTAAACTCCTGAAATACATCTACAAGACTTCAAACATCAAATTAAATCTATTTGAACCTAAACTTAGGTCTTGGATTAACTCAGTTGACCAAATCAACCAAGTTTGACCTAAGTACCCCTTAATGTCTTTAATGGGTTATTCTAACCCATTTGATATTTCAAACCTCTTTCAAACTTCAAATCAACTCCAAATCATGGCCCCACCATTCCCTAATTTGTGGCCAATTAAACTCAAACAAAGTTGACCAAGTCAACTATGAGACTTGGTCAAATAGCTTCAAATCTCTCCTTCAAATTTTAAGTATGTCCTACTAAAGCATTGAGACTTATTCCATCAACCCTCAAACTCCATCTTTTGTCCACCTAGGCTTAGGTTGACTGTTTGACTAGTCAAACAGTCAACACATGCACTTGGAATGGTCAAAGAGGGTCAAATTTCTCCTTGAGCTTAACTCATCTCATTTAAATCTCTTCCAACCTATTACTCTAGCTCAAAATCCTTCCCTTATGCCACCTCAGTAGCCACATGGCTTTGGGGATGGGTCAAATGGTCAAATGAAGGCATTAGGGGAGTCAAACTTGGTCAAAGAAGCTTAAATTACCTCCATACCCATGCCAACTCATCTCCAGCAGTCCCAATATGCTCTAGAACCTTCCCAGGACTCATTCCAGCCCTCTGATCAAGATCAAATGGCTCTTAGCCATTCCACATGCTTGTATGAGGACAAGGACACCTTTCCACCTAGGATGTCCTTGTGTCCTTTCATGCTTCTGCTCCCACCTACTCCCTAGACAGGTGGCAACATCCTAGCAGCCCTCCTAGTCAATCCCGACCATTGATTCAACCTGGAGGCGTTTGAATAGGGCAAAACATCCTATTGAGCTCGCATTCAAACTCTCACACTCTCTCACTTGTTTTTCAGCCCCCAGAACATCCTCCCCTCTTAATCAAGTTTCATACAACTCTTTCTTGCCTTCCCAAGTAAAAATCAACCGTTAGAAGTCCCCGGCGACGAACTTTCCGGCGAACTCAAGTTCAAATCGGTCGAAGACTCCGTCAGCTCAATCCGTAGCCTATTAGGTTGAGGGTTCAAGAGAGGAAAGTTGCGTGGACAGTCAACAAGCTCAGAACTTCAAAAATTTCCAAAATCCATCGGTAAAATCCCTCAAAAACTCTAACCCTAGCTCAAACACTTAGCATCAATTAGCTTCTTTAATAGAAAGTTTTAAGTTATCAAAAAAGTTCCACATGATTTCTGTACACCTATATAATCTAGGTTTAAAATTTCATTTAATTTGGTGCACCCGATCGAAAGAACGAGCCAAAAAATGATCTCTAGGGCATTTACGCGTTTCGGTGCAGGTGTACGTTTTCTGGACCGTTGATCATTCGATCAACGGCCTAGATCTCGTCTCTCCGCTGTTTTATCCAACCGTGTACGTAATCCCACACCCTATCTGTTCGTTCGATCGGATCCTAGCCGTTGATTCGAGCCGCGGGGAATCCGACGGCCTGTGTTAACCGCTGACGTGGTTAAGTAAACCGCGACGTGCGATTTTGATTAGCTAATGATTGCTGGCGGCGCAATCATTGCGCCGCCGTGCAATCATTGGCCCGCGGTTTACAGCGGCCAATCAAAGGCCGCCACGTGGCCTTCCCGCCGCCTTTTTTTTAAATGATTTTAAAATATTTTTTTAATCATTTTAAATTCTAATTTCATTTAAATTAATATTAAATTAGATTAAGTAATAATATATATATTATATTAATATATCTAAAAAAAAAATAAATATTTTTAATTCTCAATTATTATTAACTTAATAACTATACTTTGAGATTACATTAATATTAAGTTTTAATTATTACAAATTAATAATTAATAATTAAACATTAATTATTTTAATTTAAACATTAATTATCAAATATGAATTGTTAATTTTTTTTTAATTTAATTTAATAACAATATTAACTTTAAATATTTTATAATTGAGTTTTAATTAATTAATTTTAATTAAAAAGTTTAAATTATTTTAATTACTTTAAATTATTATAATTTCTAAATCAAATTAACTTAAATTGCACTTTAATATTAATTAATTAACTATTTGACCATTAGTTATATCTTAATGTTAACTAATTAAATATTTAATTATTAATTAAAATTTAATGTTAATTAATTGAATATTTCTTTATTAATTAACATTTAAATAATATTAAATAACTTAAGTAATTTAAAAATATATATTTTTTTAAATAAATATTTTATATAAACCTAACATTTCAGAAAACATTTAAGGATTAAGTTAATCTGATTTAAAATTATTTTAATAATTAATTATTTCTAAAATAATTAAAAGTCCTCTTTTAATGATTTAAACTTTAAAAATTCATAATAAATTTATTTTAAATCAGAAAAATTAATATAATATATCAAAATTTTCAGAAAATTGAGTACTTTAACTTGAGACTAATTTCAGAGATCAAAACTTGATTACTTTTAAGTTATTTTTAATTATTTAATTATTTTAATATTTAATTAATATCCAATTAAATATTAAACCAATTATTTTGAAAATTAAAAATTTATTTTCAAATGATCTTAGTAGATCAGTAGGTCTCTCAATTAGATATTAAAATCTCCCTAATCATATTTTAAGTATTCTTAATTTAAAAACCTATGTCTATATAAATAGTTTCATGTATAGATTAAGTACATTTTAAAATTATTTTGAAATATATACATAGATACTTAAATATTTTAGGTTGAGAGATCTACTATAAAATTTTAAACATAGATCAACATATTTGAATAGTAATCATGTGGAAGTGCTAATGAATGATTTTGATCTAATCATTCATTAGTCTAATTAAGAATATTTAATTAGTATAAATCCTTGCATGTTTAAGGACATACACACACCACTTAGTTTAAGGCTCTCTTAGACATAGGATTGATTATGTTTATATGTGTATTTATCATGCATATGTTATGTTTAGGGTTAGAGACTTTGATTTGAACCTACTCAAACCTAGTGTCATTAAGGACAATAATTAAAGACTTTGTTTAGAGAATTTAGATTAATTCAAATAATTAGGACATAATTCCAATTGACTTGAAACTCTAACCACTTGAACGTAGTGACACTCTCAGCTCTAGAAAAATATCCCACTGAATTTTGAAATCATTAAGCCCCTCAATTAACCTAATCAAATTTAAACCTTAATTAAGCCATTAAATCTTCCAGAAATTATAATAAATCAAGTTTAAATCTAAAAATTACATTTAATACCTCAAACTGACCAGAATTGAACTCTTAATCAATAAAAAATAAAAGCCCCTTGACTGGACTTCAAAATTAAATTTAATTTAAGTTTAATTGAAATTCATTAATTAATTAATTTAATTAATTAAAAATAATTAAAAATTCCAAAAAATTTCCAAACACTTGGAGATCACTCCTTAGGTCATTCCTGACCTTTGGAGTTGATTTCAAGGAGTTTGGAGATCATTTGGATTCAAACCACAAAAAGGGTCTCTAATTAAACAATTTTAATAATTCATTAAATACTCAAAACTTCAAAAATTCATAACTAATTCAAATGAACTTTAAATTGAGCAAACTTAAAGGCATACAACTCATCTTAAGCTCTAATATTTGTTAAAAATGTTAAGTTTCCAGAAATCAATCAAATTTGAAAAAGTCAACTTTTGGTCAAACTTAGTTCAAAATCAAGTCAAAACTTCAAACCTTCATAATAAAATGCAAAAAAAATCCAATTTCAGCATACTTACTGTCTAACTGGTCGTATTAAGGTCTAGTATTTTAATAAAATATTAATTTTCCAGAAAACACTTTAAATTAAAAAGTCAACTTTTAACCCCTTAATTAAATGATTAAAATAATCCGGAAAATTCCAAAATCCAATAAATTATCAAAAATTCCAGAAAACATCAAATCAACATTAAAAACCAGCAACCAACCGATCTTAATTAAAATTTAATCACCTTTCAAACTTTAATCAAACTCAAATCACTTAATTATATCGGGTACCACTAGGTAACCCAGGCCTACGAGGCTATTAAATTAGCCCCAAGGAAGGTGAAATAAACTTCACGGCCTCGGTGTGCAACAAAGGTGATATCCAACAAACAATTAAAATTAAGTTTAAAATCAATTTCAAGTCATTAATATTTAAATTCAAATTAAATCCTCCTTAAGCCTTTCAACTAACCAGAACTTTAAACAACTTCAATCAATTGCCTATCTAGGACATATCAAAACCACACAGCCTCCTACACACACTTTAGATGGTTTGATAGGACAACCAACTCTAGTCTTAGGCTAGGCCGGTGTTTACTTTTCTGCTGTGTGTCGGGTTTTCGAGCTTTTACTGCATGCTGTTTGCTAGTAGTAGAATTGATGTGTTTGTTTACTTATTTAATGCACTCTGTGATGTGATTGATTGTACGATTAGATCTACCCCTAGGCTAGGGACGATTTATATTAATTTAATCTTATGCAGGTGGCCATGCTCATACAGGGCATAAATTAAAGGGGGCAAAAATCATAAATATTAAAATTGCACAGGTGCTAAGCATGCTTAAGTCCCCCTTTAAAATTAAAAGAGCATGGCCAAGCGTGGCTGTGATTGAGCATTTAAATTCAAATATATTAACTGCTTGGGATGTAAATATAACTGTTGATTATTAGGATCACCCTGCAGGTTATTGAGTCTAGATTTTTAATTTTCATTAATGTAATTTGATTTGATTTTGAGTTGTAAATTTTAAGTGATTTGAGATTGAGATGTTTAAACATCCAATTTGGAATCCAAAGAGGAAGGAACATCCCTTAGGGGAGAGTTCCTATCCATTTGGAGATCCAAATTAGGATGAATTTCAAATATCCAAAGAGAAAAGATAACACCCCTATTCAGGGGGAGTTTCTTTTCATTTGGATATCCAGACCCGACGATCCAAGGAATTCTAAGGAGACGAAGAAGTGAAGAACGAGAAGAATCTCAAATCTCAAAGTCACTTGAGTCTTAGGAGTAGAATCCGGGTTGTAGTCAGTGGTACCCGACCACTTTACTTTCCTGCAGACCCTGGGTTGTATTATTAAGGGCACTTGCCTATGGACTTTCAGTTTGAGCATTTATTTAATTACTTTAATCATTTGATTGACTTGATTACTTGATGTTGATTGCGATTAAGGACTTGCATGCTTTTAGTAGTTTTTTGGCGCTTATTGCATGTCGTATTTGATTTAGCCTGGAACCCGATCGGAGGCTCGTGAGGGTACGGTCATTAACTTCTTCTACTTAAACAAAACTTAAAATTTTTAAGCTCAGATAGAAACTCTAACGCTCTTAAGAAGTAAGCCCGGACTCGCCGGGAGTTTTTCATGCATCATATTGAACCTTCTCTACCTTGTTAGGCACCTCCCCGCCTGCGGGTTCTGGCAGACCACCTGACCTATTAGGGTGCAGTTCTGTCCAAGGGGATGTTGTGCAATCTCTAGGATCAAACCTATTTTTAATCCTATTTTAAAACTGCTTCATATTGAGTTAAGCATTTTATCAAGTCAACTAGCATGCATTGTATTAGTAACAAATTAAAAATTGAGTCTAAATCTTTAATTGCATTTTTAGCTTAAGCATTTCACCCAACATAAGTTGAGGGGTCAATTAGGAATCTGCTCTAGATGTCGACCCCAACTCCTTAAACTAATCTTAAACAATATCCCCTAACCACCCTACATTTAAAAGACTTTGACTCATGGTTTTGAAGCGTTTAGGTGGTTTAGCTGGCTCCCCAATCCAGGCCGGGGTAAGTCCAGATTGCATTGCATTAGCTAGGATCCGGGTCACTGATTCTCAGTACCCATTTTAGACTTAGGTTCTGAGGCATATCTTCAATCCTAAGACCTCAATCTTCCGGGAATCTAATTCCCACTTTCTAATAAAATTGACCATTCAAATTAAAAATATCTTTCAATCCAATTCAAGCCCAACACTTAGGATAGGTTGGGGTGTTTCTGAAGCAATTCAGAATCTCAAAACACCTCCTACTCTTCTTCCTTTGACTCCAAAAATAAGTGCTCAACCTTGAACCATTCCCACTTAAAATCCCAGTCCTTAACCTCCTTTGACATCAATCTTTGAAAATCTTAAATGAAATTCGTATCGCTATTTTAATCGAGAGTATTCGTAGGAAATTTTCTGGTTTCCTACGATGTAATTAACTACGAGGGCTTGCGCTCGTAGGAGATTTAGAAACCCAGACCTGATTTCAAAATCAAGCTTTTTTAAAACCCTTAATTAATTATCTTTGGGAAATTCAAACCTAATGATCATTATCGTCATATTTAAACTATCGATAGTGATTGATATCTTCTTTCTCCGGATAGATATATCAATTACAATCGTAATTTTAATTATGAAATTAATGATCTCGTATCAGAATTATTATAGTTAAACAATGGATTAAACACTATTTTGATTCTTCGGGATCATATATTATTTCTCCTTGAGTTTGACTATGATAATCAGATAAATTCAAATATTTGTAATCTGAACCTATTAGGGAACGATATGTTCACCTTCCGAGGTGATATATCATTCATAATAAGTGTTCGATTATAAAATTTAAATTCCAGAAATTAAATATCTCCCAAAGAAAATTAAACCTCTTTTCAAAACTATATTTTTTTCAATCAAAACAAAAATGGCTACTCCGCTGGGGATTTATCTCTCTCTCCATCTTTAATAGCGATATAAATTTTATTGCATCGGTAGTTTTGACTACCTTTCTTCTGTTGGTCCCTCTACCCATTTCTCTCTTGGGTGAGTGTGGCCAACTCAATTAAGACATGTGAAAGGAGAGGTGAGTGTAGGAAACAATTACTTATGTGAGAGATGATCATATCATATGTATTGAGGGAACATGACATTTATTTGTCTTATGAGAAAGCATTGTGATATTGTTAGGAAACAATTACTTATGTGAGAGAATCCGCTAAAGCATATTTTAAAAGTATGCCTTGTCTAGTTATGCTACTCACAAAAGATCTAGGAATGATGTTGATCTTTAGCTTGATAGTATATAATGTTTTAAGTATATTTATTCATATTTTGGTGTTTGTGTTCAAGACTTGTCACTTAGTTTTAAATGTGGATGGAACATTTTTTAATACATATTGTTTTGGCACATTACTTCTAGTAGTAGTGCAAGACATTAATACTAAGATTTACTTAATGGCATGTACAATAGTTTGCTCAATCAATAATGTGCCATGGATATTATTCATGACTAGACAAAGGTAGTAAAAAGATGTAATGAAAACATAGTTTTTTTGTCTTGATTAAGCATAACATTATCACCAATGATTTATCAACCATTTTTTCTAAAAGCACATCACAAATCTTGCACTCATCATATTGTAACAAGAATCATTGCAATGTTTAAAATTGATAGTTATCGTAAAGAACATCTCTTGGCTTACGAGTGTTAAACCCCATAAACCTATAAGCTTACTGAAGTTTTGATGATCACAAAAATTATTGGTTATGTTGATTTTAGTCTAATAATTTTATGTAAGCAAGCTTTCTATTTATAGTAATAATTTAAGGTGTATGGTAGAAGAAGGTCTATGCGAGACTAGACATACAATTATGATGGCTATCAAAAGTTGAATAAGATACAGTTAGCCTATGCTCAAGTAAAGAATATCTTTGAAAAAGCTAAAGCCTTCGAGATAAAAGAAGACTATCTAATAATCGAGAACTTATACTTTTACTTTTGAGTTCTAATTTCTTGTATGTGCTAGGTATATGGTTTATGTGAAACAACCATACACACAAACACGAGAGCAAAATTAAGAAAAGAATGCTTTAAAAAACTAGTTTACAATGGTTAATCAAGATAACTTAATCTTTGACAATTTGTACTATATGACCACATATCACATTATACGATGTTGTATTAATTATAAGAAAAGATCTAGCTATACTGATTACTGAAAAATTCAAAATTCAAAATCCACACTAATCATCCTATATGATGTTAATCCAACCTAACAGCCAGTTATGATAAAATTGTAGAACCATCACACATTCTTAATTAGGTGAATTCAAAAATTAAAACATATCACACTATACAATAATGTAATAATTTGCCTAAGTGAGATTCATATATCCAAAACCTAATTGAAGTCAAATATAGATAAACATATAAGATAGTAGGATTAGATCAAATAGTCCGATCAAATAAAGATAGTTTTTTTACTAAAAACTACTCAAATATACTATATATATTATACAGTCAATAGAATGGACTGTATGACAAGGCTGAAATTTTTATTTTGTTATTGTTTGGGTTTCTAATTAAGCCATCTTATAAATATACTTTTCTTATAACCCTAATATAAGTGACTAGGCACAATCAAGAGGGGGTGAATTGGCTTATTTAAAATAAAATTCTTTTTCAAAAAGTAACAATGATAGTTTATAGCAAAATAAATTAAATGATTAACTTTTAAATTTTTGATTTTAATTCTTTAATATCAATGCACTTGAGATCAAGCAAACTTAATAAAATGCATTCAAAGGAAAATTGAATATGAGCACTAGAAGAAAAATATTTTTATATTCCTTTTTATTTTTAATAATTATCTTTTCATTTTAATTTATTTTTAATTTTAAAATGAAGAAGGATTGCAACAAAAATCAGATCTAAGTAATAAAAATAAATAATGCAAAAAGTAAAAAAAATGCAGAAAAGAATAAAAAATGTAAATCATAATTTTTATAGTGGTTCAATTAATATGATATACGTCCACTCCCTGCGTATTTCACTAATCACACATTCTACTCCCAGAAAGGTAGAGAATTTTTTTGAAAGTTCGTTAGGGATGTTAAGCCCTTGTGAACTAGCCCGAGGTAAACCAAGAGGGGGGGGGGGGGGGGGGGGGTGAATTGGTTGTTTTAAAAAATTCTTGAGCAAAACATATTTTGAAAACATTTTTGGATGTTTTAATGTAATTGCAAAAGCACGTTGATGTGGAGATGTTAAATCAAACAGAACAACAACTTTATCACATGATCATCCATAGAAAAGTAAAGTACAGAAATTAATAATAGAATAGTAAAAGAATGAACACACCAAATTTTACAGTGGTTTGGTCAACTTGACTTACATCCACTCCCAGGAGCCTCCTCTCTAGGTATTACACTAAAACTCAGTGACTCTCCATCTGCTCCCACAACAAGGCAGAGAAGCCTTTATGTAACTCCTTTTCACCAACCCGGTGAGGCAAAGAACCTAGACTCCTTCTGCTTCCTCCTGAAGTAGGTAGAGAACCTTACCTCCTTTCACTTCATCCTGAACCAGACAAAGAACCTTACTTCCTTTCGCTTCCTCTTGAAGTAGGTAGAGAACCTTGATCTTCTTGCTGACGATCCTTCCCATAGGGATACTAAGGGATAAGGGATGACGACTGGAGACGATGACTTGAATATTTGCTTGGAGTAACCCTTGTGAACACCTCACAAACACTCCCTTACAATATCCTCTCTCTCTCTCTCTCCCAAGCTCTCCCTCTCCTTCTCAAGAATCTCTCAGGTGAGGACAGCAGTAAAAGATTTTTACAGTAACAAGAAAGAGACCTTAAATAGAAGGGCTCAAAATTTGCCCTAAATTTCAACTTTCCGTCAAAGATCATCTAGGACGATCCTTCGATCGTCCTGTAGGATCAGTGCAAATCACCACCTTCTGGCCTGAACGATCTGGTTACTCTAGATGATTAGAAGACATAATTTATTCAGATCATCTGGGATGATTCTGCGATCGTCTTGGATGATTAGTTTAAATTAGGAATACCATCCAGCAGATAATTCAGGATGTCTAGGAGAAAAGCCTGGATAATCAAAAGAAAATGAGTTGATCGTCCAGGATGATATGTATATCGTCCTGTATGATTAGTTCAAAAATGTCCAATATCATCTGACACATAGTTTGAGTTGTCCAGTACAACTATGTTGGACGATTTCAAAATGACTTGATCGTCTAAGATGATATCTCTATTGTCCTGTATGATTAGTTTAAAAATGGCAATATCATCTGATAGACAGTTCAAGTCATCTAAGTGAGATATACTGGATGATGAGGATTTCTAATTATCGTCTAGGACGATCTTGTAATCATCAAGGATGATGTGAGCGATCAATCAATCCTTAATTACTTTCCTTAATAACCTAACTAATTTAGGCATGATTGTAATGAATCGTCTAAGATGATACACGTATCATCCAGGATGATTAGACCAAAATACTAAAAATAAAAACTTGCCTAACTTAGTCTAGCGTCTAAGATTTTCTGATTTGAGCATATCATCCTGTACGATGGGAGTGTCATCTAGGATGATCTGCTTAATTAGAGCGACTTAACATGGCTACCCTAATTAAGGTTTCTATTTTCAATGGATCATCAAGGATGATATTACTATCATCCAACATGATATGAACAAAATTAGAACAGAAACTCTAACTCACTAAAAATCTTCCCCTGAGTGTGTGTGTGCAAGGTTACTTAGCTTGGGGATCCATTACATTACATTTGACTCAATAAAGGTAAAAAATTACAATAAAGACAAAATTACTTGATCTTGAGTTGGCTTAAATTACAATTGATCTTATGAACCTGAAAGGTTAGGCACTCAAATAGAAATAGAAATATTTGTTATCAACAAAATCATAATCATTGAATCAAGATTTGCAACAATCTCCCCCTTTTTGATGATGGAAAATATTTATTAGATAATTTTTAATTCAAAAAATAAAACACAGAGCAAGGAAAGCTAAGCAATGCAAATTCTATTAGCCAGGAAAATAATATAAGGATACTGAATATTGATAATTCAAACAGTGCAATAACCCAAAACACAAACTACTCTCCTTTTTGACATCTTAAAAGGGGAAAATAGAAAAAAACATCAGAGAGGAACATAAAAATATAGTACAAAAACATCGCTAAAAATAAAAAAAGCAACTAAGCTAGTAATAAGAGGGACCTTGATCAGATGGAGGAGATGGTGGTGGTGGCTGAAACAGACTATGAAGGGTGGTAAACTATTCTCCAAACTAGGCCATGTCTTGGTCGTGCTGTTGCTGCTGCTGGGTGAGGTAGGCATTGAATTGATTCACATCCTCAGTGTGTTGCTGCTCTTGGGAAACCACGTAGGAGTCAAAATGGGCCTCCCGCTAGTCAAACCTATGCACCAGGTGATCCAACGGTGATTCCATATAGAGAGGAGCAGGTGTAGCAGGTTCAGGAACAGCTTCTTCCTTTTCTCCCTCAACATCCATGCTAGGCTCTGGATGAAGATGAGTGTTGTGAAGAATATGGAAAGAGTTATTAGAGTAGAAGGAAGGAGGGATATTTGGTGGAACTAGATATTGAAGATTATATTTTATTTTAAGAGCATAGGAAATAATATGTCCTAAGGCTAAGTTGGGATGTCTCCTGTGGCCTGGATCTCTAATGCTAGTTGGGTGTTCAATATAGCAAAATAGGAGATCAGTAGCATTGAAGTCACGACGGGCCATGATGTAATAGGTAGTCATTAATAGCAAGGGGGTAATGTGGATGCGGTCCCCAGCCTTTAGAATGATAGAAGATTGAAGGATATGCTGGATTGTCCTAGCATCCTTGACTAAGGAAGTGCAAGCATTATCGTGGTATGAGGCATTTGTGTTCCTAAGAAAGTGATTGGCGACACTCTAGTTAAAGTCAGGGTCAGAGGACAAAAGATGAAGCTTATCGCCAGTGATGGATAGTTAGAGAATGTCATAAAAATCCCGAGTGGTTAATTCTATGGGGCATCTGTTAACATAGGAGCATATGGAGGTATAGGCAGAGTCAATGCGAAGGTTCATGAAAAAGACACAAAGAAGTTTAGTGCTAAATGGAAAAGCCAGTGTCAGAATGAAGGTGAGGGAGGTGTGAGCAAAGAGATCGAGTACCGGATAGGTGAGGATGTGTGGATTCACAATTTTGGTTTGAGTAATCCCCACATCGAGATAGCATTGGAATGCAGCCTGATCGGTTGCATCAGTGAAGCGGGGGTCGATATTCCCCCTTGAGGAACTTGCTCCCTGATGCCTAGATCCTTTGTCACTAACCATGAGAAGAAGATTATATGAGTGTAGAAGGAGAGTGTGGTGAAATAATGGCTGAAATTAGCTGTTTAAATAGAAATCGACCATATCATCCAGGATGATCGTAGGATCTTCCAGGATGATTGGTGGAAATAATTGCGTCAAGGAAAATTGGTCAAAAAGGCAATCAGATGGTCCAGGATGATCAAATATCATCCATGATGATTAGACACAGGCGATTATCCCGATGAGTCAGGCTGGATGACTTTTGACTAAAAGGATCATCCAAGATGATTAGGTGGATTGTCCATGATGATATACAATAAATGAATCAGACGGGCTGAATTCAAATCATCCAACTGCTGCCACATGGATCGTCCAGGATGATGAGGTGTATCATCCAGGATGATCACCAATAATTGGTTTAGATTAGTTGTTGGTTTATAATGGGGATGATTTGATCATATTGTCCAGGATGATGTGACCAAAAATGAAAAAAGTTGAAGGATGGAGAGGAATGATCAGGGGACCTAAAAAGCACACAAAAAAATAAAATCAAACCAAAGAAAAAGAATAAAAAATTAGAAAATAACACCAAAATTATTAGTTTTTTAAATATATCTGCTCCAGTAAATCATAATTTTTTCTTAATTTTTAATTCAAAAGCCAATAAGAAGAAAATTGATAATACTGAAATCCAAAAAAGTTAGAAAATTGATTTTCGTAATTCCTACCTCAGACACCTTACAGGTTCAAATTTTCTTCAAACAAAAATCTAATTCAGAAGAAAAGAAATTAGATAAGAAAAGTGATCCTTTCAAACTTCATTCCAGAAAAATATCTGATAAAATATTATTGCAAATTAAAGAACCAACAATCATAATTTTAAATCTCAAGTGTTTGAATATGTTAAGGATACATGAATTCTTCTAAGATTTTTTTAAAATTTGAAATATGAGGAAGCTTATTTCTTTGTAGGCTCATTTTGTGCCTCTTTTTCAATTATTTGGTGCACTCTACGCACCATTTGATTTTGATATACTTTATATATCTTTTCAATTTTATTGGCGAATATTGCGCATCTTTTTAGTTGGGCTCATTTTGTGCCTCTTTTATTTTTAGATGATTGGCACACTTTGCGCATCTTTTGCAAGCTTTCTTTCTTTCAAAATCTCTAAAAGACTCTTAGTTGTGAGATTATCTTCCAGATATAAGAGAAGAAAAAATCACTCTCTTAGATAAGGAAAAGTAAACCACAAAATAGAACTATTATCATATGATAAATGTAATCACTCGATTAAAAAAACATGAAAGTGATTCAGTGATTTGGAACACTACTTGTATGAGATAGATTATTGTAGGAAGACAAAATAGATCACAATTTCAAAGTCCAACTTCTAAATTTTAAAAAAGATTTTTATCCAAAAGGAACAATACACCATTAAAGGAGTTAGAGGAAGAGAAACAATCATCAATGTTTCTTCCCTTTAACTATTTTAGAGAGTTCAATCACTGCTTACAAGCTTCTAAATAAAAACAAGGCAAAAAGTCTCATTTAAAAATTACGTTTGTCAGCAGTAGTGAGCAGTAATCTGATTCTGAAGAAAATAAACAGTGAATCAACAACAACAGGAAAGCACATAAAAAGAAATAACCAAATCGGGTAAACAACAACAATAAAAGAAAATTATTAGAGAATAAAAATAAAAAAAATGAAACAGATAATCAAATCAAATAAAAATAAAGGAACTGAAAAACAGAAACTTTAGAAATTAGTAATCATCAAATTCATACATTTATATCAATCATACCCAATATGGTCCTTAAAATGCTGAATATGTGAAAGGCCGGTGGTTTAGTAAAGATGTCAGCAAGTTGGTTTTCAGTTGCTACATGGTGTAGCTCAATGTCCCCTTTAGTAACATGGTCCCTAATGAAGTGATGCCTTATGTCAATGTGTTTGGTTCTTGAATGTTGGATGGGATTCTTAGAGATGTTGATGGCACTGGTGTTATCACATAGAACTAAAATTGTGCCAATAGGTAATCCTAAATCTAGAATTTATTGCTTCAACCAAAGGACTTGAGCCACACAACTTCATAAGGCAATATAATCAGCCTCAACAGTGGAAAGTGCAACATAGTTTTATTTTCTACTAGTTCAGGAGACTAAAGACTGTCCTATAAATTGGCAAGTTCTAGAAGTGTTCTTTCTATCCACCCTACACCCTGCAAAATCAGAATCAGAATATCCAATAATTTTAAAGGAAGTGTTGTGCTTAGGATACCAGATTCCTAAGTTTTGGGTCCCTAAGAGATATCTAAGAATTCTCTTAACTGCAGTCAGGTGGGATTCTTTAGGATCAGCTTGAAATCTAGCACAAAGATAAATACTAAATATGATATCAGGTCTCCTAGCAGTCAGGTAAAGAAGTGATCCAATTATTCCTCTATACTTCTTCTGATCAACAGATTTTCCATTTGAATTTTTATCTAACTGAACACTGAAACTCATGGGAGTGTTGATTGGCTTGACTTTATCCATTTCATATTTCTTCAAGATGTCCTTAGTGTATTTTGATTGATTAAGAAATATTCCATCATCCATTTGCCTTATGCTAAACCCCAAAATATAGGACAATTATTCCATCATACTCATCTCAAACTCTTTACTCATTATCTTAAAAAAATCATCACATAATTATTTATCAGAAGATCCAAAAAGTATATTATTAACATAGATATAGATAATAAGTAAAACATCTCCTACTTTTCTCAGAAAAAGGGTGGTGTCTACGCTCCCCTTAAGAAACTCTCTTTCTAGTAGGAATGTGCTAAGCCTCTCATACCAAGCTCTAGGTGCCTGTTTCAATCCATATAATACCTTTTTTTATTTTTAAACATGATTTGGGTATTGAAAACTCTTAAAACCTGGGAGTTACTCTACAAAGACATCTTCTTTTATTACCCCATTTAAAAAGGCACTCTTGATATCTATTTGAAAAAGCTTAAATCCCTTATACCAGGCAAAGGCGAGTAGCACTCTAATGGCTTCCAATCTAGCTATAGGGGCAAAGGTCTCCTCAAACTCAATCCCTTCTATTTCGTTATACCCCTTAGCCACCAATCTTACCTTATTCCTAACCACTATACCAGAATCATTCATTTTATTCTTAAAGACCTATTTGGTTCCTACTACACTTTAATTCTTAGGTCTTTCTACTAACTCCCAAACATCATTTCTCATAAATTGGTTAAGTTCTTCTTGTATAGCTAAGATCCAAAATTTATTAGAAAGGGCTTGATTGATGTTGGTGGGTTCAAACATTGAGATAAAGGCAGAATGGTTTACTTCATTCCTAAGTCCATGCCTAGTTCTAACACCTTCAGAAGGGTCTCCTAAGATCAGTTCTTTAGGATGACTCAAAGAATATCTCCAATCTCTAGGTAAAGTGTTTTGAGCTTCTATCTTTTCCTCCAGATTTGTATTTTCTACTCCTTGGGTATTCTCTCCTACTACATCAGTGTTTTGAGGCTCTACCTTTTTTTTCAGATTTGTAGATTCTACTCCTTGGGTAATCTCTCCTAATTCATCTTCTTCATCAGCTCTATATATCTTAGGATCAAATTCATCCAATAATATGTGAGTAGTCTCCTCCACCACCAATGTCCTCTTGTTAAACACTCTAATGGATTTCCCTACACTTGAATATCCTAAGAACACTACTTCATAAGATTTTGGGTCAAATTTTCCTAAGGATGATTTTCCATTGTTAAGAAGACCTTAGAGCTAAAGACATGGATGTGGAACATGTTTGGAGTTTTACCCTTAATGATCTCATAAGGTGTCTTATCCAGTTTGGATCTAACATTCACCCTATTCAACACATAACAGGGTGTGTTCACCGCTTCTGCCCAAAAGTATTTTGGAAGTGAATTCTCAGCAAACATGACTCTAGCAGCTTCCACTAAGGTCCTGTTCTTCCGTTCAGCTACCCCATTCTATTGAGGGGTCCTAGGAGCTATAATGTTGTGGCTAATCCCTTGCTCCTCACAGAAAGTTTCAAATTTTACAATTTTAAACTCTCCACCATGATCATTATGGATGGTTAAGATCTCACAACCTAACTTCTTCTGAATCTAAGTGGAGAAAGATTTAAATTCATCAAATGACTTAGCTTTGTGTGATAAAAATCTAATCCAAGTGAACCTCAAGTAGTCATTGACAATCATAAATCCATAGATTTTTCTCCTTAAGCTGGCAGTGTTAATGGGTCCAAAGAGTCCCATATCAAGGACTTCTAAAGGTCTAAAGATGCTGATGACCTTAATGGAGTGGAAAGAGGATTGGACTTGCTTCCCTAGTTGACAGGCATCACACAGGTGGTCCTTAGTGAACTTAAGCTTGGGTACACCTCTAACTAAGTCCTTTTGGATTACTCTTCGAAGGGTTTTCATACAAGCATGTCATAATCTCCTCTACCACAATAAGACTCATCAGTAGTAATTTTTAAGCAAAATGATGCAGCACACTTAATGTTATTTAAATCAAGCATATAAACATTGTTGATCCTCTTGCCCTGCAAAATAGTATTATTATTTAAGCTGATAATATAAGTGTTTACCAGAAACTTTATGCTGAACCCTTTTTCATAGAGTTGACTGATGCTGAGCAAGTTGTGTTTCAGTCCATCTATAAGTAAAACATTTTTAATTAAAAGGTTCTTGGAGTTTCAATTATACCTGCACCCACCACTTTCCTGGTGGTGTTATCTCTAAGAGTGATCTTGCCTCCAGCCCTGGCCTCCAGCAAAATGAATTAATTTGCATCTCCAGTCATATGCCTTGAGCATTCACTATCTAGGTACCACATGCTCTCATGAGATCTTGTGTGAGAGTTTCCCTACAAAATCATCAAATGTCAGATTTAGGAACCCAAACAGGTTAGGGTTCCTTGTTATGGAAAAAAGAGTGCAATGCATGTGTGTTATGCTGTGAATCATAAAATTTTAGCCTCCTCACCCAATGTGTACTATGGTGAACAGTGCAAGTGTGCGATATATATCTTAACATGCCATAAGAGAAACATCTAACTCCAGGAAAAGGGTTAACTAATCTACATGGGTGATAGTGCCTCTTCTTAGGTTTGGATGATACATGCTTTGATAATTTTAAATGAAATTCTTCAAGTGATGGAGGTTTATAAAATTGTGTAAATGTAGGAGGTGTTTTGTTATCTCAAATGTACTAATTTTTATACTTAGAAATTTATTTTCTTTTTAAAGTCTTATAATTTCTAGTTTCAATGCATGCTCACTATTATCTAAATCACATGCCATAGTGTCTAGTTCTTTAAACACTTTTACTAAATCAACATATAATATTTTCATTGAATCATGATCAACAATCAATTAAGAATGCATTTTATTTAACTCATCAAATTCAACAAGTGATGACATGTGATTGCTATTAAGCGTAGAATAATCCTTAAGCAAAACTTCATGTTCTTTTTGCAAGTTTAAGAATTTTGATTTCAGACTGGCATGCATTTTCTTAAGTTTCCTATATGATGAATAGATTTTCTCAGAAATATCAAGTAATTTATCATAAGTTAGTTCACATACCTCTTCTTGGTCAGACTGATCACGATGTTCATCTGCCATCAGACACAAGTTTGTAGTCTCCTCTTCAGTTTCAATCTCAGAGGAGTCAGATATAGAATCTGCCTAGAAAGCCTTTTGGATCTGTTTCTTATCCTTCCTGAACTTGGATTTCTCCTCACCCTTCTCCTTGCTTGGGTGAGCTTTAAGTGTAGGAAAATCAGCTTTTATATATCCTGGCTTCCTATATTCAAAGCAAACTGTATCAGAAGAACCGTTAGAATTTTTTCTAGACTTACCTTTGTTCCATTTCAGATAGTTCTTGTGTTTCTTCCTTAGAAAGCTTTTGAATTGCCTAGTGATTAAGGCAACATCATCGCTTTGAGACCCAAAAGTATCAATATCTGTATTATTCACCTTTAGCGCCAGAGTTTTCTCCTTCTTCTTCTCACCTGCATCAAGTTGTCTTTGGTTCACTCCTTGCTCGTAAGTAATGAGTGATCCAAGTAAGTTATCAATAGAATAAGTGTTCAAATCCTTGAATTCAGTAATTTTAATTATCTTGGCATCATAGGAAGAAGGCAAACATCTCAAGATTTTGTTAACTTTTTCATAGTTGTTGAGTTCTCTTTCTAAGGCATATAGGGAGGTGACAATTTGTGTGAACCTAGTATACATTTCAGATATTGAATCACTAGGTTTCATGCGAAAGAGTTCATAGTCATGAAGTAAGATATTCAACCTAGACTGTTTAACTTTAGTTATGCCCTCATAAGTGATACACAATTTATCCTAGATTTCTTTAATAGTAGTACAAGTTGACACACGCATGTAATCTTCAGATTTTAGTGCACAGAAGAAACAATTTTAACATTTTGCATTAAGTTGCACTAAATCCCTATCATCATGTGTCCATACAGTTAAAGGAAGTTAAGTATTAGCACCAATAACAAGTCTAAATGGTGCGTCATAACCATCTTTAACAAGCATCCGTATGCAATGACAATCGATTATAAAAAGGTGGACATGCGAGTTTTTTCATAAATCAAAAGGTATGTTGTCAAACAAGGGTGGTCGAGTAATGGAATACCCTTCAGTAGTATTTCTATTACCAAAGTTAGCCATGGATCAAATTCAAATGTTTTTCAAAACTTAATTTTATGAATCCCTCTCTGATACCACTTGAAAGTTCGTTAGGGATGTTAAGCCCTTGTGAACTAGCCCGAGGCTAACCAAGAGGGGGGGGGGGGGGGGGGTGAATTGGTTGTTTTAAAAAATTTTTGAGCAAAAAAGATTTTGAAGACCTTTTCGGATGTTTTAAAATAATTACAAAAGCACATTAATGTGGAGATGTTTAATCAAACAGAATAACAACTTTATCACACGATCATCCACAGAAAAGTAAAGTGCAGAAATTAAAAACAGAACAGTAAAAGAACAAACACACCATATTTTATAGTGGTTTGGTCAACTTGACCTACATCCACTCCCCGGAGCCTCCCCTCCAGGTATTGCACTAAAACTCAGTGACTCTCCTTCTGCTCCCACAACAAGATAGAGAAGACTTTACAAAACTCCTTTTCACCAACCCGATGTGGAAGAGAACCCAAACTCCTTTTGCTTTCTCCTGAAGCAGGTAGAGAACCTTACCTTCTTTCACTTCCTCATGAAACAGGAAGAGAACCATACTTCCTTTCGCTTCCTCCTGAAGCAGGCAGAGATCTTTGATCTTCTTGCTGATGATCCTTCCCACAGAGACACCAAGGGATAAGGGACGATGACTGGAGATGACGACTCGAATCCTTTCTTGAAGTAACCTTTATGAATACCTCACAAACTCCACCTCACAAGATCCTCTCTCTCTCCCCCATGCTCTCCCTCTCCCTCTCAAGAATCTCTCAGGTGAGGATGGAAGCAAAATAATTTTTCAATAGCAAGAAAGAGACCTTAAGTAGAAGGGCTCAAAATTTGCGCTAAATTTCAACTTGCCATCAAAGATCATCCAGGATGATCCTTTGATCATCCTGTACGATCAGTGTAAATCACCACCTTCTGGCCTAGATAATCTGGTTCCTCTGGACGATTAGAAGACATGATTTGTTCAGATCGTCTGGGATGATTTTGCGATCATCCTAGACGATTAGTTTAAATTAGGAATATTGTCCAGGAGATAGTTCGGGACATCTAGGAGAAAAGCCTAGACAATCAAAAGAAAATGACTTGATCGTATATATCATCCTGTATGATTAGTTCAAAAATATCCAATATCATCTGACACATAGTTCGGGTCATCTAGTATAACTATGCTAGATAATTTCAAAATGACTTGATCGTCCAGGATGATATCTCTATCATCCTGTATGATTAGTTTAAAAATTTCAATATCATCTGACAAACAGTTCAGGTTGTCCAAGTGAGATACACTGGATGATGAGGAATTCTAATTGATCATCTAGGATGATCTTACTATCGTCTAGGAAGATGTGATCAATCAATCAATCCTTAATTACTCTTCTTAATCACCTGAATAATTTAGGCATAATTATAATGAATCGTCCTGGATGATACACGTATTATCCAGGATGATTAGACCAAAATACTAAAAAATAAAAACTTACCTAATTTAGTCTGGCAGCTGAGATTTTTTAATTTGAGCATATCATCCTGTATAATGGGTATATCATCCAGGATGATCTGCTTAATCAAACCAACTTAACATGGCTACCTTAATTAGGGTTTCTATTTTCAATGGATTATCTAGGACGATATTATTATCATCCTGGACGATATGAACAAAATCAGAATAGAAACTCTAACTCATTAAAAATCTCCCCCTGAGTGCGTGTGTGCAAGGTTACTTAGATTGGGGATCCATTACATTACATTTAACTTAAGAAAGGTGAAAAATTACATTGATCTTGAAACAAAGATAGACTAACTAGATCTTGGTTTAGCTTAAATTGTAATTGATCTTCTGAAAGGTTAAGCACTCAAACAGAAATAAAAATGTTTGTTATCATTAAAATCATAATCCTTGAATCCAAATTTGCAACACTTTTCTCCTTTATGGAGACTGGAGAACACTACTGCACCCTTCTCTTCTTGAGAAAACACCATCCTTCTATACCCAGCTTAGTGGAGATGCCTCACCACTAGCCTCCAGTTGCCATAAGAATCTTCTCCTAAGACACTCTCAAGCTCTGGCACCCAAGAGCCCTTACTCTATCAACAATTAAGGAAAAATGACATAAAGTAGGAAGAACAACCTTTTTGGAACTCGATCTTTTGAACACCCTTTCAAAAGATCACTTTCAATCACTCTTAACTCACTCACCTTCTCTCTCACAAACAATAGAGTACGTCTCTCTCAAAAGATCTCTCATAACTCCCTTGGTCTCTCAAGAAAGATTAAGACATCTAAAGACTTCTGTTAAAATATCATAAGGTATTTATATTAAGCTCTAGATCAAAGCCTAAAAATCATAATAGTTAATTTGGATAGGTAGATTGTATAATCTAATATAAGATCTTACAGTACGATCTATATAGTCTTGTCAACTTATGGAACTAGATTCTCCTGTCTAAATAAAGTTTTTCACAATAACCTTTTGGTTTGTTTGAATTATACAATGTATATCATATAGTACAATCTTTCTAAGGATGGTGACTCAGAGCATTGGATCACCATGTTTGACAAAATTTTGGCTCGGCAAGCTCTCTATTTATTTGGGTTGTACAATAGGGATCATATAGTATGAAATGAACTATGATACATCCCCATAATTTTAGGTTCGAAGATAGGTAATTCATTATACATATCTTCAAGTATCATATTGTATGCATATATTCATCCAGTATAAACAGTTTAAATCTTGAATTGACCTATTTTTAGAAATTTAAGATTTAAATGTCTTAAGTTTGAATGGCTGATCATCTAGTACAATCTTAAATTTTTTATTTGATTAGTTATGCAAATTTTAGCTTCAATTTTATGTTAATTAATCCCACTTGATTATTAGAATTTACAAAATTGGCATTCATATCATACTGTATGAAGTTAATCATTCAGTATTATTTGGTTAGAAAATTAAATGCTTTAATTAACTATGTTTAATTCTATATTACCGCTTATGTGTGTATAGTTATTCAACCCATTTCATTCCTAAACATACAAAAGACTCAAGAAAAAGAAAAAATATAATTTACAAATTGAGATAAACGCTCTATTTCATAATCTTTGTAGTGTTAATAGATTTCCTTTGCTTTTGACTCTTTTTAGCCTAGCAATTCCTTTGGCTTGAATCCATTACTTGTGTATTTTCTATAATTATAAAAAAATTCCTACACACATAGCTTGATTAGTAGTTGTTGACCACATTTTTAGCTAAGGTCATTAACACCTCCATCTTTGAAATTCAATCAAGTTTAACACTATGTTGATATATCATTATATGACTTCATCAAATAATAGGAACCCACCTTAGGTTTCCTAACTTGGCCTATCAATCATACACTCAAGCCTGCTCAATCATACATCTAAATCCTTATGATCAATCTAGGATCATGCCTAAGCTAGTCAAGGTAACTTAAAACCTTAGGCCTAATCTCAATTGACACCCGTTAATGCCTAAGACACCTTGCCTTGAATTTGTTGACTAGTCTTAGTGACCTAGAACTGGCCATTGAACCCCAACCAATCAAATTTATGAAAGCTCCTAAAGGATTGAACTCACCTAGCCCACATCCCTGGGTCAAAGGTTGACTTGGTCAACTCAACCCAAAATTAGTTAAACCAGCATAGCCTGAGTCAAACCCTTGCATACAATCAATTAGCCTACCCCCATTATTCAAGTTTGATCTAATTCACCACTTAAACACTTCTAGACCTTAGCATAGTCACGTCATGTTGAGTTAACTTGGTCAACCCACATGAGGTGGTCAACCTTGGTTAGGTTTGGTCTCATTTATTCAAACACTAAATCCATTGAACCTAAGCCCTTCTATTTAATCCAGCTGACCTCTAAAGACTTATTAGGGCCTATCCTAATTAGCTTTATAAGCTTTGACTAGTTAAATACATTAAATGATTAAGGAATATCCATTTGGTCAAACCTCCTTAAATGCTTAAATTTCCTTCACACTAGCTAGTTTGACTTATCATAATAGGTCTTTATAAAATTCTTACACTTCCTTGAACCCATCCCAAGGATTAGCTTAACATGGGTTAACCTAATGGTTCCCACCATATAAAATGACCTCAAGTCATTTTCAGCTTTGATAGGCACTCCCTTATCGGAGCCTGGGACTCGTGTTGAGCATCCAGCCAACCACCCTGAGTGATCCCATCCCTTGGTTTTGTCCCCATGCTATGGAATAAGGTAAACCTAACAAAATAATGATATTAATTTCACTTGCAACCTAACCTCCTCCCAATTGAGTTTGGTTGTTTTTTTTTCTTTTTGCCTTCCCAGACCCTACTTTACATTTCCCCAATGAAACCCCAACATTTGGACCCTCCTAGAAGGGAAAACCATTAAGCTCTGTCATCTTATATGTCTCAAGCCCCCATACTCCTTCCCTGTTGCTCCTCTAACCTACTTTCCTTCAGTGTAGTTCTTACTTAGGAGCTAAGGAAGACAACCAGATTAACAACCGACCTAAATACTCCTTATACAAAGCTAAATATCTAACCCTAGCTTTATGTTTAGAATCTTAAATTTTGCAATATATTCATTGTATTAAGTCTTCAAACTTCATATAATGAATGCTTAGGTATAGGAGAACTTATGTGGTTGATTTCACACTTTAAAATTAATTGAATAAATTATATAAAATGAAATAAAAAATCACTCTCTCGGGTGGTGGGAGGAAGAAGATGAAATCTCATCCATTCATTCCCTTTTTGAATAGATGAGATTTATTCATATCGATCATTGATCCTACCCTCCAAATCAAACTACCGAGTGGATTAAATCTCAACCGTTCAATCAAGTGACCATAGGATAACATGGTTGATACTGACCACCATAAAAAACTCACATCTAATAATGCTTTGCCATTTGGAAAGTGTAAGCCACTTTATCGCTATCATCAGATATTTGTTTTAAACTAATTAATACATGAATTTAAAAAGCTAGAGCTTTAATAATTCATAAAAAATTATCAACATAGCCAAATTGCATGTTCAAGGGCTCTATAGATTCAAGGAAAAAAGTTTTATGGTTGAGTTTATATTAAATCATTTAAGTTGTAATGCCCACTCTTTTTTATTTATTATACTCTGTACACACATCCATTTGGCTTGAAATTTGGAGGGAGAGAATTATGGGATGTTGCCTACATCTCATAATTTTTTCAATCCTAATTAAAGTCTCCATTGGATAATTTTGATTTTTTAAATTATTTGGTTAAAATTTGAACAAAATATTTGAAAAAACATTATAAACAATCCATAGAGCATTGGGCTTTGTGTTTTCAATGATATGTGTGTAATTGTATGAGGGTTTGATATAATTACTTGCAAGACCAGTAAACAGTAGAGACACCTAGGTAATTCAACTTAGGTCTATATCTAGTAAACTTAGAATTTATTCACCTTATGTCCAATCAGGATGAAATTCAAACCTTGCACACTTGGTAACATTCTAAACCCTAGGAATTAATTTGGTGATAATTAGTGGTCATTAAGTCACTTAATTAACAAACCATAATTTTAGCCCTTATTTTGGGCCTAAAAATTGTAAAATTCATAATAAAATAAGTAAAATCATAAAAAAAAAAAAGAAATTGAATTAGATCACAAACTTAGTATATAATTAAAGAAAAATAAAAGCCCTATATTTTTTTTTTGGGGGGGGGGGGGACCCATGAAGGGGCTTACGCGTTAATTTAAAAAAGGATTACAAAGTCCTTAAAAGGAACCTTAAGCTCACTAGAGCTACAACACAGGTTAAAAGAAAACCTATGAGCCGATGGATCCTTATACTATGAAGTACAAAATAACCTAATAACATTCTAGGGCGACTAGGAGCTAGCACCCAAAAAGGAAGAAAATAAATAAACCATTCAGCTCCATCTTCCTGCAAAAAAATATAGGCTTGCCCAACAACAACAACAACAACAACATCAAGCCTTTATCCCACTACGTGGGGTCGGCTACATGAATCCTTTTTCTCCATTGTGTCCTATTAAAAGTCAAATTCTCGTTTAAATCTAATAAAGAAAGATCATTTCTAATATTTTCTAACCAAGTCTTTTTAGGTCTACCTCTACCTTTCTTAACATAAGTCAAATCTAAGACCTCTACTTTCCTAACCGGGTCATCGGGAGGCCGCCGTTTTACGTGACCAAACCATCTAAGGCGACTCTCTCTAATCTTATCTTCCACTGGAGCTACTCCAACCTTTTCACGAATATGCTCGTTTCGTATCCTATCTCTAAGGGTAAAGCCACTCATCCACCTGAGCATCCTCATCTCTGCAACACTTAACTTAGAATTATGCTTCTCTTTTAATGGCCAACATTCAGCACCATAAAGCATTGCAGGTCTCACCACCATCTTATCTTCATGTCAATATTATTCGACAAGTTTTACGCTGGCTGTCGACTACGTAACGCAACCCTCCACAAGATCAAAAATCTCTTGAACCTGCAAAAAAATAAAGACATCTACAAATAGTAAGAATTAGATAAAAAGGAGTGAAGGAATCCCAATAAAAATTATAAATATAACCCAACATCTGGAAACCTGAAACCTTAAAATGAACACATTGTGATGAAGCCACAAGACACCTAAAAAGATGCTTAAATTGAAATAAAAGAAAACAAGAACCAATATTAAAAGGGAATAAGAACATCTCTGCCAGATGATGAAGTTCCCAAGAAGACTAGAGATCACAGTCATCTGGTAAAGGGGCCAGACCTCCACACCATATTCCTTCCAGCCATGACAAACTATCAAGAAGTGATCAAGACTAAAACTTGGAAACCACTGCCGACTAACAATGAAAGCTCCCACATTCAAGAAGTGATCAAGGCAAACCAACCCACAAACTAAATCAAGCACGTATCTAGAACTTAAAATGAAATTAGACACATCATTAATTAAAACTAAGTAGAGATAATAGATGCAGAAATACCACCCACAACAGAGGACACAAGTTAAGAACATCTGATAAAGAATAATCATGAAAAGAAAATAACCTACCATAACACAGAACATGATAACAACAAAAATGAAAAAGCAAAGATATCAGCCCTAGGTAAAACAAATAGGCAATTTTAATTAACTCTAACATAAGGAAGCTCCAAACGGTTAAGCCTGGCCAAACCCAACAGATTGGGTGGAAGAGAAGATCCGAAAAATTCCACAAATCCATCAAATTGCAACCCAAATTAGCTAATAAATCTACAGCCGAGTTACTTTCCCTAAATATTTGAGTGATCAAAAAATTGATGAGCGACAGCTATTGCTTAATTTCCTTGATGATATAGAAATAAGGGGAATCTGCATTAGTTTTGTTAATGATATAATAAATCAGATGCATATCATCAACTTCAATCCAAATATTAGTAAACCCTAAAGAAATACATAATATTAATCCTTAATTTAAAGTAATAAGCTCAGTCGTAATGGCATTATGGACCTCAAAGGGACCCATAAAAGTCACCATGATATTACCATTATAATCATGAATGAGACCACCACAACTAGCTTTAGAGCATTTAAAAGAACCATAAGTATTAAGTTTATAACAGCCTTAAATGGGTTTGATCCATCTCATAATAATGTCTTTGGGACTGTGACGGGTAGCAGAGGAGTTAATACCAAAAGTGTTAGCAATGTGATAAAAACCACTAAAATCAGTACTCTTGATCAAATTAACCAAGTATAATTCTCACTTTCTCCTTAATTTTAACAATAATGCTCATGGAATTCATAGGAATGTTATCATGTTTTGAATAATTTCTACTTTTCCAAAGAAACCAACAAATAACCTATAAAATATTCTGAATGTGACCCTTAGAAGGAACAAACTAAGCTTTCATGATACTCAAAATGCTGTTATAATCCTTAAAAAAATGGTTAGAAAAAATATTATCAAAGAATAACCAAACTTTCAAAGCAATGGGACCATTAGCAAAAACATGGGTCAAAGTTTCACTATGATAACAACATTGGCATTTGAAAACTATATAAAAACCTTTTTAATCAAAATGGTATCCACAGGAATGTAATTCTTAAAAATTCTCCAAATAAGAATAGAATAGGAATTCAGAATACCTTTTTGGCATATGTAGGAAAAGAGATGAGATTTGGGATGAATATTCCTAACAGAATGCCACCTCTTTGAAAATAAAGCTCCCATCATTCGACTTATTAAATAAAATATAATCGTTCTGATCTTGCTGAAGAGGAATTTTCAAAATGAGATTAATGATAAAATCAAGCAGCACCTCACTAAGATTGTCCACGCTCCAAGTCCCATCATGAATAAAATGGGACTTTACAAGCGCTAGTAGATTGGGTATTGAGTAAATTATCAATAGAGGAAAAATGTAACCAATTATCTTGCCAAAAAAAGATTTCACCCAACCCCATTCTTCATTGAATGAATCGCTCAGCTTCCCATTTAATAGAGCACAACCTTTTCCAATTAAATGAGTCAACTTTTTTGAAAAAACATTTGAGTGGATGTTTGCCAACACAATATTTAGAAACCATAAAATTAGCCCACAGGTTTTTTTTTGACCTTAAGTTAAACCAAAGTTTATAAGAAAAACCAAGAGTCATGTCACCTAAATTTTTAAAACCAAGCTTACCTACCTCATTAGTTCTAGAACAATTGTCCCAAGAAGCCCATAAAACAACATATTTTCCCTCTTTAGCTCCCCAAAGAAATTTGTTGAAAATTCTTTCGAGCCTACTACAAGCATTCATCGTTGGGTATAAAGTATGGAATAGATAAATAAGAATAGAACAAAGAACACTCTGAATTAACACTAATCTATCCCCAAAAGAAAGAAAATTAAAGGTCCAAGTATAAAGCTTTTTGTAAATATTCAAAAAAATATCCCCAAATAAATGAGATCTCTTCCTACAATTGAAAAGAGGAGTGCCCAAGTATTTAAGGGGAAGGTGTTTGTGCTAACCATAATTGTTCTGAATAAAGTTAATTCTTTGATTAGAGATAGGCTTAGCAGTGATAAAGAAACTTTTATTAGGATTAAAGATTAACCCACTAGCTTCTTGAAACTGACCAAGAAATTTAAACAGGATATTAAGCAGTTTTTTGGAGCCATTAATAAAAATAATAAAATCATCAACCAAACTTAAGTGAGACACAGGGAAACCACCAATAGTCTAGTACTGCAAAATGGGATGTTTCTTAAGAAGATCATTCAAACCTCTAGAAAGAAACTCCACGGCCAAAATGAACAAAGTAGGTGATAAGGGATCCCCTTACATGAGCCCATGAGCAGAATTGAAAAAAACCATGAATCTTGCCATTGATGATAATAAAAAAGTAATCATGCTCAATACTATTCTTAATAAGCCTAATAAAATCATTACTGAAACCAAATAAATTAAGCATAGTATAAAGAAAAACCCAATTGAGATTATCATAGGCTTTGGTGATATCAATTTTGAATATAGCATTACCACCCATAATTTTAGCCTCCAAATCATAAACAAGTTCTTGAGCCAATAAAACATTATCAAATATAGAATAACCTTTAACAAAGCCCATTTAATCTAAAGAAATAATTTTAAACAAAATAGAAGATAATTTAGACATGAGCAACTTGGCATTAAGCTTGTTGAAAAATGAACAAAGACTACTAGGATGAAAGTCAACCCAATAATTAGTGATATCACTTTTTGGAATTAAAGCAATAGAAGTAGATGTGAGAATTTTGGGATAAGGGTTACCCTTAAAGAAGTCATCCACAGCATTAACTAAGTCCTATTTAATAATATGCCAAGTTTTCTAAAAAAATTTAGTAGTAAATCCATTCGGACCAGCAAGAGAATCAGCATTCATCTCTTTAATGATTAACAAAATTTCTTCAATAGAAGGAATTTTAGTAAGCATAATGTTGTCCACTTTAGTAATAAGAGAAGGAATGAAAGAGATATCCAAATCCAAAACTGGGGTGAAGTTTTTATTAAAATATTCTTAAAGTAATCAATACCCGACTCATAAATCAAATCAGGAGACTCAGTATGAGAACCATTAGGATTAGTAATTTTATGAATATAACTAACAACTTAGTTATGATTAGCAATATTATAAAAAAATTGGGTGTTCCTATCCCCCTCAACAAGCAATTTTGAAGTAGTTTTTTGTTTCCAAAAAACTTCCTCTTGTTCTTGATGTTTGAATAAGATATCTTTGGTCTCGTTTAAAAAGAAAAGGTTCTCTGCAGAAGGTTCATTCATATAATTTCTATTAGCCAAAATAACTTGATTTTAGCATGCATAATATCAGAAATAAATTCTTGAAAACACATTTCTTCCACCAATTCAATTTCTGCTTAAGCCTCTTAAGCTTAAACCAAAGCCTAGTCATGCCAACATAATTATCAGTATGAAATAAAGGGGCATGCCAATTGCTCTCAATAATGCTAAGAAAAGATTCATGAAGTAGCCACATGTTTTGAAATCTAAAAGAAGAATGATTAATATTATACTACATAGAAATGTTCAAAAAAAGAGGAGAATGTTCAGATAAAGTTCTAGATAAATGCTCAATATGAGTACTATGCAACTTAGATATCCAAAAATTATTAAAAAGAATACGATCTAAATATTGCCACACTGTAGCTTGATTCCAAGTAAATGCATTGCCAGAAAAATAAATATCATGTAAATTAGAGTTTAGGATTGTATCAACAAAGTCTTCCATAGTAATAGACATAGTGAGGGGATTGTGACTTTGAGCGATCAAGTCAGTAATAAGAGTACATGTTTTAAATATCTTGGATCTATCGTTCAGAGTGATGGTGAAATAGATTGGGATATTATCAGCAGAATTCAAGTTGGATGGTTAAAGTAGAGGAAGGCATCAGGCTTGTTGTGTGATAGAATGTCCCCCTCATACTTAAGGGAAAATTTTGTAAGATGGTGGTGAGACCTATAATGCTTTATGGTGCCGAATGTTGGCCATTAAAAGAGAAGCATAATATAAAGTTAAGTGTTGCAGAGATAAGGATGCTCAGGTGGATGAGTGGCTTTACCCTTAGAGATAGAATACGGAATGAGAAAATATGTGAAATGGTTGGAGTAGCTCTAGTGGAAGATAAGATTAGAGAGATTCTCCTTAGATGGTTTGGTCACATAAAATGGTGGCCTTCTGATGACCTAGCTAGGAAAGTAGAGGTATTAGATTTGACTTATGTTAAGAAGGGTAGAGATAGACCTAAAAAGACTTGGTTAGAAACTATTAGAAATGATCTTTCTTTATTAGATTTAAATGAGAATTTGACTTTTAATAGGACACAATGGAGAAAAAGGGTTCATGTAGCCGACCCCACATAGTGGATAAAGGCTTGATGTTGTTGTTGTTGTTGTATAGCTTGAACGTTGGGTAGTTTCCCACCAACCCGCTCATTAGCATTGGTAATAGTGTTAAAATCACCATTAACCATCCAAGGTTCAGAAATGTTAGAAGAGAAATCATTAATTTGAGTTCATAAATTCTCCTATCAATTTTAGAGCAAGACGCATAAACAGAAGAAGCATAACAAGAAAATTAATACTAGTGTGAATAATTCGAGGAAAATCATTAATAATGGGAATCTGCATTAAATTTGTTAATGATATAATAAATCAGATGCATATCATCAACTTCAATCCAAATATTAGTAAACCCTAAAGAAATACATAATATTAATCCTTAATTTAAAGTAATAAGCTCAGTCGTAATGGCATTATGGACCTCAAAGGGACCCATAAAAGTCACCATGATATTACCATTATAATCATGAATGAGACCACCACAACTAGCTTTAGAGCATTTAAAAGAACCATAAGTATTAAGTTTATAACAGCCTTAAATGGGTTTGATCCATCTCATAATAATGTCTTTGGGACTGTGACGGGTAGCAGAGGAGTTAATACCAAAAGTGTTAGCAATGTGATAAAAACCACTAAAATCAGTACTCTTGATCAAATTAACCAAGTATAATTCTCACTTTCTCCTTAATTTTAACAATAATGCTCATGGAATTCATAGGAATGTTATCATGTTTTGAATAATTTCTACTTTTCCAAAGAAACCAACAAATAACCTATAAAATATTCTGAATGTGACCCTTAGAAGGAACAAACTAAGCTTTCATGATACTCAAAATGCTGTTATAATCCTTAAAAAAATGGTTAGAAAAAATATTATCAAAGAATAACCAAACTTTCAAAGCAATGGGACCATTAGCAAAAACATGGGTCAAAGTTTCACTATGATAACAACATTGGCATTTGAAAACTATATAAAAACCTTTTTAATCAAAATGGTATCCACAGGAATGTAATTCTTAAAAATTCTCCAAATAAGAATAGAATAGGAATTCAGAATACCTTTTTGGCATATGTAGGAAAAGAGATGAGATTTGGGATGAATATTCCTAACAGAATGCCACCTCTTTGAAAATAAAGCTCCCATCATTCGACTTATTAAATAAAATATAATCGTTCTGATCTTGCTGAAGAGGAATTTTCAAAATGAGATTAATGATAAAATCAAGCAGCACCTCACTAAGATTGTCCACGCTCCAAGTCCCATCATGAATAAAATGGGACTTTACAAGCGCTAGTAGATTGGGTATTGAGTAAATTATCAATAGAGGAAAAATGTAACCAATTATCTTGCCAAAAAAAGATTTCACCCAACCCCATTCTTCATTGAATGAATCGCTCAGCTTCCCATTTAATAGAGCACAACCTTTTCCAATTAAATGAGTCAACTTTTTTGAAAAAACATTTGAGTGGATGTTTGCCAACACAATATTTAGAAACCATAAAATTAGCCCACAGGTTTTTTTTGACCTTAAGTTAAACCAAAGTTTATAAGAAAAACCAAGAGTCATGTCACCTAAATTTTTAAAACCAAGCTTACCTTCCTCTTTAGTTCTAGAACAATTGTCCCAAGAAGCCCATAAAACAACATATTTTCCCTCTTTAGCTCCCCAAAGAAATTTGTTGAAAATTCTTTCGAGCCTACTACAAGCATTCATCGTTGGGTATAAAGTATGGAATAGATAAATAAGAATAGAACAAAGAACACTCTGAATTAACACTAATCTATCCCCAAAAGAAAGAAAATTAAAGGTCCAAGTATAAAGCTTTTTGTAAATATTCAAAAAAATATCCCCAAATAAATGAGATCTCTTCCTACAATTGAAAAGAGGAGTGCCTAAGTATTTAAGGGGAAGGTGTTTGTGCTAAAAACCATAATTGTTCTGAATAAAGTTAATTCTTTGATTGGAGATAGGCTTAGCAGTGATAAAGAAACTTTTATTAGGATTAAAGATTAACCCACTAGCTTCTTGAAACTGACCAAGAAATTTAAACAAGATATTAAGCAGTTTTTTGGAGCCATTAATAAAAATAATAAAATCATCAACCAAACTTAAGTGAGACACAGGGAAACCACCAATAGTCTAGTACTGCAAAATGGGATGTTTCTTAAGAAGATCATTCAAACCTCTAGAAAGAAACTCCACGGCCAAAATGAACAAAGTAGGTGATAAGGGATCCCCTTACATGAGCCCATGAGCAGAATTGAAAAAAACCATGAATCTTGCCATTGATGATAATAAAAAAGTAATCATGCTCAATACTATTCTTAATAAGCCTAATAAAATCATTACTGAAACCAAATAAATTAAGCATAGTATAAAGAAAAACCCAATTGAGATTATCATAGGCTTTGGTGATATCAATTTTGAATATAGCATTACCACCCATAATTTTAGCCTCCAAATCATAAACAAGTTCTTGAGCCAATAAAACATTATCAAATATAGAATAACCTTTAACAAAGCCCATTTAATCTAAAGAAATAATTTTAAACAAAATAGAAGATAATTTAGACATGAGCAACTTGGCATTAAGCTTGTTGAAAAATGAACAAAGACTACTAGGATGAAAGTCAACCCAATAATTAGTGATATCACTTTTTGGAATTAAAGCAATAGAAGTAGATGTGAGAATTTTGGGATAAGGGTTACCCTTAAAGAAGTCATCCACAGCATTAACTAAGTCCTATTTAATAATATGCCAAGTTTTCTAAAAAAATTTAGTAGTAAATCCATTCGGACCAGCAAGAGAATCAGCATTCATCTCTTTAATGATTAACAAAATTTCCTCAATAGAAGAAATTTTAGTAAGCATAATGTTGTCCACTTTAGTAATAAGAGAAGGAATGAAAGAGATATCCAAATCCAAAACTGGGGTGAAGTTTTTATTAAAATATTCTTAAAGTAATCAATACCCGACTCATAAATCAAATCAGGAGACTCAGTATGAGAACCATTAGGATTAGTAATTTTATGAATATAACTAACAACTTAGTTATGATTAGCAATATTATAAAAAATTGGGTGTTCCTATCCCCCTCAACAAGCAATTTTGAAGTAGTTTTTTGTTTCCAAAAAACTTCCTCCTGTTCTTGATGTTTGAATAAGATATCTTTGGTCTCGTTTAAAAAGAAAAGGTTCTCTGCAGAAGGTTCATTCATATAATTTCTATTAGCCAAAATAACTTGATTTTAGCATGCATAATATCAGAAATAAATTCTTGAAAACACATTTCTTCCACCAATTCAATTTCTGCTTAAGCCTCTTAAGCTTAAACCAAAGCCTAGTCATGCCAACATAATTATCAGTATGAAATAAAGGGGCATGCCAATTGCTCTCAATAATGCTAAGAAAAGATTCATGAAGTAGCCACATGTTTTGAAATCTAAAAGAAGAATGATTAATATTATACTACATAGAAATGTTCAAAAAAAGAGGAGAATGTTCAGATAAAGTTCTAGATAAATGCTCAATATGAGTACTATGCAACTTAGATATCCAAAAATTATTAAAAAGAATACGATCTAAATATTGCCACACTGTAGCTTGATTCCAAGTAAATGCATTGCCAGAAAAATAAATATCATGTAAATTAGAGTTTAGGATTGTATCAACAAAGTCTTCCATAGTAATAGACCTAGTGAGGGGATTGTGACTTTGAGCGATCAAGTCAGTAATAAGAGTACATGTTTTAGATATCTTGGATCTATCGTTCAGAGTGATGGTGAAATAGATTGGGATATTATCAGCAGAATTCAAGTTGGATGGTTAAAGTAGAGGAAGGCATCAGGCTTGTTGTGTGATAGAATGTCCCCCTCATACTTAAGGGAAAATTTTGTAAGATGGTGGTGAGACCTATAATGCTTTATGGTGCCGAATGTTGGCCATTAAAAGAGAAGCATAATATAAAGTTAAGTGTTGCAGAGATAAGGATGCTCAGGTGGATGAGTGGCTTTACCCTTAGAGATAGAATACGGAATGAGAAAATATGTGAAATGGTTGGAGTAGCTCTAGTGGAAGATAAGATTAGAGAGATTCTCCTTAGATGGTTTGGTCACATAAAATGGTGGCCTTCTGATGACCTAGCTAGGAAAGTAGAGGTATTAGATTTGACTTATGTTAAGAAGGGTAGAGATAGACCTAAAAAGACTTGGTTAGAAACTATTAGAAATGATCTTTCTTTATTAGATTTAAATGAGAATTTGACTTTTAATAGGACACAATGGAGAAAAAGGGTTCATGTAGCCGACCCCACATAGTGGATAAAGGCTTGATGTTGTTGTTGTTGTTGTATAGCTTGAACGTTGGGTAGTTTCCCACCAACCCGCTCATTAGCATTGGTAATAGTGTTAAAATCACCATTAACCATCCAAGGTTCAGAAATGTTAGAAGAGAAATCATTAATTTGAGTTCATAAATTCTCCTATCAATTTTAGAGCAAGACGCATAAACAGAAGAAGCATAACAAGAAAATTAATACTAGTGTGAATAATTCGAGGAAAATCATTAATAATGGGAATCTGCATTAATTTTGTTAATGATATAATAAATCAGATGCATATCATCAACTTCAATCCAAATATTAGTAAACCCTAAAGAAATACATAATATTAATCCTTAATTTAAAGTAATAAGCTCAGTCGTAATGGCATTATGGACCTCAAAGGGACCCATAAAAGTCACCATGATATTACCATTATAATCATGAATGAGACCACCACAACTAGCTTTAGAGCATTTAAAAGAACCATAAGTATTAAGTTTATAACAGCCTTAAATGGGTTTGATCCATCTCATAATAATGTCTTTGGGACTGTGACGGGTAGCAGAGGAGTTAATACCAAAAGTGTTAGCAATGTGATAAAAACCACTAAAATCAGTACTCTTGATCAAATTAACCAAGTATAATTCTCACTTTCTCCTTAATTTTAACAATAATGCTCATGGAATTCATAGGAATGTTATCATGTTTTGAATAATTTCTACTTTTCCAAAGAAACCAACAAATAACCTATAAAATATTCTGAATGTGACCCTTAGAAGGAACAAACTAAGCTTTCATGATACTCAAAATGCTGTTATAATCCTTAAAAAAATGGTTAGAAAAAATATTATCAAAGAATAACCAAACTTTCAAAGCAATGGGACCATTAGCAAAAACATGGGTCAAAGTTTCACTATGATAACAACATTGGCATTTGAAAACTATATAAAAACCTTTTTAATCAAAATGGTATCCACAGGAATGTAATTCTTAAAAATTCTCCAAATAAGAATAGAATAGGAATTCAGAATACCTTTTTGGCATATGTAGGAAAAGAGATGAGATTTGGGATGAATATTCCTAACAGAATGCCACCTCTTTGAAAATAAAGCTCCCATCATTCGACTTATTAAATAAAATATAATCGTTCTGATCTTGCTGAAGAGGAATTTTCAAAATGAGATTAATGATAAAATCAAGCAGCACCTCACTAAGATTGTCCACGCTCCAAGTCCCATCATGAATAAAATGGGACTTTACAAGCGCTAGTAGATTGGGTATTGAGTAAATTATCAATAGAGGAAAAATGTAACCAATTATCTTGCCAAAAAAAGATTTCACCCAACCCCATTCTTCATTGAATGAATCGCTCAGCTTCCCATTTAATAGAGCACAACCTTTTCCAATTAAATGAGTCAACTTTTTTGAAAAAACATTTGAGTGGATGTTTGCCAACACAATATTTAGAAACCATAAAATTAGCCCACAGGTTTTTTTTGACCTTAAGTTAAACCAAAGTTTATAAGAAAAACCAAGAGTCATGTCACCTAAATTTTTAAAACCAAGCTTACCTTCCTCTTTAGTTCTAGAACAATTGTCCCAAGAAGCCCATAAAACAACATATTTTCCCTCTTTAGCTCCCCAAAGAAATTTGTTGAAAATTCTTTCGAGCCTACTACAAGCATTCATCGTTGGGTATAAAGTATGGAATAGATAAATAAGAATAGAACAAAGAACACTCTGAATTAACACTAATCTATCCCCAAAAGAAAGAAAATTAAAGGTCCAAGTATAAAGCTTTTTGTAAATATTCAAAAAAATATCCCCAAATAAATGAGATCTCTTCCTACAATTGAAAAGAGGAGTGCCTAAGTATTTAAGGGGAAGGTGTTTGTGCTAAAAACCATAATTGTTCTGAATAAAGTTAATTCTTTGATTGGAGATAGGCTTAGCAGTGATAAAGAAACTTTTATTAGGATTAAAGATTAACCCACTAGCTTCTTGAAACTGACCAAGAAATTTAAACAAGATATTAAGCAGTTTTTTGGAGCCATTAATAAAAATAATAAAATCATCAACCAAACTTAAGTGAGACACAGGGAAACCACCAATAGTCTAGTACTGCAAAATGGGATGTTTCTTAAGAAGATCATTCAAACCTCTAGAAAGAAACTCCACGGCCAAAATGAACAAAGTAGGTGATAAGGGATCCCCTTACATGAGCCCATGAGCAGAATTGAAAAAAACCATGAATCTTGCCATTGATGATAATAAAAAAGTAATCATGCTCAATACTATTCTTAATAAGCCTAATAAAATCATTACTGAAACCAAATAAATTAAGCATAGTATAAAGAAAAACCCAATTGAGATTATCATAGGCTTTGGTGATATCAATTTTGAATATAGCATTACCACCCATAATTTTAGCCTCCAAATCATAAACAAGTTCTTGAGCCAATAAAACATTATCAAATATAGAATAACCTTTAACAAAGCCCATTTAATCTAAAGAAATAATTTTAAACAAAATAGAAGATAATTTAGACATGAGCAACTTGGCATTAAGCTTGTTGAAAAATGAACAAAGACTACTAGGATGAAAGTCAACCCAATAATTAGTGATATCACTTTTTGGAATTAAAGCAATAGAAGTAGATGTGAGAATTTTGGGATAAGGGTTACCCTTAAAGAAGTCATCCACAGCATTAACTAAGTCCTATTTAATAATATGCCAAGTTTTCTAAAAAAATTTAGTAGTAAATCCATTCGGACCAGCAAGAGAATCAGCATTCATCTCTTTAATGATTAACAAAATTTCCTCAATAGAAGGAATTTTAGTAAGCATAATGTTGTCCACTTTAGTAATAAGAGAAGGAATGAAAGAGATATCCAAATCCAAAACTGGGGTGAAGTTTTTATTAAAATATTCTTAAAGTAATCAATACCCGACTCATAAATCAAATCAGGAGACTCAGTATGAGAACCATTAGGATTAGTAATTTTATGAATATAACTAACAACTTAGTTATGATTAGCAATATTATAAAAAAATTGGGTGTTCCTATCCCCCTCAACAAGCAATTTTGAAGTAGTTTTTTGTTTCCAAAAAACTTCCTCCTGTTCTTGATGTTTGAATAAGATATCTTTGGTCTCGTTTAAAAAGAAAAGGTTCTCTGCAGAAGGTTCATTCATATAATTTCTATTAGCCAAAATAACTTGATTTTAGCATGCATAATATCAGAAATAAATTCTTGAAAACACATTTCTTCCACCAATTCAATTTCTGCTTAAGCCTCTTAAGCTTAAACCAAAGCCTAGTCATGCCAACATAATTATCAGTATGAAATAAAGGGGCATGCCAATTGCTCTCAATAATGCTAAGAAAAGATTCATGAAGTAGCCACATGTTTTGAAATCTAAAAGAAGAATGATTAATATTATACTACATAGAAATGTTCAAAAAAAGAGGAGAATGTTCAGATAAAGTTCTAGATAAATGCTCAATATGAGTACTATGCAACTTAGATATCCAAAAATTATTAAAAAGAATACGATCTAAATATTGCCACACTGTAGCTTGATTCCAAGTAAATGCATTGCCAGAAAAATAAATATCATGTAAATTAGAGTTTAGGATTGTATCAACAAAGTCTTCCATAGTAATAGACCTAGTGAGGGGATTGTGACTTTGGGCGATCAAGTCAGTAATAAGAGTACATGTTTTAGATATCTTGGATCTATCGTTCAGAGTGATGGTGAAATAGATTGGGATATTATCAGCAGAATTCAAGTTGGATGGTTAAAGTAGAGGAAGGCATCAGGCTTGTTGTGTGATAGAATGTCCCCCTCATACTTAAGGGAAAATTTTGTAAGATGGTGGTGAGACCTATAATGCTTTATGGTGCCGAATGTTGGCCATTAAAAGAGAAGCATAATATAAAGTTAAGTGTTGCAGAGATAAGGATGCTCAGGTGGATGAGTGGCTTTACCCTTAGAGATAGAATACGGAATGAGAAAATATGTGAAATGGTTGGAGTAGCTCTAGTGGAAGATAAGATTAGAGAGATTCTCCTTAGATGGTTTGGTCACATAAAATGGTGGCCTTCTGATGACCTAGCTAGGAAAGTAGAGGTATTAGATTTGACTTATGTTAAGAAGGGTAGAGATAGACCTAAAAAGACTTGGTTAGAAACTATTAGAAATGATCTTTCTTTATTAGATTTAAATGAGAATTTGACTTTTAATAGGACACAATGGAGAAAAAGGGTTCATGTAGCCGACCCCACATAGTGGATAAAGGCTTGATGTTGTTGTTGTTGTTGTATAGCTTGAACGTTGGGTAGTTTCCCACCAACCCGCTCATTAGCATTGGTAATAGTGTTAAAATCACCATTAACCATCCAAGGTTCAGAAATGTTAGAAGAGAAATCATTAATTTGAGTTCATAAATTCTCCTATCAATTTTAGAGCAAGACGCATAAACAGAAGAAGCATAACAAGAAAATTAATACTAGTGTGAATAATTCGAGGAAAATCATTAATAATGGGAATCTGCATTAATTTTGTTAATGATATAATAAATCAGATGCATATCATCAACTTCAATCCAAATATTAGTAAACCCTAAAGAAATACATAATATTAATCCTTAATTTAAAGTAATAAGCTCAGTCGTAATGGCATTATGGACCTCAAAGGGACCCATAAAAGTCACCATGATATTACCATTATAATCATGAATGAGACCACCACAACTAGCTTTAGAGCATTTAAAAGAACCATAAGTATTAAGTTTATAACAGCCTTAAATGGGTTTGATCCATCTCATAATAATGTCTTTGGGACTGTGACGGGTAGCAGAGGAGTTAATACCAAAAGTGTTAGCAATGTGATAAAAACCACTAAAATCAGTACTCTTGATCAAATTAACCAAGTATAATTCTCACTTTCTCCTTAATTTTAACAATAATGCTCATGGAATTCATAGGAATGTTATCATGTTTTGAATAATTTCTACTTTTCCAAAGAAACCAACAAATAACCTATAAAATATTCTGAATGTGACCCTTAGAAGGAACAAACTAAGCTTTCATGATACTCAAAATGCTGTTATAATCCTTAAAAAAATGGTTAGAAAAAATATTATCAAAGAATAACCAAACTTTCAAAGCAATGGGACCATTAGCAAAAACATGGGTCAAAGTTTCACTATGATAACAACATTGGCATTTGAAAACTATATAAAAACCTTTTTAATCAAAATGGTATCCACAGGAATGTAATTCTTAAAAATTCTCCAAATAAGAATAGAATAGGAATTCAGAATACCTTTTTGGCATATGTAGGAAAAGAGATGAGATTTGGGATGAATATTCCTAACAGAATGCCACCTCTTTGAAAATAAAGCTCCCATCATTCGACTTATTAAATAAAATATAATCGTTCTGATCTTGCTGAAGAGGAATTTTCAAAATGAGATTAATGATAAAATCAAGCAGCACCTCACTAAGATTGTCCACGCTCCAAGTCCCATCATGAATAAAATGGGACTTTACAAGCGCTAGTAGATTGGGTATTGAGTAAATTATCAATAGAGGAAAAATGTAACCAATTATCTTGCCAAAAAAAGATTTCACCCAACCCCATTCTTCATTGAATGAATCGCTCAGCTTCCCATTTAATAGAGCACAACCTTTTCCAATTAAATGAGTCAACTTTTTTGAAAAAACATTTGAGTGGATGTTTGCCAACACAATATTTAGAAACCATAAAATTAGCCCACAGGTTTTTTTTGACCTTAAGTTAAACCAAAGTTTATAAGAAAAACCAAGAGTCATGTCACCTAAATTTTTAAAACCAAGCTTACCTTCCTCTTTAGTTCTAGAACAATTGTCCCAAGAAGCCCATAAAACAACATATTTTCCCTCTTTAGCTCCCCAAAGAAATTTGTTGAAAATTCTTTCGAGCCTACTACAAGCATTCATCGTTGGGTATAAAGTATGGAATAGATAAATAAGAATAGAACAAAGAACACTCTGAATTAACACTAATCTATCCCCAAAAGAAAGAAAATTAAAGGTCCAAGTATAAAGCTTTTTGTAAATATTCAAAAAAATATCCCCAAATAAATGAGATCTCTTCCTACAATTGAAAAGAGGAGTGCCTAAGTATTTAAGGGGAAGGTGTTTGTGCTAAAAACCATAATTGTTCTGAATAAAGTTAATTCTTTGATTGGAGATAGGCTTAGCAGTGATAAAGAAACTTTTATTAGGATTAAAGATTAACCCACTAGCTTCTTGAAACTGACCAAGAAATTTAAACAAGATATTAAGCAGTTTTTTGGAGCCATTAATAAAAATAATAAAATCATCAACCAAACTTAAGTGAGACACAGGGAAACCACCAATAGTCTAGTACTGCAAAATGGGATGTTTCTTAAGAAGATCATTCAAACCTCTAGAAAGAAACTCCACGGCCAAAATGAACAAAGTAGGTGATAAGGGATCCCCTTACATGAGCCCATGAGCAGAATTGAAAAAAACCATGAATCTTGCCATTGATGATAATAAAAAAGTAATCATGCTCAATACTATTCTTAATAAGCCTAATAAAATCATTACTGAAACCAAATAAATTAAGCATAGTATAAAGAAAAACCCAATTGAGATTATCATAGGCTTTGGTGATATCAATTTTGAATATAGCATTACCACCCATAATTTTAGCCTCCAAATCATAAACAAGTTCTTGAGCCAATAAAACATTATCAAATATAGAATAACCTTTAACAAAGCCCATTTAATCTAAAGAAATAATTTTAAACAAAATAGAAGATAATTTAGACATGAGCAACTTGGCATTAAGCTTGTTGAAAAATGAACAAAGACTACTAGGATGAAAGTCAACCCAATAATTAGTGATATCACTTTTTGGAATTAAAGCAATAGAAGTAGATGTGAGAATTTTGGGATAAGGGTTACCCTTAAAGAAGTCATCCACAACATTAACTAAGTCCTATTTAATAATATGCCAAGTTTTCTAAAAAAATTTAGTAGTAAATCCATTCGGACCAGCAAGAGAATCAGCATTCATCTCTTTAATGATTAACAAAATTTCCTCAATAGAAGGAATTTTAGTAAGCATAATGTTGTCCACTTTAGTAATAAGAGAAGGAATGAAAGAGATATCCAAATCCAAAACTAGGGTGAAGTTTTTATTAAAATATTCTTAAAGTAATCAATACCCGACTCATAAATCAAATCAGGAGACTCAGTATGAGAACCATTAGGATTAGTAATTTTATGAATATAACTAACAACTTAGTTATGATTAGCAATATTATAAAAAAATTGGGTGTTCCTATCCCCCTCAACAAGCAATTTTGAAGTAGTTTTTTGTTTCCAAAAAACTTCCTCCTGTTCTTGATGTTTGAATAAGATATCTTTGGTCTCGTTTAAAAAGAAAAGGTTCTCTGCAGAAGGTTCATTCATATAATTTCTATTAGCCAAAATAACTTGATTTTAGCATGCATAATATCAGAAATAAATTCTTGAAAACACATTTCTTCCACCAATTCAATTTCTGCTTAAGCCTCTTAAGCTTAAACCAAAGCCTAGTCATGCCAACATAATTATCAGTATGAAATAAAGGGGCATGCCAATTGCTCTCAATAATGCTAAGAAAAGATTCATGAAGTAGCCACATGTTTTGAAATCTAAAAGAAGAATGATTAATATTATACTACATAGAAATGTTCAAAAAAAGAGGAGAATGTTCAGATAAAGTTCTAGATAAATGCTCAATATGAGTACTATGCAACTTAGATATCCAAAAATTATTAAAAAGAATACGATCTAAATATTGCCACACTGTAGCTTGATTCCAAGTAAATGCATTGCCAGAAAAATAAATATCATGTAAATTAGAGTTTAGGATTGTATCAACAAAGTCTTCCATAGTAATAGACCTAGTGAGGGGATTGTGACTTTGGGCGATCAAGTCAGTAATAAGAGTACATGTTTTAGATATCTTGGATCTATCGTTCAGAGTGATGGTGAAATAGATTGGGATATTATCAGCAGAATTCAAGTTGGATGGTTAAAGTAGAGGAAGGCATCAGGCTTGTTGTGTGATAGAATGTCCCCCTCATACTTAAGGGAAAATTTTGTAAGATGGTGGTGAGACCTATAATGCTTTATGGTGCCGAATGTTGGCCATTAAAAGAGAAGCATAATATAAAGTTAAGTGTTGCAGAGATAAGGATGCTCAGGTGGATGAGTGGCTTTACCCTTAGAGATAGAATACGGAATGAGAAAATATGTGAAATGGTTGGAGTAGCTCTAGTGGAAGATAAGATTAGAGAGATTCTCCTTAGATGGTTTGGTCACATAAAATTGTGGCCTTCTGATGACCTAGCTAGGAAAGTAGAGGTATTAGATTTGACTTATGTTAAGAAGGGTAGAGATAGACCTAAAAAGACTTGGTTAGAAACTATTAGAAATGATCTTTCTTTATTAGATTTAAATGAGAATTTGACTTTTAATAGGACACAATGGAGAAAAAGGGTTCATGTAGCCGACCCCACATAGTGGATAAAGGCTTGATGTTGTTGTTGTTGTTGTATAGCTTGAACGTTGGGTAGTTTCCCACCAACCCGCTCATTAGCATTGGTAATAGTGTTAAAATCACCATTAACCATCCAAGGTTCAGAAATGTTAGAAGAGAAATCATTAATTTGAGTTCATAAATTCTCCTATCAATTTTAGAGCAAGACGCATAAACAGAAGAAGCATAACAAGAAAATTAATACTAGTGTGAATAATTCGAGGAAAATCATTAATAATGCTAATAGTAATCTAATGTTTTCAAAAATCCAAATTTTATTGGAGCAATTATTAAAAGACTGATCAAAGCCCAAATTAATATGAATCATATCTAGCTTCGAAGAAGAAGTTAACAACTCAAGTAAAACAAAAAAGTTAATATTGTGAATTCTACATAAATTCTTCACCTTATCCCTAGAAGGGGGATTTGACACACCCCTAATGTTCCAAATAAGGGCTTTAACCATTTGAAGAGGAAGTGTTGGACGCTTGAGTAACTCTGGAAGTTTGATCATCCAAGAGCTTATTATTTTTAAATTTCTTCTTTCTAACTTTGGTAAAACCATCATCATTGTTATTGGCATTTTGTTTTAAAGGAGGGGACATCATGGAAACATCTTTTATACCTTCAGATTTCCCTATTAGTCACTTACTAGGAACAAATTCACCTTCCTCCATGTGTTAATCCCCACCACCATCCTCATTCTCAGGTTGCTCTCCATTACTGTGATTTAAAGTACATTATTTTTGAGTCAAGGCAGCATCATCCCCTTCATTATGTAGATCATTTTCCTTATTATCAATCTAAACTTCTTCCTCTACAGGCAAATTATTAAAAATAGTAGAATGACCTTCATTATTATGAAAAACCAAGCCATCCGATTGATCCAAAGTGTGAGAATCCCTTAAAGGAGGATTATCAATATTTGCTTCCTGATCACTAATAGGGTTATCCAAAGGTATAGTTTCAATGTCATCCCGATATACCGAAGAAACATTATTCATCTGTAAAGGAATGTGATGCTCATTATCATTAGAATCCTTCTTGTTAGGAAGGTCCCTAACTTTTTCCTCCTTAATTCCTTTTTTGAGGATAGGATGAGCCACAAAACAATCATTAAACGAGTGACCATGCACTTTGCAATGAGAGCAAATATTAGGTATATTTTCAAATTTGATCCTTTGAAGGTAACCAGAGGCTTCCGATCCAAGCCAAACCTCTCATGTATGCTTTTTGGTAATGTCCATTTCCATAAGAATTCAGGTAATAGAGGGTCTGGATCTTGAAGCATTAGCTTGGCCTGTTTGGAGAGGTCTGCCAAATATGGAACCCAATACATGTAAAACATGAGAGTTGAAGAAATGTAACCTCAAATTCAGAAAAGAAAGCCATATAGGAACTATAGGAGACTCCTCTTTAATATCAAAATAAGGAGTCCATTTCAATATTATCATTTGATAATTATTTATGTAATAAGAACTTCTAGCAGAAATCCTACTATAGTCCAAGTCATTGAAAAGTTGAATAGCCACATGCCTGGCATCCAACAGACCAATAGAGAACACCCCAAAAAGTTGGGGGTTACGAAAAAATGACCTAATAGAATCTAGGTTATGGTGACATAGTGAAAACATTCCAAACAACGTGAACTGATAAGGAGAGGCAAGTTTTGCAATATCTTCCTAAAAAATCAACAAAGTAGGAATACCTTTAATAGAAGACTTAGAAAAGGAGAAATCATATTCTTTCAAAAAAGAATCACCTGTAAAAATGTTGCAAAAAGAATGAGATTTAGGGTTAGAATCGTTACTAGCTACACCAAAAAAACCTTTATTGACCCCCATAGAGCCCAATGGAGGGACACCCCAAGGTGAAGGTGCTGCAGATGATAGACAAACTGCCATGGAAAAACCCCGAGAAAAAACCAAAGGCCAAAAGGCCTTAGGCTAGAAGAACACCCGATTAAAACCAGAAAAATGAGAAAAATAACAAAAACCCTTAATATCAATAGTAGAAACCCCGAGCAGCTGTAGGAGAAGCCCAAATCGCTAGAGGAGAACACGCACAAAAAAGTGTTGTTGTGTGAATTTTCTTTAAAATAAAAACCTACAAATTTTTTTCTTAATAACCCTAATATAAACTTAGGGTTTAATTAAATCTTAATTAAAATAAATAATATAGAACCAACCTTTAGTCCAATTGACCATAAATTTTTAATGATTGTACTTTGGGTTATTCCTAACCCATGGTATCAATCATTTGATGTCATTTGATCAAATAATTTTATAACCCTATATTTCTTCTATATGAAGAAAATTTAATAATTCAATAAATTAACTAAATAAATAAAATAAAAAAATAAATCAATAAGATTTAAATAAAATTTTAATTAAAAGTGATTAATTAAATTTAAATAAATAAAAGAAATTAATGAAAAAAAATTAAATAAAATTTAAATTAAAAATTAAATATATAAAATAACAACTAAAGAATATTCTATAAAAATTAAATGAATTGAATTAAATAAAATTAAATAAAAATATAAATTTAATTCATTTAACTAAATAAACTAAATTAAGTTAACTTAAATAATTAAATAAATCATCAATAAATTTAAGGCTTTATGCACTTGCTCTGTTCTTTTTTTTTTTTTTTTTGAAAATTGCATATTGCATTGAAAGAAAACTATTACAAACTACTTAAGGAAAAGACAACTATCACATTCCTTCTTTAATAAGTTAAACAAAGAAGAGGTAATGTTATTAGGAGTAAAGCTATTCCAAAGAAAATTGCTACAGAAAGCATAAGTGGTGTATAAATCAACCACTTTATTATAATCTCTAGATGCATAATGAAAAACTACATTATTGAAATTATTCAAGAACAATAGCTCTTTATTCTAGAAACTGTCTTGCTACCATTTTGAATGCTTCATTGAATCTTGAAGCATCTTGATGATGTTAATGTTATCTCCTATAATAATTACACCTTTACATTCAAACATTCAACTTTGAAGATGTTCTCTAATAACCAAAATAGGCTCCAACTCTAATTATGATGTATCCCAATGATTTCTTTGTTTACCAAAAACAAGAATAAACCTTCCTTTATGATCTCTGATTACTCCAATTCCTGCAAAATTGGACTTCATAACAGATGCATCAATATTAATTTTAATCCAATCTAGTGGTTGGGGATGCCAAATTTTGCCAAACTCCCAAGGGAGATTTGCATCCTAGTCTTCTAGAATTAGATTTCAGCTTGGCTGCATAGCTGTAGTCAACACATTTATAGTAGTAATAGATATTGGAGGTGTAGGAATTCCATGCTTAACTTCATTACAACTTTTTAAAGAAAAATAAATAGTTGTACAATATAATCTAGCAATATTCTGATTGAATTTATATACCTAGGACTTGTTAATTAGAGATTTCAAATCAATTTGAAGTCCTTAATTACCATAATTTTTTTAAAATAAAGATTAATAAATCATTAAATAAAATGTTAAAAAAAATGAAGGACTCTATACAATTGCTCTATCTTTTAAGGGAGTGGAGCAAATGCTTTACAATGATGGCCTTAGGATTTGATGATTCTTAACTTTAAACATCACTTGGAGTTATTAATCACCCAAATTCTATATAACTTAAAATGAAATAACTTTAATAATTAAAATAAATTTTTTTAATAAATGATTAAAATATTAAAAAATAAATTTAAATTAAAATACCCTTGAGCCTATTACTTTCTTATAGTGTATTTTAGTTTATTTAGCTTGCTAATACTTATATCAGTAAAGTATGAGTTGACTTTTTTGTATAGTTTAAATATAACTTATAAAATGTAAAAGTTTGTAAAGAGTCAATGTAAAAGTAAAGTGTAGATTCTTTGTATAGGTAGATTGAGTTGTAAAAGTATAACTGTTGTGAAAATTTAAATGTAATTTCTTATAAATATACATATTGGACTCCAAAAGGAAATGACTGTTGCAAATCTGAACCTAAGTCCTATAAATTTGATGATAACAAACATTAAAGAATTCCTTACTATGCTATCTCCTATTAACTACTATTATTACATATATGCTTTTTCCTATGCACTAACATTTCAGGTCTACCATACACTTACAAGTTTGATCAGCTCAAGATTGGGTAGACTAGGGTTAAGTATATCGTGAAATATATGCATTTTCAATTCTTATATATTTTTATTTTTCTTAAATCAAATCATGTATGTAGTCGATACTAAGCTTGTTGACTATGCACACACACACACACACTCAAGGGAGTGAGTTAGTGCAATATCATAAGTTGAATTTTCTAAACTCATCGTACTGTAAGATCCATATCATATCGTATGATCAGTTAATCAAAAAAATCATTAAAGCGGCTAATTGTGATAAGTAATGCAAGTTGAACTAATCATACTGCATGATAAAGATCATATAGGACGATCAGTTGAAATCAAGATCCCAGCCGCCAATCATAATTTAGGTAATATTTTGAAATTCAAAATTTGCACTAATTGTATTGTACGATAGGTATCGTATTATATAATATAATTAAATCTTACTTAAATTAATCCTGTGATTAGGGGGAAATTTTGGATTAGTTGATCCAATCAGATCGTATAGGATGATTTAACCAATCATCCTGTATGACCTGATTCTTGCATGGGATGATAATTTATCATCATCAATCTTACGTGATGATAAACCAAGTTGTTTGAAGTAATCATACTAGACAATGATCTAAATCATCTTGAATGATAAACTCAATTCTTTGAACTGATCATACAACATCTAGCTCTTTGTACAGTACTAATAAGAGTATTTTAAACTAATCATACTGGTTGATCCTTAGTTATACTGTACAATCGGAGTCGCCATAATTAAATTTATGGCTTTTTGTATGGTCTTGTAGATAATCTCTCTCAAATTGACTTATTTCAAAGTCTTTGGCTAATGCGTGTTCCTTACAGGGAGCTTTAAAAAGAAGAACTTGGAGAGCTTTATGAAGAAAAGGGAGAGCTTGTGTTTGATGTAGAAGTTGTGTGAGGGGTTCACTTGGTTGCTCCAAGCAAGTGTCTTTCCTTGTTTCTTCAAGTGTCTATCTAGGTTTCTTGGGTGGCTTTGGGAAGAAATTATTTAGCTCAAGGACATGGTACTCTGTCATCACCAGGAGGGTGAGAATGGAGTTCATTGTTCTCTACTATCTCTAGGAGGGTGAGAAAGGAGTTCGTGATTCTCTGCCATAACTAAGAGGGTGAGAAAGGAGTTCGAGGTTCTCTTCCTACTTCAAGAGGGAGAAAAATGATTGAAGGTCTGCTGCCATCACCAGGAGGGTGACAAAGCTTCCTACTCTGTACCGTATCGGGTCTGGTGGAAGTGATTTGTGCAAGGGCTTCTTTTCCATGCTGTGGGGGCAAAAGGAGAGACATTATAGTGATAGTGTAAAACTCTGAGAGGAGGACTTCAGGGAGTGGACGTAGGTCATTATTCGATCAAACCTCTATAAATCTTTGGTGTGCTTGTTCTAATTTTTTATTCTCATACTTTTACTTTTTTGCATTTTAATTCCTTAATAACTACTTGGTGAGAACCTTGATCAATGCTTCGTTCTACAGATTATAATATCATCATCATTATTTTCATATTTTGGTAAATTCGTTGGCTTCTGCATTAAGTGACAATTATTAATTATTTTCTAATATTAAAAATCTAAAAATATCTTCTTTATTTTTGAATTAAGTAATTAGTTTTTTAAATTAACCAATTCACCCCCCTCTTGGTGTGCCTAGGGACAAGTTCATTTAGGCTTAACATCCTTATTGACTTTTTAATTGGTATCAGAGTAGTACTCAAAATAGTGTTTTACAAAACCTAGAGTAAAACGATTAATGGCACACTTCAGAAATAGGAACATCATAGAAGGGTACTCAATTTCTCGTCTACCATTATATGAAAATTTTCCCTTTGACTTTTGAAAAATCTGTATGTCTACAATTTTACAATCTATTGATTTCAGGATGTGGCATATGATTCAATCTGAATATTTTGTATCATCATGTATTATTAATGGTGTGAAAAATGATTTTCCTTATACTAAATGGAGTCAAGAGGATAGAGAGTTTACTCAGTTAAATGCTATGTGTCTGAATTATTTTTTCTGTACTTTAAAATCTTAGGATTATATACGAGTATCTACTTATACTACGGGGAAGAAAATCTTGGATAGACTGTGCATAACATATGATGGAACTAGTGAAGTAAAATAGTCTAGGATAAATATTTTGCTACATGATTACAAACTTTTTTGCATGAAACCTAGCAAATCAATATAATAAATGTACACTAGGTTCACGCAGATAGTGACATCCCTGTATGCATTGGGTAGAGAACTCTCCAATTCTGAAAAAGTTAATAAAATTTTATATTGTTACAAATCTGGTTTCAAAAAGTATAGTTTTGATGATGACAAATATGTTTGTATTTTGTTTTGCTTGGCTAACCCATTTCAGGTAAAAAAGATCAAAAGCAACTCAAGCCAACTCAAGATCGGGTCCAAGTGTGTCTAAATATAATGGTTTCCTTTTTCTTGAGTCAATTGTAATGTAACTGATCCCCGAGCTAAGTAACCTTGCACACACACACTCAGGGGGATAGCTTGAGTGAATTAGAGTTTCTGTTCAATTTTTGTTTCAGATCGTCCTGGACGATATTCACATCATCTTGGATGATCAAGTGAAAATAAAAACCCTAATTAGGGCGACCAAGTTAAGTTTGTCTGATTAAGCCGATCGTCCTGGATGATCCATACATCAGACGGGATGATAGGCTTAAATTAAAAATTCTTAGCCGCCAAATCAAGTTAGGCAATTTTTATTTTTAGAGATTTGATCTGATCGTCCGGGACGATCATGATCGTCCAGTGTGTTTCACCTGTACATCCAGAGCGGTGATCAGGACGATTTTGGCACTTTTTGAACTAATCATACAGGACGATATCAGTATCGTCCTGGACGATCAAGTCATTTTTAGGTCGTCCAGCATAAGTTTCTCTGTATGACCAGAGCGGTCTTCTGGACGAAATTCTTGAATTTACACTAATCGTCCCGGACGATCGCAGAATCATATGATACGATCTGAACAATTTTTCCTACTGATCGTCCAGAAGAGCCAGATCATCCAGGCTGACACAGGTGATTTTGAACTGATCGTACAGGACGATCTATCGATCGTCCTGGATGATATTGGCCGACCAGTTGAGATTTAGGGCAAATTTTGAGCCCTCCTATAAAAGATCTTTTTCTTCCAACAAGAAAAATCTTTTGCCACTTTTCTTTACAGAGAAACCTTAGAGAGAGAGTTTGGGAGAGAGAGAGGATCTTGTGAGGGGGAGTTTGTGAGGGATTCACAAAGGTTGCTCTAAGCAAGGATCAGAGTCGTATTGTCCATTCGTCGTCTCTCGTCTTGTCAGTATTTTCTGTGGGAGGATCGATCGCAAGAAGATTTGGGTTCTCTGCCTGCTTTAGGAGGAAGCGAAAGGAGTTCAGGTTCTCTGCCTGCTTCAGGAGGAAGCAAAAGGAGTCTGGGTTCTCTGCCCGCTTCAGGAGGAAGCAAAAGGAGTTCAGGTTCTCTGCCTCACCGGGTTGGTGGAAAGGAGTTTTGTACAGGCTTCTTCGCCTTACTGTGGGAGCAGAAAGAGAGTCACTTTTGAGTTAGTGCAATACCTAGAGGAGAGGCTCCGAGGAGTGGGCGTAGGTCAAGTTGACCGAACCACTATAAAATCTGGTGTGTTCTTTTTGATTATTTTTTGCACTTTAGTTTTCTGTAATTATCTGCTTGGGTGAAATCTGTGGTTGATCTTTTCGTTTATGTGTTTACTTATTGTCACTGCAAATCATCGAAAAGATTTTTCCTGTTGCTCTCAAATTTTTAAATAACCAATTCACCGCCCCTCTTGGTTAGCCTCGGGACTAGTTCATCAGGGCTTAACATCCCTATCGAACTTTTATATATTGCCTGCCTAGTATGTATGATGGTAAATTACTATAATCATTGAATCAAAAGATATAAATATCTATTATATTAATAATTTGCTTTGGTCACTCATTGCCTATGAGCAAGGTGTGAGTCAAAAGCTTAATGATGCAGCTGAAAAGAAGAAGACTGTGGCATTTAAAGCAAACGAGTCAGACAGTGACAGTTTGATGACCCATCAATTCAAAAGTTTTCTAAAGAGGAAGAAAATGTGTCACCAACAATAGTGGAGCAAACGTAAAAGCAATAAAAATTTCAAAGTGTTGCAAATTTGGATTCAAGGATCATAATTTTAATGATAACAAATATTTCTATTTCTCTACTAATGTTAATACTGCAGATCTATTAGTAGTTGCCCTACCTACTAACTTTTTAGGTCCACAAGATCAAGTGCAATTCAAGCCAGCTCAAGATTGAGTAGATTAAGACTGAGTCAGTTTGTAATTTCAAATTCTAATAGTTTTTTATCTTTTCTTGAGTCAATTATAATAAAGTGGATCCTGATGCTAAGTAACCTTGCATAGACACACTCAGGGGGAGAAATTTAGTGAGTTAGAGTTTTTTTTCTATTTTTGATCATATCATACATGATGATCCAAATATCATCCTAGACGATCAATTAAAAATAGAAACCCTAATTAGGGCATCTGGGATAAGTTAACCTAATTAAGTAAATCATCCTAGATGATCCTCCCATCATCCTAGATAATATTCTTAATCAAAAATACTCATCCACCAAACTTATTTAGGCATGTTTTTGAAATTGAATTTATGTGTCTAATCATACAAGATGATCCTATATTGTCCTGAATGATTCATAATGATCATGCCTAAATTAGTCAGGTGATTAAGGAGAGTAATTAAGGTTAGATTGATTGATCATATTGTCTGGGATGATCACAGGATCTTTTAGGTCGATCAGTAAAAAAAACCTTAACTTTCTCCTCAGTCTGCTAGATGTCCCGAACTATCTGCTAGATGATATGTTCTTTTTGGTAGTAATCATATAGGATGATAACAATATCATCCTAAACGATCAGTTATATTTTAAGTCATCCCGATTCATCTGTTGGATGTCCTAAACTATGTGCTGGATGATAATGTTTTATTTTGAACTAATCATAGAGAATGATCACAACATCAGCATGGACGATCAGTTATATTTAGTATTAGCCCGCTTAATCTTCTAGATGACCAGAACTATATTCTAGATGATTTAGTCAGTTTGGTACTAATCGTACAGGATGATCAAGAGATCGTCCCAGATGATCAGTTACGCAAAATTGGAAAACTAGGGTTATTTAAGCTTGTTATTTAAGCAAATTATTTTTACTTTTAAAATATCATTTGTTAATTTTTCCACTCCAAGAGAGCTTAGAGGAAAAGGAGAGTTTGGGAGAGAGAGAGGATCTTGTGAGGGGATTCATAAAGGTTGATCCAAGCAAGGATTCGATCGTCTTCTTCCTTCTTCATCCTTGGTTTCGTGGTGGCTCTAGGGAGATGATTATCAGAATCAGATCTGGGTTCTCTACTTGCTTCAAGAGGAAGCAAAAGGAGTTGGGGCTCTCTGCCTAATTTAGGAGGAAGCAAAATGATTCTTGGTTCTTTGTCTACTTCAAGAGGATGCAAAAGGAGTCGGGGTTCTCTGCCTGCTTCAGGAGTAAGCAAAAGGAGTCAAAGTTTTCTGCCTCACTGGTGTCGGTGGAAAGATTTTGTAAGGGCTTCTCCACCTTACTGTGGGAGCAAAATGAAAGTCACTATAGTTTTTAGTGCAATATCTGGAGGGGAGGCTCTGGGAGTGGACGTAGGGCAAGTTGATTAAATCATTATAAATCTGGTGTGCTTTTTTAATTTACTTTTCCACACTTTAATTTCCACATATTTTTGAGATCTGATCTATGGTTGAAATATCTTATTTTGATTATCTACTTCCGCTTTAACTAGTTATGTTTTAAAATATTCAAAAGAATAAAAATATTATTTTGTTTGTCTAAGAGTTTTTAAAATACCAATTCACCCCCTTCTTGGTTAGCCATATGACTTGTTCATAAGGGCTTAACAACCCTAACGAACTTTCAAGAGCTATCAGGGCGGGATTCATAAAATTAAGTTTTGAAAAACTTTTGAATTTTGAACCATGGCTAACTTTGGTAATTATAATACTATAGAATGATATTTTATTACTGGACCACCTTTATTTTTATAATATTTCTTTTGATTTTTGAAAAACTTACATGTCCACCTTTTTAGAATTGATTGATGATCGCATGTTGATGCTTGTTAGAGAAGGTTATACTACACCTTATAGACTTTTTAATGGAGTTAAAATTGAAATTCCCTTTGCTAAATAGACAACTGATGATAGAGATCTTGCTCAATTGAAAGCTAAATGTTTGAACTGCTTTTTTTGTGCATTAAAATCTGAAGATTATATGCATATTTCAACATGTGCAACTGGTAAAGAAATTTGGGATTGATTATGCATTACTTATGAAGGAACGAATGAAGTTAAACAATCTAGATTGAATATTCTCTTACATGATTATGAACTCTTTTGCATAAAACCAGATGAATCAATTTCTAAGAAGTATACTAGATTTACACAGATTGTTACTTCCCTGCATGCCTTAGGGAGAGGTTACAAATTATAAAAAAGTAATAAAGATTTTGTGATATTTGCCTTCTTCCTTTGATGCTAAAATTACTGTAATTACTGAATCAAAAGATCTAAATACTTATTCAATTGACAACTTACTTGGACCATTAATTTCTTATGAGCAGGGAGTGAACCAAAGGCAGCTTGATGTAGGTAAGAAGAAAAAGGAGAAAGACATAGCCTTGAAGGCTAATGATTCCGACTATGGCTCTTCGAGTTCTGATAATAATGATAAGGCCTTAATCACAAGGCAATTTAAGAGCTTCTTGAGGAAGAAATAAAAGCATCATTAGAAGTGGAATAAAGGTAAGAATAATAAGCATTCTAAAGTTTCTTCTAACATTATCTATTTTGAATGCAGGAAGCCAGGGCATGTGAAGTCTAAATGCCCAACACTAAAGGCTCACCCATCAAGAAAAAGGGTGAGGAAAAGCCTAAGTTCAAGAAGGATAAGAAGAAGATCCAAAAGACTTTCTAGGTTTATTCAGCATCTGGCTCCTTTGAAACTAAAGTTGAAGAGGAGGAAACTAACTTGTGATTGATGGCATATGACCTTGATCACTCTGATCAAGAAGAGGTATGTGAGCTTACATATGATCAATTATTTGAAGTTTCTAAAAGAATTCACTCTTCATATAGGAAGCTCAAGAAAGCTCATGCAAACCTAAAAATTAAAATTTTAAATCTACAGAAAGAGCATGAAATTTTAATTAAAGATTATTCAACTCTAGATAACAATCACATGGCTTTGCTAGATGAATTTGATTCTTTAAACAAAAATTATCTTGATTTAACTACTAAGCTTGAGTCCTTGAAAACATCACATGCTGATTTAGAAAAGGCTTTCAAAGAATTAGACACTATGACATATGATTTAGATAGTATTAAGCATGCATAGAAATAACAAGTGGCAAGCTATGAAAAGGCAAATGAGTTTCTAAGAAAAAAGATCATTGCATTAGAGCAAAATGAAACACCACCTTCACTTGTAGGGTTTTACAAAACATCTTTGAAGCATGCATCATCCAAACCTAGGAAGAGGCACTATCACCCACGTAGATTAGTTAACCAATTTCCATGAGTTAGATGTTATTCTTGTGACATGCTAGGACATATCTCCCACACTTGCACCATTCACCATAGAACACATTTGGTTTGGGGACCAAAATTACAAAATTCATAGCATAACATGCATGCATCACATTCTTCTTTTCATCACAAGGGACCCAACCTGGTTTAGGTTCCTAAATCTCATATTTTATGATTTTGTAGGGATGCTCTCACAAAGATCTTGTGAGAGCATGTGATACCTAGACAGTGGATGTTCAAGGCATATGACTGGAGATACAAATCAATTCATTTTGCTGGAGATCAGGGCAGGAGGCAAGGTAACACTTGGAGACAACACCACCAGGAGGGTGGTGGGATCATGTATAATTGGTGATTCAAAAACTTTCATCATTGATATGATTTTACTTGTAGATAGACTTAAACATAATCTGCTCAGCATCAGCCAGCTCTATAATAAGGGCTTCAGCATAAAATTTCTGCCAACTTGCTGCATTATAAGCTTAAATGACAAAATTATTTTGCAGGGAAAAAGGATCATTAACGTTTACATGCTGGATCTAAATTGCTTTAAAGCTGATATTTCTATTTGCTTAAAATCAATTACTAATGAATCATAGATGTGGCATAGGAGATTGTGTCATATAAGCATGAAAAGCCTTAGTAAAATCACCCAAAAAGACTTAGCGAGAGGTATCCCAAAACTAGAGTTCACTAAGGACCACCTGTGTGATGCCTGTTAGTTAGGAAAGCAAGTCAAATCCTCCTTCCACTCAATCAAAGACATAAACACTAACAAACTCTTAGAAGTCCTTCACATGGATCTTTTTGGACCTGTCAGCACTTTAAGCTTAGGAGGGAAAGTCTTTGGGTATGTGATTGTTGATGATTATTTGAGATTCAACTAGGTTAGATTCCTATCTCATAAAAGTGATTCATTCGAGAAATTTAGATATTTCTCCTCTTGGATTCAGAGGAAATTAGGTTGTGAAATTTTGACTATTCATAGTGATCATGGTGGAGAGTTTGAAATGAGAAGTTTGAAACCTACTATAAGGAGCAAAGGATAGATCACAATTTTTCGGTTCTTAGGACCCCTCAGTAGAACATGGTAGCTAAAAGGAAGAATAGGACCCTGGAAGAATCTGCTAGAGCCATGTTAGTTGAGTAGTCACTTCCTAAATACTTTTGGGCAGAAGTGATGAATACAGCCTGTCATATTCTAAATAAGGTAAATCTTAGATCTAAACTAAACAAAATACCCTATAAAATTCTTAAGGGTAGGACACCCAATCTTTCTCACCTTCATATCTTTTAGATGTAAAGTATTCATTCTGAATAATGGAAAGTCTCAACTAGGAAATTTTGACCTAAAATCGTATGAAGGAGTGTTCCTAGGTTACTCAAGTGTTGGGAAATCCTATAGAGTCTTCAATAAAAGAACCATGATTGTGGAGGAGACCACTTATGTTGTGTTTGATGAGTCTGATAATTTTGGAGGGTCTAGGGTACAAGAAGAGGAGGTTGTAGAAGTCACCCAAGGAGTAGAATCTGCCAATCTAGAGGAAAGGGTAGAACCTGAAGTTTCACTGCCTAGAGAATGGAGATATTCTTCGAGTCACCTAAAGAACTGATCTTAGGAGACCCTTCTGAAGGTGTTAGAACTAGGCATAGACTTAGAAAAGAAGTGAAACACTCTGCCTTCATTTCAGTGACTGAACCCACCAATATCAATTAAGCCCTTTCTGATGAATTTTGGATCCTAGCCATGTAAGAGAAACTAAACTAATTTATAAGGAATGATATTTTGAAGCTAGTAGATGAAAGTTCGATAGTAATGTTAAGCCCTTATGAACTACCCGAGGCTAACCAAGAGGGGGGGGGGGGGTGAATTGGTAGTTTTAAAAACTTCTTTAACCACAAGAAAGATCTTTTTATAATTTGTAGCGGAAATAAATAAAAATAATAATAACAAGATTAATCACAGATTTCACCCAAGTAGATAACAACAGAAAAATAAAGTGCAAAAAATATTCAGAAAGAACACACTAGATTTTATAGTGGTTCAGTTAACTTGACCTACGTCCACTCCCCAGAGCCTCACCTCCAAGTATTGCACTACTCAAATGAGTGACTCTCATTTTGCTCTCACAGTAACGTGGAGAAGCCTTTACACAACTCCTTTTCAACAACCCGATGAGGCAGAGAACCCAAACTCCTTTTGGTTTCTCCTGAAGTAGGGAGAGAACCCAGACTCCTTTCGCTTCCTCCTAAAGTAGGCAGAGAACCTTACCTCCTTTTGCTTCCTCCTGAAGCAGGCAGAGAACCTTGACTTATTGCTGATGATCCTTCCCACAGAGATACCATGGGACAAGAGATGACAACTGGAGAAGATCACTTAAAACCTTGCTTGGAGTAACCTTTGTAAACACCTCACAAACTCCCCCTCATAAGATTCTCTCTCTCTCTTCCAAGCTCTCCCTCTCCCTCTCAAAGCTCTCTCAGGAAAGGACTTTGGAAAAAAGTTTTTCCAATAACAAACAAAAAGATTTAAATAGAAAGGCACAAAAAATGCCCGAAAATTTAACTTACTATCAAAGATCATCCAGGACGATCGAAGGATTGTCTTGTATGATCAGTGTAAATCTTCACCAATTGGCCTAGACAATCTGGCTTCTCTAGACGATTAGAAGACATGTTTTGTTCAGATTGTCGGGACGATCCTTTGATCGTCTAGGATGATTAGTTCAACTCGAAAAAATCGTTCTGTTGATTGTTAGGTTTATCTAGGAGAAAATGCTAGATGATCTGAAGAAAAAGACTTGATCATCCGGGATGATATTCATATCGTCCCGTATGATTAGTTCAAAAATGACCAAAATTATCCTACACATTGTTCGGATCATCCTGCACAAACATGCTGTATGATTGAAAATGACTTGATCATCCAGGACGATTGGTACAAATAGGCTTATATCGTCCAACAGATTATACAGGTTATCCAGGTGAAGTTATTTGGACGATGAGGATTTTTCATATATCGTCCAGGATGATATTATGATCATACCAGACAATATAATTGTATCAATCAAATGTTAATTACTTTCCTTAATCACCAGACTAATTTAGGCATGATTATAAATGATTGTCCGGGATGATACACGTATCGTCTGGGACGATCAGTCAAAAATTCTTAAAATAAATATTTGCCTAACTCAGTCTGGCGGCTGAGAATTTTTGATTTGAGCATATCTTCCTGTACGATGGGTCTATCGTCCAGGATGATCTGCTTAATTAAACCGACTTAATATGGTTTCGCTAATTATGGTTTCTGTTTTCACTGAATCATCTAAGACGATATGAATATCATCCAGGATGATTTGAATAAAATTTGAAACAGAAACTCTAACTCACTAAAATTCTCCCCTTGAGTGTGTGTATGTAAGGTTACTTAGCTAGGGGATCAATTACATTACATTTGACTCAATAAAGGGAAAAATTATATTTAAACACATGCGGACCCGATCTTGAGTTGGTTGGAATTGCATTTAATCTTTTTTACCTGAAATGTTAGCTAATAAAAATAGAACACATAAATGTTTGTTATCATCAAAATTATAATCCTTAAATCTAGGTTTGCAATAATCTCCCCCTTTTTGATGATGGCAAATATTTATTTAGTAGTTTCAAATCAAGAAAATTACAGTAATTAAAGCATAGACGAGAAAAGATTTGTCATTACAAATTTTACTAATTATTGATAAATAGTGACATTCAATACACAAAAGAAACTACTACAAAACTAAAACAACAAAAGAAATTACTAGTACCACAAAAATAACTCCCCTTTTGACATCACAAAAAGGAGAAAAAAAGACAAAATAGCAACAAACTAAAACATCACAACACACCAAACTAATAGAGAAGCGGATCCTGATCAGATGGAGGAGGTGGTGGTGGATGAAAGTAGCTGTGAATGGTGGATAACTGCTCACCAAACCAGGCCTTGTCTTGGTCGTGCTGCTGTTGTTGGTGAGTCACAAATGAATTGAAGCGAGTAACATCAGTTGCATGCTGCTCCTCTTGTGCTGCCACGTAAGAGTCAAAGAGAGCCTTCCACTGGTCAAACTGCTACACCAAGTGATCTAAGGGTGATGCTATACAAAGAGGAGCAATTGCAGCTGGCTTAGGAGCAGCCTCCCCCTCTTCTCCCTCAACATCCGTGCTAGGCTCCGGATGTAGGCGAGTACTGTGAAGAGTATGAAAAGAACTGTTGGAGAAGAAGATAGGTGGGATTTTGGCTAGATCTAGATATTGAAAATTATATTTAGTTTCAGGGGCATAGTTGATAAGATGTCCTAAAGCTAGATTGGGGCGTCTCCTATGGCCCAGATCCCTAATGGTAGTCAATTATTCAATGTAGCAAAAAAGTAAATCAATTGCATTAAAGTCACGATGGGCCATGATATAGTAGGTAGTTATGGAAAGTAAAGGAGTGATGTGATGCGGTCCCCGGCCTTAGGAATGATGGAGGAGCGAAGGATATGTTGGATTGTCCTAGCATCCTTGACTAGGGAGGAACAGGCCTGGTCATGGTATTGGGCATATGTGTTTCTAAGGAAGTGGTTGGGAACACTCCAATTAAAGTCAGGGTTAGATGCTAAAATATGAAGCTTATCACCAGAAGTGGACAGTTGAAGAATGCTATGAAAGTCCTGGAGGGTTAATTCTACAGGTTGTTGATTAACAAAGGACTGAAGGGTGGAGTAATCAGCGGTAATATGAAGATTTGTAAAGAAAACTCTAAGAAGTTTAGTACTGAAAGGAAAAGCCAATATAAGAATGAAGGCGAGGGATGTGTGAGTGAACAGATCAAGTATCGGATAGGTGAGGGTCCGTGGGTTCACAGTTTTGGAGATAGTGATCCCAACATCAAGATATCTTTGAAATGTAGCTTGATCGGCTGCATTAGGGAAGCGGGGATCAACATTTCCCCTTGAGGAACTGGCTTCCCTTGGCCTAGATATTTTACCACCAGCCATAAGAAAATGCTTGAATTTGTGTAGAAGAGAGATGTGGTGAAAAAATCTGTTGAGAATGACTGTTTAAATAGAAAATGGACCTATCGTCCAAGACGATTGCAGGATCATCTAGGAAGATAAGAGCAATAATGACATTTAGGATGATTGGTCAAAAAGGTGGTCGGATCATCCAGGACGATCAGATATCATCCAGAATGATCAGATATCGTCCAGGATGATTAGACACAGATGATCCTCCTGAGGTGACAGGCTGGACGACTTTTGACTAAAGGTATCGTCTAGGATGATTAGGTGGATCATCTAGGATGATAAGTAATAAATAAATCAGACGGGCTGAATATAAATCATCCAACTTCTGCCACATGAATTGTCCAGGACGATGAGGTGGATTGTCTAGGACGATCATCAATAATTGGTGCATACTAGCCATTGGATTATGGTGGGGATGATTTGAATGGATCATCCAGGACGATGTATGGATCATCCAGGATGATGTCTGACCGTCCAGGACAATGTGTGGATCATCCAAGAAGATGTGAAGGAAAAAGTGAAAAAGATGAAGGATGGAGAGGAAAGATCATGGATCCCAAAAATACAAAAAAAAAGAAGAATCAAAATCAACTCAAATAAAAGAAAAAATAGGAATGAAAAAATAACAGTAAAATAATAATTTTTTTTAATCGATCAGCTCTAGTGAAATAGAATTTTCTTTAATTTTTAATTCAAAAGCCAATAAGAAGAAAATTGACCACACTGAAATCCAAAAAAAGTTAGAAAATCAACTTTCTTAACTACCTCGGACACCTTACAAGTTTAAATTCCTTTCAAACAAAAGTCTAATTCAGAAGAAAAGAAATTAGATTTGAAAAGAGATCCTTTCAAGCCTAGTTCTAGAAAATATCTGATAGAATAGTATTATAAAGTAAGGAATAAGAAATCATGATTTTTCGTCTCAAGCTTTTGAAAATATTAAGTGGCGCATGGATTTTTCTATGAAATTTAAAGATCTGAAAGGGAAGAAAGCTTATTTCTTTATGGGCTCATTTTGTGTCTCTTTTTCAATTTGTTTGGCGCACTTTGCGCATCTTTTAATTTTTGATACACTTTGTGTATCTTTTCAATTTGGCGACATTGTGCATCTTTTCAGCTTTGGGCTTATTTTATGCGTCCCCCCTTTTTTTTTCATTTTGGCTCTCTTTGTGCATCTTTTACAAGCTTGCTTCCTTTTATAATCATTAAAGAATCTCAGTTCTGAAATTACCTTTCAGACATAAGTGAGGACAAAACTCACTCTTTATAATAAGGAGGAGTAATTCATAGAACAAAAACCATACATCATATGATAAGTGCAATCACTTGATTAAAAAAACATTACAATGATCTGAAACTTTGAAAATACTATTCATATGAGGTAGATTACTGTATGAAGATAAAATAGATCTCTATTTCAAAAACTAACATTTTAATTTTGAAGAAGATTTTTATCCAAAAGAAATAATACACCATTAAAGGAGTTAGAGGAAGAGAAATAATCATCAAAGTTTCTTCCCTTTAACAGATTCAGAGGATTCAATCACTGCTTACCAGCTTCCAAACAAAAATAAGACAAAACTCTTAGTCGAAAATCCAGTTTATCAGCAGTAGTGAGTAGTGATTTGATTTAAAGGAAAAGCAATAAATCAAGAACAAGTAGGAAATCACATCAAAATAAATACTCAAATTAGGAAAGCAACAATACCAGCAATAAATGGAAAATCAGCAGAGAATAAAAAACAACAGAAAATAGACAATCAAATCAAACAAAAACTAAATAAAAAAATAAAACTAGAAAATTCAGAAATCGGCAATCATCAGATTCATGCATTTATGTCAATTACACCCAATCTGGTCCTTAAAATGCTGAATGACTCAAGGGCCAGTGGTTTAGTAAAGATGTCAGCTAGTTGGTTTTCAGTTGCTACATGGTGTAGCTCAATGTTCCCTTTTATAACATGGTCCCTAATGAAATGATGCATTATGTCAATGTGTTTGGCTCTTGAATATTAGATAGGATTCTTAGAAATGCAGATGGCACTGGTACTATCATATAGAACTGAAATTGTGCCAACAAGTAATCCTAAATCCAGAATTTATTGCTTCAACCAAAGGACTTGGGCCACATAGCTACCTAAGGCAATATAGTCAGCTTCTACAGTGGAAAGTGCAACCGAGTTTTATTTTCACCAGGAGACTAAAGACTGTCTTATAAATTAGGAAGTTCCAGAAGTACTCTTTCTATCTACCCTACATCCTGTAAAATCAGAATCAGAATATCCAATAATCTCAAAAGAAGTGATGTGCCTAGGATACCAGATTCCTAAGTTTGGGTTCCCTAAGAGATATCTAAGAATTCTCTTAACAGCAGTTAGGTGGGACTCTTTAGGATCATCTTGAAACCTAGCACAAAGATAAACACTAAACATGATATCAGGTCGGCTAGCAGTCAGGTAAAGTAGTGATCCTATAATTCCTCTAAACTTCTTCTGATCAACAATTTTTCCATTTGTATCCTTATCGAACTGAATAGATGAACTCATGGGAGTGTTTATTGGCTTGGATTTATCCATTTCATATTTCTTCAAAATGTCCTTAGTGTATTTTGATTGATTCAGAAAGGTTTCATCATCCATCTACCTTATACTAAACCCCAAAAAGTAGGATAATTCTCCCATCGTACTCATCTCAAACTCCTTACTAATTATTTTAGAAAAATCATCACATAAGTGTTTATCAGAAAATCTAAAAAGTATATCATCAGTATAGATCTGGACAAAGAGTAAATTATCTCCTACTTTCCTCAGAAAAGGGTGGTGTCTACGCTCCCCTTAACAAACTCTCTTTCTAATAGGAATGTGCTAAGCCTCTCATACCAAGCTTTGGGTTCTTGTTTCAATCCATATAAGACCTTTTTTAATTTATAAATATGATTAGGATATTGGGAACTCTCAAAGCCTGGGGGTTGCTCTACAAAGACATCCTCCTTTATTACCCCATTTAAAAAGGCACTCTTGACATCCGTTTGAAAAAGCTTAAATCCCTTATAATAGGCAAAGGGTAGTAACACTCTAATGGCTTCCAATCTAGCTATAGGGGCAAAGGACTCCTTAAAATTAATCCCTTATATTTGGTTGTACCTTTTAGCCACCAATTTTGCCTTATTTCTAACCACTACACCAGAATCATTCATCTTATTCTTAAAGACCCATTTGGTTCCCACTACACTTTAATTCTTTGATCTTTCTACAAACTCTCACACATCATTCCTTATAAATTGATTCAACTCTTCCTACACGGCTAAGATCCAAAACCCATCAGATAAGGCTTAATTCAGGTTGGTGGGTTCAGTTATTGAAATGAAGGCAGAGTTGTTTACTTTTTTTCTAAGGCCATGCCTAGTTCTAACACCTTCAGAAGGGTCTCCTAAGATCCATTCTTTAGGATGACTTTAAGAATATCTTCATTCTCTAGGCAGAGAAACATCAACTTCTACCCTTTCCTCAAGATTTGCAGATTCTACTCCTTGGGAGACTTTTACAATCTCTTCATCTTCTACCTCTGATCTAGACTCCTTAGGATCAGATTCATCAAACACTACATGAGTAGTCTCCACCACCACTAATGTCCACTTATTAAACACCCTAAAGGATTTCCCTATACTTGAATATCCTAAGAACACACCTTTATCAGATTTTGGGTCAAATTTTCCTAAGAGTGACTTCCCATTATTATGAATGAAAACCTTACAGCCAAGACATAGAGGTTGGACAGGTTTGGAGTTCTACCCTTAATGATCTCATAAGGTGTCTTATTCAAATTGGATCTAACATTCACCCTATTTAGCACATAACAGGCAGTGTTCACTACTTCAGGCCAAAAGTATTTTGGATGTGAATACTCAGCAAGCATGGCTCTAGTGGCTTCCACTAAGGTCCTATTCTTCCTTTCAACCATCCCGTTCTGTTGAGGGGTCCTTGGAGCTAAAAGGTTATGGATAATCCCTTGCTCCACACAGAAGATTCCAAATTTCTCATTTTTAAACTCCCCCCATGATCACTATGGATGGTTAAGATCTCATAACCTAACTTCTTCTGAATCCAAGTGGGGAAGGATTTAAATTCATCAAATGACTCAGACTTATGTGACAAAAATCTAATCCAAGTGAACCTCGAGTAGTCATCAACAATCACAAATTCATAGACTTTCCCCCCCAAGTTGGCAGTGCTAATAGGTCCAAAGAGATCCAAGTGAATGACTTCTAAAGGTCTAGAAGTGCTGATGTCCTTAAGTGAGTGGAAAGAGGATTGGACTTGCTTTCCGAATTGACAGGCATCACACAGCCAAGACTCATCAGTAGCAGTTTTTAAGCAAATTGAAACATCAGCTTTAAAGCAGCTTACATCTAGCATGTAGACATTATTGATCCTTTTTCCCAGCAAAATAATTTTATCATTTAAGCTTATAATGCAGCAAGTTGGTAGGAACTTTATGTTGTATCCTTTGTCACAGAGTTAACTAATGCTGAGCAAGTTGTGTTTCAGTCCATTAATAAGTAAAATATTCTTAATAATGAATTTTTTTGAATCACCAATTATACCTGCTCTACCACCCTTCTAATGGTGTTGTCTCCAAGCATAACCTTGCCTCCAGCCCTGGCCTCCAATGAAATGAATTGATTTGCATCTCCAGTCATATGTATTGAACATCCGCTATCCAGGAACCACATGTTCTCATGAGGCCTTTTGCAAGAGCACACCTATAAAATCCTCAAACATTAGATTTAGGAACCTAAACAAGTTTGGGTTTCTTATTATGAAAAGAAGAATGCAATATATGTGTGTTATACGGTGAAGCATATAATTTGGGCCTCCATACCCAATGTGTACTAAGGTGAACAGTACAGGTGTGAGAGATATATCCGAACATGCCACAAGAAAAACATCTAATACTAGGAAAAGGGTTAACTAATCTATGTGGGTGATAGTGCCTCTTCCTAGGTTTGAATGAAACATGCTTTGATGATTTTGAATGAGATTCTTTAAAAGGTGGAGGTGCATAAAATTGTGTAAAAGTAAGAGGTGTTTCATTATTCTCATATGCACTAATTTTCACACTTAGAAATTCATTTTTTTTCTTGAGACTTGTAATTTTAAATTTTAAATAATACTCATCACTATCTAAATTAGATGCATGAAATTCTAATTTCTTAAAAGCAGCTTCTAATTCATCAAGCGATGCTTTTAATAAATCATGCTCAGTAATCTAATCTGAATGCTTTTATTCAACTCATCAAATTCATCAAGTAATGACATGTGATTGTTATCAAGTGTAGAATGATCTTTAATCAAAATTTCATGCTCTTTTTGTAAATTCAAAAATTCTAATTTTAGGCTAGCATGAGTTTTCTTAAGCTTCCTATATGATGAATGGATTTTTTCAGAAACATCAAGCAATTGATCGTAGGTCAGTTCACATTCCTCTTCTTGGTCGGACTGACCAAGATGCTCACCAGCCATCAAACATAAGTTTGTAACTTCCTCTTCAGCTTCTGTCTCAGAGGAGTCGGATGCAGAATCCACCCAGAAAGCCTTTTAAATCCTTTTCTTATCCTTCATGAACTTGGGTTTCTCCACACCCTTCTCCTTGCTTGGGTGAGCCTTAAGTGTAGCACAATCAGCTTTTATATGCCCTGGCTTCCTGCATTCAAAACAAATTGTATCAGATGAACCTTTAAAATTTTTACTACTCTTACCTTTGTTCCACTTCTGAAAGTTCTTGTGTTTCTTCCTCAGAAAGCTTTTGAATTGCCTAGTGATTAAGGCAGCGTCATCATCGTCAGATCCTGAAGAGCTAGAATCAGAAGCATTAGCCTTCAGAGCTACAGTCTTCTCTTTCCTCTTCTCACCTGCATCAATTTGTCGTTGGTTCACTCCTTACTCGTAAGCAATGAGTGACCCAAGTAAGTTATCAATAGAATAAATATTCAAATCTTTGGATTTAGTAGTTGCAGTTATTTTGGCATCATAAGAAGAAGGCAAACATCTCAGAATTTTGTTTACTTTTTCATAGTTGGTGAGTTCTCTTCCTAAAGCATGTAGAGAGGTGATAAATTGAGTAAACCTAGTATACATTTCAGAAACTGATTCACTAGGTTTCATATGAAAGAGTTCGTTGTTGTGAAGCAAGATGTTCAATCTAGATTGCTTAACTTTAGATGTATCTTCATAAGTAATGTATAGTCTATCCCAGATTTCTTTACTAGTAGTGTAAGTAGAGACACACATGTAATCTTCAGATTTTAAAGTATAGAAAAAAAATAGTTCAAGCATTTTGCATTAAGTTGTGCTAAATCATGATCATTAAATATCCTTTCAGTAATAGGAAATTCAGTTTTAACATTATTAATAAGTCTAAAGGGTGCTTCATAGCCATGTTTAACAAGCATCCACATGTGATAATCTATAGATTGAAGAAAAGTGGATATGCAAGTTTTCCAAAAATCAAAAGGTATGTTTTCAAATCATTGGTCATGTAATTGAATAACCTTCAGCAGTATTATAATTACCAAAGTTAGCCATGGATTAAAATTTAAAAGTTTTTAAACTTAATTTTTGAACATGGCTCTGATACCACTTGAAAGTTTGAAAGGGATATTAAGCCCTTATGAACTAGCCCGAGGCTAACCAAGAGGAGAGGGGTGAATTGGTAGTTTTAGAAACTTCTTTAACTAGAAGAAAGATCCTTTTATAATTTACAGTAGAAATGAATAAAAATAATAATAATAAGATCAATCACAGATTTCACCCAAGCAGATAACAACAGAAAAATAAAGTGAAAAAAATAACCAGAAAGAACACACCATATTTTATAGTGGTTCGATCAACTTGACCTATGTCCACTCCCCGGAGTCTCGCCTCCAGGTATTGCACTACTCAAATAAGTGACTCTCCTTTTGCTCCCACCGCAAGGAGGAGAAGCCTTTACACAACTCCTTTTCACCAACCCGGTGAGGCAGAAAACCCAGACTCCTTTTGCTTCCTCTTGAAGCAGGCAGAGAACCCAGACTCCTTTCGCTTCCTCCTAAAGTAGGCCGAGAACCTTACCTTTTGCTTTCTGCTGAAGCAGGCAGAGAACCTTGACTTCTTGTTGACTATCCTTCCCATAGAGACACCACGGGACAAGAGATGACAATCAGAGAAGATGACTTGAATCCTTGCTTGGAGTAACCTTTATGAACACCTCACAAACTCCCCCTCCTGATCAATAGATTTTCCACTTGAATCCTTATCTAACTGAACAGAGTAGCTCATGGGAGTGTTGATTGGCTTGGCTTTGTCCATTTCATATATCTTTAAAATGTCCTTAGTGTATTTAGATTGATTGAGAAAGGTTCCATCATCCAGTTGCCTTATACTAAACCCCAAAAGTAGGACAATTCTCCCATCATACTCATCTCAAACTCCTTACTCATTATTTTAGAAAAATCATCATATAAACTTTTATCAGAAGATCCAAAAAGTATATCATCAACATAGATCTAGATAATGAGTAAATCATCTCCTATTCTCCTTAAAAAAGGGTGGTATGTATGCTCCCCTTAACAAACTCTCTTTCTAACAGGAAGGTGCTAAGCCTCTCATACCAAGCTCTAGGTGCCATTTTCAAACCATACAAGGCCTTTTTTAATTTGTAAACATGATTTGGATATTGGGAACTCTCAAAACTTGAGGGTTGCTCTACGCAGAAATCCTCTTTAATTACCCCATTTAAAAAGGCACTCTTGACATCCATTTGTAATAACTTAAATCCTTTATAAAAGGTAAAGGCTAGTAGCACTCTAATGGCTTCCAATCTAGCTACAGGGGTAAAGGTTTCCTCAAATTCAATCCCTTTAATCTGATTGTACCCCTTAGCCACCAATCTTACCTTATTCCTAACCACCACACCAGAATCATTCATCTTACTCTTAAAGACCCACTTGGTTCCCACTTTACTTTAATTCCTAGGTCTTTCTACTAACTCTCATACATCGTTCCTTACAAATTGATTCAGTTCCTCTTGCATAGCTAAGATCCAAAATGCATTAGAAAGGGCTTGATTGATGTTGGTGGGTTCAATCATTGAGATAAAAGCAGAGTGGTTTACTTCCTTCCTAAGTCCAGGCCTAGTCCTAACACCTTCAGAAGGGTCTCCTAAGATCAGTTCTTTAGGATGACTCGAAGCATATCTCCAATCTGTAGGCAAGATGTTTTGAGGTTCTACCCTTTCCTCTAGATTTACATTTTCAACCCCTTGGGTAATCTCTCCTACCTCTTCTTCTTCCTTAACTCTAGTCTCCCTAGGATCAGATTCATAAAACACCACATGAGTTCCCCATGCTAGAATAGCCTAAGAACACTCCTTCATCAGATTTGGAGTCAAATTTTCCTAAGGATGATTTCCCATTATTTAGAATGAAAACCTTACAGCCAAAGACATGGAGGTGGGACAGGTTTGGAGTTCTACCCTTAATGATCTCATAAGGTATCTTCTTTAGATTGGATCTAACATTCACCCTATTCAGCACATAATAGGCAGTGTTCACCGCTTCAGCCCAAAAGTATTTTGGAAGTGAATACTCAGCAAGCATGACTCTAGCGGCTTCCACTAAGGTCCTATTCTTCCTTTCAGCTACCCTGTTCTGCTAAGGGGTCCTAGGAGCTGAAAAATTATGGCTAATCCCTTGCTCCTCATATAAAGTTCAAAACTTCACATTTTCAAACTCTCCTTCTTGATCACTATGAATAGTCAAGATCTCTCAACTTAACTTCCTTTGAATCCAAGTGGAGAAGGACATAAATTCATCAAATGACTCAGATTTATGTGATAGAAATTTATTCTAAGTGAACCTCGAGTAATCATCAGCAATCACAAAACTATAGACTTTCCCCCCTAAGTTGGCAGTGCTAATTGGTCCAAAGAGAACCATGTGAAGGATTTCTAAAGGTCTAGAGGTGCTAATATCCTTAACAGAGTGAAAGGAGGGCCAGACTTGCTTCCCTAATTGACAGGAATCACACAGGTGGTCCTTAGTGAACTTAAGCTTGGGGACACCTCTAACTAAGTCCTTTTGGGTGACTCTCCTAAGGATTTTCATACTGGCATGACATAATCTCCTGTGTCACAACCAAAACTCATTAGCAATAGTTTTTAGCAAATTAAAACATCAGTTTTAAAGCAACTTATATCCAGCATGTAAATATTATTAATCTTTTGTCCCTACAAAACAATTTTGTCATTGAAGCTTAAAATGTAGCAAGTGGGTAGGAATTTGATGTTGTATCCTTTGTCACAGAGTTAACTGATGCTCAGTAGGTTGTGTTTCAATCCATCTACAAGCAAAACATTATCAATCACAAAATTCTTTGAATCACCAATTATGCCTGATCCTACCACCCTCCTAGTGGTGTTGTCTCCAAGTGTAACCTTGCCTCCAACCCTGGCCTCCAGCGAAATGAACTGATTTGCATCTCCAGTCATGTGTTTTGAACATCCACTATCTAGGTACCACATACTCTCATGAGGTCTTGTGTGAGAGCACACCTAAAAAATCATCAAATGTCAGATTTAGGAACCCAAACAGGTTTGGGTTCCTTCTTATGAAAAGAAGAATACAATGCATGTGTGCTGTGCTGTGAAACAGGCAAATTGGGCCTCCACACCCAATATGTACTATGGTGAATAGTACAAGTGTGGGAGATGTGTCCTAATATTCCACAAAAAAACATCTAACACCAAGAAAAGGGTTAACTAATCCACATGGGTGATAGTGCCTCTTCCTAGGTTTGTATGAAACATACTTTTATGATTTTGAAATAGATTCTTCGAAAGGTGGAGGTGCATAAAATTTTTGCAAAAGTAGGTGGAGTTTCATTTTTCTCAAAAGCACAGATTTTTACACTCAAAAGTTCATTTTCTTTTTTCAAACTTGCAATTTCAAATTTCAGATTGTGTTCACTACTATCTAAATCAGATGCATGAGTTTCTAATTCTTTAAATGCAGCTTTTAATTCAACATGCGATATTTTTAACAAATCATGCTCAATAATTAAGTCAGAATATTTTTTATTCAACTCATCGAATTCATCAAGTAGTGACATGTGATTGCTATCAATAGTAGAATGATCTTTAATCAAAATTTCATGCTCTTTTTGTAAATTCAGAAGTTCTAGTTTCAAGCTAGCATAAGTTTTCTTTAGCTTCCTATATGATGAATGGATTTTTTCAGAAACTTCAAGTAATTGATCGTAAGTAAGCTCACATACCTCTTCTTGATCAGACTGATCAGGATGATCATCAGCCATCAGACACAAATTTGTAGTCTCCTCTTCAGCTTCAGTCTCAAAGGAGTCGGAAGCAGAATCTGCCCAGAACGCCTTTTGAATCCACTTTTTGTCCTTCCTGAACTTAGGTTTCTCCTCTCCCTTCTCTTTGCTTGGGTGAGCTTTAGTGTAGGATAATCAGCCTTAATGTGTCCAGGCTTCCTACATTCGAAACAAATAATATCAGATGAACCTTTAAAATTTTTACTAGACTTACCCTTGTTGCACTTCTAAAAGTTCTTATGTTTCTTCCTTAGAAAGCTTTTGAATTGCCTAGTGATTAAGGTAACATCATCGCTATCAGACCCAAAAAAATCAGTGTCAATATCATTGGCCTTCAGCGCCATAATTTTCTCCTTCTTCTTCTCACCTGCATGAAGCTGTCTTTGGTTCACCCCTTGCTCGTAAGCAATGAGTGACCCAAGTAAGCTATCAATAAAATAATTATTTAAATCTTTTGATTTAGTAATTGCAGTTATCTTAGCATCAAATAAAGAAGGCAAACATCTCAAAATCTTGTTCACTTTTTCATAGTTTGTAAGTTCTATTCCTAAAGTATGCAAATAAGTGATAATTTGAGTGAACCTCGTATACATTTCAGAAATAGATTCAGTAAGTTTCATGCGAAAAAGTTCATAGTCATTAAGAAATATGTTTAACCTAGACTGTTTGACTTTAGTTATACCTTCATAAGTGATGCACAATCTATCCCAAATTTCTTTACCAGTTATACAAGTAGAAACACGCATGTAATCCTCAGATTTTAAGGCACAGAAAAAATAGTTCAAATATTTGGCATTCTATTGAGCTCAGTCACGATCATCATAAGTCCATTCAGTGAAAGATAGTTAAGTTTTAACATTATTAATCATTCTAAAAAGTGGTTCATAGCCATCCTTAACAAGCATCCACATGCGATAATTTATAGATTGAAGAAAAGTGGACATGTGAGTTTTCCAAAAATTAAAAAGTATGTTATCAAATAATGGCGTTCGTGTAATTGAATAACCTTCAGCAGTATTATGATTATCAAAGTTAGCCATGGATCGATTAAAAAGTTCTTAAACTTAATTTTTGAATCCCGCTCTGATACCACTTGAAAGTTCGATAGGGATGTTAAGCCCTGATGAACTAATCCCGAGGCTAACCAAGAGGGGGGGTGAATTGGTTATTTAAAAAATTTATGAGCAACAAGAAAGATCTTTTCGATAATTTGTAGCGAAAATAAGTAAACACAGAAATGAAAAGATCAACCACAGATTTCACCCAAGCAGATAATAATAGAAAAATAAAGTGCAGAAACTAATCAAAAAGAGCACACCTGATTTTATAGTGGTTCGGTCAACTTGACCTACGTCCACTCCCCGGAGCCTCCCCTACAGGTATTACACTAACACAAAAGTGACTCTCCATCTGCTCCCACAGAAAGGCGGTAAAGCCTATACGAAACTCCATTCCACCAACCTGATGAGGCAGAGAACCTGAACTCCTTTCGCTTCTTCCTGAAGCAGGCAGAGAACCCGGACTCCTTTCGCTTCCTCCTGAAGCAGGCAGAGAAACTCCTTTTACTTCCTCCTGAAGCGGGCTGAGAACCCGGATCTTCTTGGGAATGATCCTCCCACGAAAAACACCAACAAGATGGGAGACGAAGAACGGAGAAGATGACTCTAATCCTTGCTTGGAGCAACCTTTGTGAATCCCTCATAAACTCCCCCTCATAAGATCCTCTCTCTCTCTCCTAAGCTCTCTCTCTCTCAAGGTTTCTCTAGATAGAAAAGTGGCAAAAGATTTTTCTTGTTGGAAGAAAAAGATCTTTTATAGGAGGGCTCAAAATTTGCCCTAAATCTCAACTGGTCGGCCAATATCATCCAGGACGATCGCTAGATCGTCTTGTACGATCAGTTCAAAATCACATATATCAACTTGGATGATCTGGTTCTTCTGGATGATTAGTAGAAAAAATTTATTATGATCGTCCCGTACGATTCTGCGATCATCCGGTACGATTAGTGTAATTCAAGAATTTCATCCAGGAGACAGCTCTGGACGTCCAAAGGAACTTGTGCTGGACGATCTCAAAATAACTTGATCGTCCAGGATGATATCTCTATCATCCTGTACGATTAGTTCAAAACCACACAAAATCATCCTGAGCACCGCTCTGGACGTATAGTTGAAACATGCAGGATGATCACAAAATGACCTGATCGTCCGGGATGATATCTCTATCATCCTATACGATTAGTTCAAAAATAACAAAAATTGTCATGATCACTACTCTGGACGTATAGGTGAAATGCACTTGACGGTCATGATCATCCCGTATGATCCTGTGATCGTCCAGGATGATATGATCGAATCAATTAGACCTTAATTACTTTCCTTAATCACCAAACTAATTTAGGCATGATTATAATGGATCTTCCTGGATGATACATGTATCGTTCAAGACGATCAGACCAAATCACCAAAAATAAAAACTTGCTTAACTTGATCTAGCGGATGAGAATTTTTCATTTAAGCCTATCATTCTGTATAATATAGCTATTATCCAGGACGATCAGCTTAATTAAACTGACTTAATATGATCGTCCTAATTAGGGTTTTTATTTTCACTGGATCATCCAGGATGATGTTAATATCGTCTAGGACGATCTGAATAAAAAATGAATAGAAAACTCTAATTCACTCAAGCTCTCCCCCTGAGTGTGTGTGTGCAAGGTTACTTAGCTAGAGGATCAATTATATAACATTTGACTCAATAAAGATAAAAATAATACATTGGACCTAAATTTCAAAACAGACTGACTCGATCTTAGACTGGCTTCAACTTACAATTGATCCTGCATACTTGAAAGATTAAACAGACAACAAAAAACAAAAATGTATGCTATCATCAAAATCGTAACCCTTAAAACCAGATTCGCAACAAAAACTTTTTTTAATCAATCAAAATATATTATGGACATCCTGAAGAAATATGAAATGGATAAAGGCAAGCTAGTCAACACTCCCATGAGTTCTAGTGTCCAATTAGTTAAGGATTTAAATGAAAAATCTGTTGATTAGAAGAAGTAAAGAGGAATAATTAGTTCACTTCTTTACCTGACTACTAGCAAATATGATATTATGTTTAGTGTTTCTTTGTGTTAAATTTTAGGCTGATCCAAAGGAGTCCCACCTGACTGTTAATAAGAGAATTCTTAGATATCTCTTAGGGACCCAAAACTTAGGAATCTGGTAACCTTGGCACAACACCTCATTTGAAATTGTAGGATACTTAGATTATGACTTTGTAGGAAGTAAAGTGGATAGAAAAAGTACCTCTGGAACATGTCAATTCATAGGACAATCCTTAGTCTCATGGTCCAGTAGAAAATAGAACTTAATTACGCTGTCCATTGCTGAAGCTGAATACATTGCCTTAGGAAGTTGTGTGGCCCAGGTCCTTTAGTTAAAGCAACAAATTCTAGATTTAGAATTTCTTGCAGGCTCAATTTTTGTCCTATGTGATAACACTAGTGCCATCTGCATTACAAAGAACCCAATCCAACACTCAAGGACCAAATACATCAACATCAGGCACCACTTTATTAAAGACCATGTTACCAACGGAGACATAGTGTTACATCATGTAGCCATTGAAACTAACTGACAGATATCTTCACAAAATCACTGGCCTTTGAAACCTTTAGCACCTTAAGAACAAGATTAGGTGTGCTAGATATTCATGCTTAAAATTGAAGCTCTCTATTTATGTTTTAGCATTTAGTTTTTATTTGATTTGTTTGTCTGTGTCTTGTTATGTGTTTTTTGATTTCCTACTGATTTTCCTCATTTTTTTGTTTTTGTTATTTGTTTGATTTGTTAATTTCTTTTTATGTGCTTTCATTTAGTTTTTTGATTTTTTGTCTATTTTCTTCAGAATCAGATCATTGTTCACTACTGCTGATGAACTTGATTTCTAAATGAGATTTTTATGTTATTTTATTTAGAAGCTTGTAACCAGTGATTGACTCCTCTAAAATAGTTAAAGGAAGAAATATTAATGATTGTTTCTCTTCCTCTAACTCATTTAATGGTGTATTCTTCTTTTTAAATCATAATCTTTTTCAAAATTGAAAACTTAGACTTTAAAATAGAGATCTATTTTATCTTCCTTCTGTAATCTATCTCATATGAGTAGTGTTTGAAATCATTGAATTACTTTCGTGTTTTCTTCATCAGGTGAATGTAGTCATTGTATGAGAATGATTCTATTTTATGATTTACTCTTCGTTATCTAAGAGAGTGATTTTTTGTTCTCTTATATATGGAAGAAAATCTAATAATTGAGAGTTTTTAGAGGTGTTGAAAGAAAGGAAGCTCGCAAAAGATGCATAAAGTGTGCCAATCAAATGAAAAAGAGGCACAAAATGAGCCCTACCCTAAAAGATGCACACTATTTTCTGATTAATTATAAGATGTATAAAGTGTATCAAAAATTAAATGATGCACAAAGTGTGCCAAATAACTGAAAAAAAAGGCACAAAATGAGTCCACAAAGAAACAAGCTTCCTCCTCTTTCAAATCCTTAAAAAATCTTAGAAGAATCCTTGTGCTACTTAACATTTTCAAGCACTTGAGATTGAAAATCATGATTTCTGATTCTTTACTTTGCAATACTATTTTATTAGATTTTTTTTGGAATGAAGTTTAAAAGGATCACTTTTTCTTATCTAATTTTGTTTCTTCTGAATCAGATTTGTGTTTACAAGAAAGTTGAACCTATAAGGTGTCCGAGGTAGGGTTTACAAAAATCAATTTTCCAACTTTATTTAGATTTCAATTTCAACAATTTCTTCTTATTGGATTTTTAATTTAAACTAAAGGAAAAATTCTCCTTTACTAGAGTGATCGATTAAAAAAAAACTTTGTTTTTATTTGTCATTTTTGTTATTTGTTTTATTTTTCTTTTATATTTTGATTTGAATCTTTTTTGTATTTTGGACTCCCTTGACCATTCCTCTTCATCATCCAACTTTTTCAAATTTTATTCACATCATCCTGGCCGATATCCACATCATCCTCGACGATATGATCACATCTCCACTTCAACGGCTAATCTGAACCAATTAGTGGACATCGTCCTGAATGATACACCTAATCATCATGGATGATCCACATTAAAAACATGCTGGATGATTTAAATTTGGTTGGTACAATCCATTATTATTGATCATCCTGGATGATCCACCACATCATCCTCGATGAAACTTTTTGTCAACGATTGTTCAGAAGGACTCATCGGGATGATCGCCTAAGTCGAATCATCTTGGACGATACCTGATCATCCTTGATGATATGATCGCCTTTTTGACCAATTGGCCTAGCTAACATTATTGCTTCAAATCATCTTGGATGATATCACGATCATCCTGGACGATATGGGAAACTCTTTATAAACAGGTCAATTTCAAGGCTATTCTTCACTCCAACTTTCTTCTTCACTTCAAATCTTTCTCTCCTTCAGTCAAGATCACAAATGGCTGGTGGTAAATGTTCCAAGATGCTTACTAGAAGCTCCTCTAGGGGAACTATGGACCCTCGCTTCACTGATGTAGTAGAACAGGCTTCTTACCTTTGTTATAAAATTATAGGGATTACACTCTACAAGATAGTCAATCCCTGTACCCTGACATATCCAGTGTTAGATCTATTTGCCCATACTACTCTTACTTTTATTCTAACCCTTGCAGTTCCTTTTCACTCTAAACTTTTATATGAATTCTTAGCCAGTCTTCGAATTAACTCTACCTACACTGCACTTTAATCCTATGTAAATAAACGACCTATAGAAATCACTTATCAGGACAGCCATGAACTTCTTCAACTTTCCACCACTCGAGATGAGCTTCACATTATTGTCTCAGATCCAAATTTTAACTAGAGTTCCATTAATCAGTATCTAAGGAACACCAAGGTCACTTACCATGATAGTGCCGCTAGTTCATTAGTTAAAGATGCTAGGACCATCCAACATGTCCTTAGAACCTCTATAATTCCCAAAGCTGGTGACCGTGTTCACATTACTCCTTTACTTTCCATCTCAGCCTATTCCTTATAGGGAATTCAATGCTACTGATCTTCTCTTTCGATACATTGAGCACTTGACTAGCATTAGGGTTCCTGGAGATAGGAGAAAACCAAATTTGGCCCTAGGACACCTCCTTGCTTATGTCCTTGAAACTAAGTACAAACTTTAGTATCCTACCCCACCAAATTATTACCCTTCCTTCTACACAAACAACTCCTTCCATGTCCTTCACAACACTCGCCTCCATCCGGAGCATGGGGAGGATGTGGGAGAAGAGGAATAAGCTATTGATGTACCAGCTCCTAAACCTGTTCCTATTCTCTAGTAGTCACAGCTGAATCAGCTGGCGGAGAGGTTAGATTAGTGGGAGGCCAAATTTGACTCCTACATTGTTGCATAAGAGCAGCAGCTGCAACAGATGTTGATCATTTTAATACCTATGTAGCCCAACAATAGCAGCAGTACAACCAGGATTTGGCCTGGTTTGGGGAGTAGTTTGCCTCCATTCACCATTTCTTTCAGCCACCTCCACCTCCTCCTCTTGATTAGGGTCCATCGTACATATAGTTTGATTTTTTTTATTTTTTTGTGATATTTGTATTGTTGTTCTTTCATGTATGTGTTTTGCTTTATGCTTTTCCTCCTTTTTGTGATGTCAAAAGGGGGAGTAGTGTTAGTGGTGTATTATTTTCTTGTAGTGTTAGTGTTGTATCATTTGGTTGTTTTAGTAAAATGTGCTTTTCTTTACTTATAGTGCTTTGCTTTACTTAAATTTTATTTTTTATCTACTGAATTTGAAATTATCTAACAAATGTTTGACATCATAAAAAGCAGGAGATTGTTACAAATCTAGATTTAAGGATTATAATTTTGATGATAACAAACATTTTTATTTCTCTACTAATGTTACTACTACACATCTATTAGTAGTTGCCTTACCTTCTAACTTTTCAGGTCCACAAGATCAAGTGCAATTCAACCAACTGAAGATTGGGTAGATTAAGACTGAGTTAGTTTGTAATTTCAAATTCCAATGATTTTTTACCTTTTCTTGAGTTAATTATAACAAAGTGGATCCTGATGGTAAGTAACCTTATGAAAGTACGAGATGTGCCAAGAGGGGGGGTGAATTGGTATTTTAAAAATTTAACCCTACACAAGAGTTCTAATTTTTTTTGTATTTTTTAAAATATAACTCAACGAATAATGTGCGGAAGCAAATACAACGTTCACAATGATTATATTGATAATTCAATTTTAGATTTTACAACACAAGGTTTAAATAATGATTTTTCACCAAGCAATTTAACGTACTAATTAAAAGCATGAAAAGTAAAGTATGGTAAACAGGAAAAAACACACCAGAGATTTTTATAGTGGTTCGGTCACTTGACCTACGTCCACTCCTCGGAGTCCTCTACTCCGGGATTTGCACTAGTAAAAGTTGACTCTCCTTTTGCCCCCACGGCAAGGCGGAGAAGCCTTTACAATACTCACTTTCACCTCCCTCGGTGCGGCGGAATACCAAACGCTATGTCACCCTCCTGGTGACGGCAGCGGACCTTCTCCTTTTTCTCCCTCCTGGAGATGGCAGAGTACCTTGGCGATGTTGATCTCGAAGTGACTCTTCCCTCGAGAACTTTCTTGAAGCTTCCCAAAGCCACAAGAGGAGCAAAGCATGCAGCTAGCTTGGAGCCACCGTGTGATCCCCTCACACTACTTCTCCCTCACGCTCAAGCTCACCTTCACCTTCCTCTCTCAAGCCCTGGATCTCTCCAAAAACTTCTCTCTAACGAATCCCCTTCTTTTTCTCCAAGCCTCTCACAGCAAAAGGATAGATCAACAACTCCCTAAAGAAAATTTTAAGTTGTTTTTATATCAGGCTTTAAAAAACCCTAAAAGTTTCAACTTTTGCATTTCTGTTCGTGCAATACGATTTATAATCGTACAGTACGATCAGTTCAACTACAGCTCTATCCAGTATGAGTACAGACGAACAGTTATCAAATTTTATTCATATCGTACTGTACGATACGTATATCGTACAGGACGATACTGTTGATTCGTACTGTTCGTACAGGATAAACTGTGGGACGATCCTCAGGATGAAAGAATTCATTTCTGTCAGTCGTCCAGCACTCCTTGAGTCGTACAGTATGATTAGTGTTTTTCAGGAGATCATCCTGTACGATACGAATATCGTCCAGGATGAATAGAACAAAACTTCTTGGGATCGTCTGGTACGATCGCTGGGATGAAGGAAATCATCTCTGTCGATCGTCCAGCACGCCACTTGTCGTACAGTACGATTAGTTCATTTCTTGATATCGTTCTGTACGATATGAATATCGTCCAGGATGAACAGAACAAAAAACCTTTGTTTCGTCTGGTACGATCTTTGGGATGAATGAAATCGTCTCTGTCAGTCGTATAGTATGATAAAGGATCGTACAGTACGATTGACATTTAAATTAGAAACCAACGTTTATTTCCTGATTAGGGAGATAATTTTGGTAAGTATTAATTAATCGTACAGTACGATACGTATCATACAGTACGATCAGTACAGAAAATCAAATTCAAAAACTTACCAAACTTATTCTGGCGGTAGGGTTTCTCAATTATATCTTATCGTACAGTACGATATGGATCGTACAGTACGATTAGTTTGTAAACTTAATCATTCAAAAATTAGCCGTTAGCCTGAGTATTTTTAATTAATCGTACAGTACGATTTTCTTAAAAAAATTTTAATCATTTAAAAAACAATTCTCCTCCTGTGTGTGTGCATGGTTGCTCCTTTCATATGCATGCTTCTGTGGCAGACTCAAGAAAATAAAAATAAAGAAATAAAAATTACAGACTTTTCGACATCCTATTCTACCCGGTTTGAGTCTCCAGTAATCTTGAGCAGTGTGCATCTGACCTGAAATGTTAGTGCTCATATACAAGGATTAAGCATTTGTAATCTAAAGGAAGTCTATATGGACTCAGTAAGTATTAGTTGTCACCATCAAAATTAAGTGCTCGGGATCCTGGATTTCAACAATCTCCCCCTTTTTGATGGTGTCAAATAATATTTTCTGATGGACAGATGTTCTGACTTCCTTAGCTCCCCCTCAGAAGTGTAGCTTATTAATTTTTAAATAGGAGGAGAAGAAACAGTTTTTTTATTATAATATAAAAAGATAAACAAGATAGAAAAAAAAACATGTACTGAAAACATAAATAACCAATAGCATTTAACAGTAAGAAAAAATAGAATACAGAACACACAGAAATATCTCCCCCTTTTGACAGCACCAAAAAGGGAAGAAAAAAAGAAACAACTACAATGATAACAAACAGAAAACAGAAACAACTACAACAGTTCAAAAATCTGGATCTTGATCCGAAGGTGGTGGCGGAGGCTGTGGAAACAGCTGGTGGTACTGATGGAGGGACGCAAACTGGTGATCGATCGATGTGAAGCTCTCCCTAAACCATCTCATATCAGTGTCATGCTCCTGATGTTGCTGAGCAATGTGGGCATCCAACCTAGTATCCAGTCGATCAAGGCGTTGAATAATGTCGTCGTGAGGGTAGTCGGGAGGAGCAAGGCCAGGTGGGTGGATTGGTGGTGGTGGAGGTGCGTCAGCAGGAGCCGCAGCCTCTTCATCATCAAACTCGGGATCGACGGGAGCGACCCCCCAATGGAACAAGATACGAAAGGAGGCATCCGAGTAGAAGATAGGAAGGTGATCAAGAGGTAGCGGATAATGAAGTTGGTATTTGGCATCTAGGATGTATCCTTTGACATGCCCTAAAGCAAGGTTCAGTTTGCGGCGGGCACCGGGATATCAGAAGGCCGACAAGGTATGAATATAGTCAAAAACCATTTGGGCTTCATTAAATTTTGTGCCAGACATGATTAGATATATGACGACAGAAAGCAGTGGAGTAATATGGATGCGGTCTCCAGCTTTGGGTATTATGGATGTGCGTAGGACATGCTGGATAACGTGGGCATTCTGATTTAGAGTTTGGACCAGGGGTAGGTGTTGATTGGAGGGGACACCCCTAAGGGTTATATTTACTGATGTCCAATCATAGTCATGGGAGATCATGGATTGGGGACGAGGGCCGTCAGAGGACAACCCTATGTGTGCAGCAATGTCGTTGACGGTGATAACGACATTCTGTTTACAGACATAAGACGTGAAAGTGGTGTTTTCTAGGTCGATGTGGATATTGGCAAGAAACTGAAATAGGAGTTCGGAGTGAAACGAAAAAGTAAGAGTCAGAAGGAATTGAAGGGTAGTGGAAGAGAACAGATTCATCACCTCAAAATTTAGGGCGGCTTGATTTAGCATCTTGGCTTCCTTAATTTTAATATACGCTTTCTCATCCGCAGTAGAGAGAAAATGATCATCGAAATGCCGAGAGGAGGAAGAGCTCCCAACGACCATTCGACCGCGCTTACTGGACCCAGACATGGTGGAAGAAAGGATTGGAGAAAGGAGGAAATTCAGAGTGTTTTAGAGTGAGGAGAATAGGCAAAGAATCCCTCCCTTTTTATAGAATTTGAGAACTATCGTAAAGTAAGATTGAGTATCGTACAGTACGATATGCGCAATAATGTCGTCTGGATGACTGTTCAGAAAAGTGAGTCAAATCGTACAGTACGATCAGTATCGTACTGTACGAACGTGAGTGTGTGGCGTTCGTCCCAAGGAGTATCTGAATGAATTTTGACAAAAATGTTCGTACTGTACGAACAGGTGTTCGTACAGTACGATAGGCAATAATGTTCATACCGGCCGAATTTAAATTCGTCCTAATCCATTTGACACATGGATCGTACAGTACGATTGGTATGTCGTACAGTACGATGACCAATAATTAGTATCATACGGTACGAGTGGTGAATCATACAGTACGATAGGTATAAGACATGAAAGATCTGGACCGTGAATGGGAATGGACGGCTGAGATTGGAGTGATTTGAACCTTATCGTACAGTACGATATGGGATCGTACAGTACGATTGTCAGAGAATACCAAGATTTGTGAGCAGCATGGTAAGAGGATCAGGAATCCATTTTTTTTTTGTTTTTTTTTGTTTTTTGTTTTTAACAAAATAAATCATAACAAACACAAACACATTTTTTTTATTATTTTATTATTATTATTTTTTTTATTTTATTTTACTTTAGGCTTGAATGTCTATGACACCTAATTTGATTCTTAAAGTGCTAAATGTGTCATAACCTAATGGTTTTGGGAAAATGTCAGCCAATTGATCTTCAGTAGCAATGTGGTGCAGTTCAATATCTCCTTTGGCTACATGATCTCTAATGAAAGGATGTCTAATGTCTATATATTTAGTTCGTGAATGTTGAATTGGATTTTTGGATATGCAAATAGCACTAGTGTTGTCACACATGATCGGAATGGTTCCTACAGGTAGTCCTAGATCTACAAGCTATTGTTTTAACCACAAAACTTGTGCAACACATCTACCTACCGCTATATATTCTGCTTCGGCTGTGGATAGGGCTACTGAATTTTGTTTCCTGCTGGACCATGAAACTAACGATTGTCCAATGAATTGACAAGTGCCAGAAGTGCTTTTTCTATCTACCCTACATCCTGCAAAGTCTGAATCTGAGTATCCTAAGATTTCAAAAGAAGTGCTGTGTCTAGGATACCAAATTCCTAAGTTCGGGGTGCCTAGTAGATATCTAAGAATCCTTTTGACAGCAGTCATATGAGATTCTTTTGGGTCAGCTTGAAAGCGGGCACAAAGACACACACTAAATATTATGTCTGGTCTACTGGTAGTCAGATAGAGAAGCGATCCAATTATTCCCCTATACCTCTTTTGATCTACAGACTTCCCACTGGGATCTTTATCCAATTGAATGTTAGAGCTCATGGGTGTATTCATAGCCTTAGCATTGTCCATTTCATATTTTTTCAAAATATCGTTGATGCACTTAGACTGGCTAAGAAACGTTCCACCTTCCGTTTGTTTTATACTAAATCCAAGGAAGTAACTAAGTTCTCCCATCATACTCATTTCAAACTCGTCACTCATTATTTTTGAAAAAGTATTACATAAGCTTTTCTCCGTCGATCCGAACAAGATGTCATCTATATAAATCTGAACAATGAGTACTTCAACTCCTACCTTCTTCAAAAATAAGGTGGTGTCCACACTACCCTTTACAAAGCCTCTATCTAGTAGGAACGTACTAAGTCTTTCATACCAGGCTCTAGGTGCTTGTTTTAACCCGTATAGTGCCTTTTTCAATTTGAACACGTGGTTTGGAAATTGTGAGTTTTCAAACCCCGGAGGTTGCTCCACATAAACATCGTCCTTGATTACTCCATTCAGGAAGGCACTCTTGACATCCATTTGATACAGCTTAAAATCCCTAAAACAGGCAAAAGCTAATAGTACCCTGATGGCTTCTAGTCTAGCTACCGGAGCAAAGGTTTCTTCAAAATCTATTCCTTCAATTTGGTTATACCCCTTTGCTACTAACCTAGCCTTGTTTCTTACTACTATTCCAGAGTCATTCATCTTGTTTTTAAAGACCCATTTAGTTCCAACCACACTTTGTTATTTAGGTCTTTTGACTAACTCCCATACATCATTCCTAACTAATTGGTTCAACACTTCTTGCATTGCTAGGATCCAAAATTCATCTCCTAAGGCTTGATCTATACTCGTGGGTTCAATCATAGATATGAATGCAGAATGACTAACCTCTTTCCTAAGTCCATGCCTAGTTTTTACCCCTTCTGATAGGTCTCCTAAGATCAGCTCTCTAGGATGACTAGAAGAAAATTTCCAATCTCTAGGCAGATGTTCCTGAGGTTCCACTCTAGTCTCTATGGTAATGGTTTCTACTCCCCGTATAACCTCAACTTCTTCTTCTTCATGATTAGGTTCAGATGTCTTATTGGATTCATCAAATACCACATGGGTGGATTCTTCTACTACTAAGGTTCTCTTATTGAATATTCTATAGGCTTTACCTACTGATGAGTAGCCTAGGAAAACCCCTTCATCAGATTTAGGATCGAACTTTCCTAAGGGTGACTTGCCATTGATTAGGATGAAACATTTGCAACCGAAAATGTGTAAGTGGGAAAGATTGGGTGTCCTACCCTTAAGCAACTCATAGGGTGTCTTATTAAGTTTGGATCTAACATTCACCCTATTTAACACATAGCATGCGATATTTACTGCTTCTGCCCAAACGTATCTAGGGAGAGTGTATTCAGCTAACATAGCCCTAGCAGCTTCAACTAAAGTTCTATTCTTTCTTTCTGCTATTCCATTTTGCTGAGGAGTTCTAGGAGCAGAGAAATTATGTTCTATTCCAATCTCTTTACAAAAAGATTCAAATTTATCATTCTCAAATTCCCCACCGTGATCACTATGAATTGTTGAAATTACACATCCTAATTTCCTTTGAATCCAAGTGGAGAAAATTCTAAACTCTTCAAATGACTCATTCTTATGAGCTAGGAATTTCACCCAAGTAAACCTAGAGTAGTCATCTACTATTACAAACCCATACAACTTCCCTCCTAGGCTGGCTGTACTAACAGGTCTGAACAGGTCCATGTGGAGAGTTTCTAGTGGCCTAGTGGAGTTGACATCTTTGATTGCATGAAATGAAGATTTAACTTGTTTTCCTAATTGGCAAGCATCACAGAGATGATCCTTAGTAAAGTCTAACTTTGGTATGCCTCTAACTAACTCTTTCTGAGTGATGTTCCTAAGTGTTTTCATACTAGCATGGCATAGTCTCCTATGCCATAGCCAAGAGTCATCCGCTATTATTTTCAGACACAAAGAGTTTGAGGTTTCAATGTAGTTCAAATCTAACATATAAACATTGTTTATATGTTTTCCTTCTAACACAAGTGAATCATTCAAGCTAATCATGCATTTATTAGACAGAAATTTTATGTCAAAGCACTTGTCACATAGTTGACTTATACTTAAAAGATTGTGCTTTAAACCATCCACTAAAAGCACATTCTCAATAATTAAATTTTTAGTGTTTCCAATGATACCTGAGCCCACCACTTTCCTGGTGGTGTTGTTTCCCAAAGTTACCTTGCCTCCTGACCTGGCCTCCAGTGTCACGAACTGCTTCATGTCTCCAGTCATGTGTCTCGAGCAGCCACTGTCCAGGTACCACATGCTCTCACTAGGTCTTTTGTGAGAGCATCCCTATAATGTCAATCACGGATTAGCTTTGGGAACCCAAGTGAGTTTGGGTTCCACCTTATGCTTATATGAATGAAATGTATGCATGTTATGCTGTGATGAATGCAATTTAGGTCTCCACACTAGATGTGTTCTATAGTGTATTGAGCACGTGTGGGCTATGTGACCTAGTATGCCACAAGAATAACATCTAACACCTAGAAATGGGTTCACTAATCTACGAGGGTGGTAGTGCCTATTTCTGGGATTGGATGATGTATGCCGTCCTGGTTTTGAATGAGATGATTCACATGGTGGAGGTTGAAAAAACTCAGCAACCGTGGGAGGTTTTTTATTATTCTCGAATGCATGAAGTTTTTCATTTAAAAATTTATTCTCTTGGTTAAGACTAGCATATTCGAATCTCAATGCATGCTCACTACTACTAAGTTCCCCTGATAGTTCTTCTAGTTCCTTAAATGCATTCTCTAATTCAACATGTGATGATTTCAAGGTATCGTGTACAGTGGTTAACTCAATATGCTTCTTGTTTAATGCATCGTATTTATCAAGCAAAGACATATGATCTTTATCTAAGTCAGAAAAATTCTTTACTATATTAGCATGCTCCTTTTGTAAAGTACTAAACTCAGTATTAAGACTAACATGCTTTTTCTTCAACTTTCTGTACGAGTCATGGATTTTTTCAGAAATAACAAGCAGTTCATCGTAAGACAGTTGACATACCTCATCTTGATCTGATTGATCAAGATTATCATTAGTCATAAGACACAGATTCGTTACCTCCTCCTCTGCTTCTTCTTCCGATGATTCTGAGGCAGAGTCGGCCCAAAATGCTTTCTGAGTCTTAAATTTGCCCTTCTTGAACTTTGATCTTTCCTTACCCTTCTCCTTGGTTTGATGAGTCTTGATGTTGGGGCAATCAGCTCGGAGATGACCGGGTTTCCTGCACTCAAAGCAAATTGTTTCAGATGCAACCTTAGTATGCTTTGAGTCCTTACCTTTGTTCCAATTACTTTGATGATGGCACTGCTTTCTTTTTAGAAAATTTTTGAACTGACGAGTCATCAAGGCGATGTCGTCATCTTCCTCCGCTGCCGAGCTGTCACTTTCAGAATTGTTTGCTTTTAAAGCCACCGCTCGCTCCTTCTTCTTTTCACCTGCATCACTTTGTCCTTGACTCACTCCTTACTCGTAGGCAATGAGTGACCCAAGCAAATTATCAATAGAATAAACATTCAGGTCTTTTGACTCAGTTATTGCAGTGATTTTAGCATCATATGAGCTAGGCAAACATCACAGTATTTTGTTTGCTTTTTCCGAGTTAGACAACTATCTTCCTAAAGCATGCAGAGATGTTACAATCTGGGTGAATCGAGTGTACATGTCACATATAGTTTCACTAGGTTTCATGCGGAATAGTTCGTAATCATGTAGTAGTATGTTCAACCTAGATTGTTTGACTTCACTAGTTCCTTCGTATGTGATACATAGTTTGTCCCAAATTTGTTTACCAGTAGTACAAGTTGAGACTCGCATATAGTCTTCTGATTTCAACGCATAAAAGAAACAATTTAGACATTTAGCATTTAGTTGTGTAAGTTCTCTATCCTCAATGCTCCATTCATTAAATGTTAGTTCAGTTTTAATTCCATTCAACATACGAAATGGTGCAGAATTACCTTCTTGGACTAACATCCACATGCAATAGTCTAAAGACTGTAAAAATGTAGACATGCGTATTTTCCAGAAATCAAACGGTATGTTATCAAATAAAGGTGGACGAGTTATAAAATAACCCTCCGCAGTGTTACGTTTACCAAATTGAGCCATGGATCTTACGTTTCTAGATTTTCTAAAACACTATTTTGAAACCCCGCTCTGATACCACTTGAAAGTATGAGATGCGCCAAGAGGGGGGGTGAATTGGTATTTTAAAAATTTAACCCTACACAAGAGTTCTAATTTTTTTATATTTTTTAAAATATAACTCGACGAATAATGTGCGGAAGCAAATACAACGTTCACAACGATGATATTGATAATTCAATTTTAGATTTTACAACACAAGGTTTAAATAATGATTTTTCACAAAGCTATTTAACGTACTAATTAAAAACATGAAAAGTAAAGTACGGTAAACAGGAAAAAACACACCAGAGATTTTTATAGTGGTTCGGTCACTTGACCTACGTCCACTCCCTGGAGTCCTCTACTCCGGGATTTGCACTAGTAAAAGTTGACTCTCCTTTTGCCCGCACAGCAAGGCGGAGAAGCCTTTATAATACTCAGTTTCACCTCCCTCGGTGCGGCGGAATACCAAATGCTATGTCACCCTCCTGGTGACGGCAGCGGACCTTCTCCTTTTTCTCCCTCCTGGAGATGGCAGAGTACCTTGGCGATGTTGATCTTGAAGTGACTCTTCCCTCGAGAACTTTCTTGAAGCTTCCCAAAGCCACAAGAGGAGCAAAGCATGCAGCTAGCTTGGAGCCAACGTGTGATCCCCTCACACTACATCTCCCTCACGCTCAAGCTCACCTTCACCTTCCTCTCTCAAGCCCTAGATCTCTCTAAAAACTTCTCTCTAACGAATCCCCTTCTTTTTCCCCAAGCCTCTCACAACAAAAGGATAGATCAACAACTCCCTAAAGAAAATTTTAAGTTATTTTTATATCAGGCTTCAGAAAACCGTAAAAGTTTCAACTTTTGTGTTTCTATTAGTACAGCACGATTTATAATTGTACAGTACGATCAGTTCAACTACAACTCCATCCAGTATGAGTACAGACGAACAGTTATCGAATTTTATTCATATCGTACTGTACGATACGTATATCATACAGGATGATACTGTTGATTCGTACTGTTCGTACAGGATGAACTATGGGACGATCCTCGGGATGAAAGAATTCATCTCTGTTAGTCGTCTAGCACTCCTTGAGTCGTACAGTACGATTAGTGTTTTTCAAGAGATAGTCCTGTACGATACGAATATCGTCCAGGACAAATAGAACAAAACTTCTTGGGATCGTCAGGTACGATCGCTGGGATGAAGGAAATCATCTCTGTCGGTTGTCCAGCACGCCACTAGTCGTACAGTACGATTAGTTCATTTCTTGATATCGTCCTGTATGATATGAATATCGTCCAGGACAAACAGAATAAAAAACCTTGGTTTCGTCTGATACGATCTCTGGGATGAATGAAATCATCTCTGTCAGTCGTACAATATGATAAAGGATTGTATAGTACGATCGATATTTAAATTAGAAACCAACATTTATTTCCTGATTAGGGAGATAATTTTGGTAAGTATTAATTAATCGTACAGTACGTACGTATCGTACAATACGATCAGTACAGAAAATCAATTTCAAAAACTTACCAAACTTATTCTGGCGGTAGGGTTTCTCAATTATATCTTATCGTACAGTACGATATGGATCATACAGTACGATTAGTTTATAAACTTAATCATTCAAAAATTAGCCGTTAGCCTGAGTATTTTTAATTAATCATACAGTACGATACAAAATCGTACAGAACAATTTTCTTAAAAAAATTTTTAATCATTTAAAAAACAATTCTCCCCTTGTGTGTGTGCATGGTTGCTCCTTTCACATGCATGCTTCTGTGGCAGACTCAAGAAAATAGAAATAAAGAAATAAAAATTACAGACTTTTTAACATCCTATTCTACCCGGTTTGAGTCTCCAGTAATCTTGAGCAGTGTGCATCTAACCTGAAATGTTAGTGCTCATATACAAGGATTAAGTATTTGTAATCTAAAGGAAGTCTATATGGACTCAGTAAGTATTAGTTGTCACCATCAAAATTAAGTGCTCAGGATCCTGGATTTCAACACCTTACACACACACACTTAGGAGGAGAAATTTAGTAAGTTAGCATTTTTTTCTATTTTAATCATATCGTACAGGTCGATCTGAATATTATCCTAGATAATCAGTTAAAAATAGAAACCCTAATTAGGGCATCCAGGATATGTTAACCTAATTAATTAAATCATTCTAGATGATCCTCCCATCATCCTGGATGATATTCTTAAATAAAAAATACTCAGCTGCTAAACTTATTTAGGCATGCTTTTGAAATTGAATTTATGTGTCTAATCGTACAGGATGATCCCACATCATCCTGGATAATTCATACTACTTATGCCTAAATTAGTGAGGTGATTAAGGAGAGTAATTAAGGTTAGATTGATCGATCATATCATCCAGGATGAACTCAGGATCATCCAAGATGATCAGTAAGAAAAACCTTAACTTTATCCTCAATCTGTTGGACATCTCGAACTATCTACTGGATGATATATTCTTTTTTGTACTAATTATACAGGACAATATCAACATCATCCTGGAAGATCAGTTATATTTTAAGTCATCCCGATTCATCTACTGGACATCCTGAACTATCTGTTGGATGGTAATGTCTTACTTTGAACTAATCATATAGGATGATCGCAATATTGGCCTGGACGATCAGTTATATTTAGTATCATCTTGCATTATCTTCTAGATAACCAAAACTATGTTCTGGATGATTTAGTCAGTTTTGTACTAATTGTACAAGATGATCAGGAAATCATCCTATATGACCAGTTGCGTAAAATAAGAAAACTAGGGTTTTTTAAGCTTGTTATTTAAGCGAATTATTTTTACTTTTAAAATATCTTTTGCTAGTTTTTCTACTTCAAGAGAGCTAAGAGGAGAAGGAGAGATTGGGAGAGAGAGAGGATCATGTTAGGGGGAGTTTATAAGGGGATTCACAATGGTTGCTCTAAGCAAGGATTCGATCGTCGTCTTCCTTCTTTACCCTCGGTTCTGTGGTGGCTCTAGCGAAATGATTATCAGCATTAGATCTGGGTTCTCTACCTGATTCAGGTGGAAATAAAAGGAGTTGGGGTTCTTTGCCTGCTTCCGAAGGAAGCAAAAGGATTCTGAGTTCTCTGCTTACTTCAAGAGGATGTAAAAGGAGTTGGGGTTCTCTACCTGCTTCAGGAGGAAGCAAAAGGAGTCAAGATTTTCTTCCTCATCGGTGTCGGTGGAAAGATTTTGTAAGGGCTTCTCCACCTTGCTTTGGGAGCAAAAGGAGAGTCACTATAGTTTTTAGTGCAATACCTGGTGGGGAGGCTCCGGGGAGTGGACGTAGGTCAAGTTGACCGAACAACTATAAATTTGGTGTGCTTTTTTTATTTACTTTTCTGAACTTTAATTTCAACATATTTTTGTGATCTATTCTATGGTTAGATTATCTTATTTTGAGTATTTTCTTCTACTTTAACTGGTTGTGTTTTAAAATATTTAAAAGAATAAAAATATTTTTCTATTTGTGTAAGAGTTTTAAAATACCAATTCACCCCTCCTCTTGGTTAGCCTTGGGACTAGTTCATAAGGGCTTAACAACCCTAACAAACTTTCACAAAGCATCATCTGAAATAATATATTTTGAATGTAGGAAACAAGGACATCTCCGAATAGACTACCCCAACCTGAAGACTCACTCGGTCAAGGAGAAGGATGAAGAAAAGGGGAAATCAAAAAGGGAAAGAATAAGACACAGAAGGCATTTTGGGCAAACTCCGCCTTAGAATCATCAGAACTAGAAGCAGAGGAGGAGGTAATAAACCTATGTCTTATGGCTAATGATAATCTTAATCAATCAGATCAAGATGAGGTATGTCAACTTTCTTATGATTAATTATTTATTATTTCAGAGAAAATACATAATTCATATAGGAAATTGAAAAATATGTATGTAAGTTTAAATTATGAATTTTCTAATCTATAAAAAGAGTATGCTAGTCAAATTACCAAGTATTCTTACTTAGATAGTGATCACATATCTTTACTCGATGAATATAATGCATTAAACAAGAGGCCTATTGATTTGACTAATGCATATGATTCCTTGAAAACAAAGCATGTTGAATTAGAAAACTCATTCAAAGAATTAGAGGCATGTGTAACGGAGATAGATGGTAGTGAGCATGCATTAAAATTAGAGGTGGTTGATCTTGAGAATGCAAATAATTTCCTAAAAGTGAAAATACTTGCACTTGAACAAAATAGAAAACCACCCACACTAACACAATGGTATAAACCTACATCACATCATGCATCATTTACCCATAGGAGGAGGCACATCTCCCAACATAGACTAGTTAATCCATTCCCTGGGGTTAGGTGTCATTCGTGTTGCATGCTAGGTCACATAGCCCGCACTTGCATTATCCACCATCGGATACATCTAATGTGGAGGATGAAATTACTTACATTACAGCATAACATGTAAACATCTCATTCAAAAATACATAAAGTTGAACCCAAACTCTCTTGGGTTCCCAAATCTAATGTTTAATGACTTTATAGGGAAGCTCTCACAAAAGACCTAGTGAGAGCATGTGGTGCCCGGATAGTGGATGCTCGAGGCACATGACTGGTGATTTAAAGCAGTTCATCACACTAGAGGCTAGGTCAGGAGGCAAGGTCACACTGGGGGACATTACCATTAAGAAAATGGTTAGCTCAGGTATAATTAGTAAACATATTTATAAAACCCTAGCTTTTGAAACCTTTATCATCTTAAGGACTAGACTATGTGTTATAGATATTCATGCTTGAATCAGGATAATTTTGAAATTGAAATTTTTTTTTGTGTTTTCTTTTGAATTTATTTTATGATTATTTAATTGTTGCTTTTATTTTTATGATTTGTTTTATATTGTTTTTATGAAGCTTTCCTGATCATCACACACTACTTTATGAATTTTGTTCACATCATACTGTACGATTCCACATTGTCTTGTATAATATTCACAAAAAACACCAATTCCATGTTCACAACTGATTCAATGGCTAAGATTGATCCATCATTGGTGATCATACTGTACTAACACCTAATTCATACTGTGTGATACACAAGGTAATGGACATTGGATGAATTGAATTCGGCTAGTATAATATTTAATATCATATCGTATTGTACGAACACCTATTCGTATTGGACAATCTGGCCAATCAATAATCATCCAAGATGACGCCTTGGGATGAACGTCCTCTCTATAATTGTTTAGTATGGTTATATTCATATTGTATGATAAGACATTCTTTTTGACTAATTGGACTGGATGAAATTGAACGCACTCAATAATCGTAATGTACAATATATTTATCATACTGTACTACAAGGCCAATCTATTTAAGGTGAGGGAAATTCAATCTTTTCTTCACTCAATTCCTATTCCACTCTTCTTCCCTTCTCTTTAAGATCTCAATCCTTGAAATGGTTAGAGGAAAGTGTTCATGAGCTCTAGTCCAAAGTTCCGCTCAACATCCCGTCGATCCTCAGTTTACTGAAGCTACTGACGAAGAGGCTTATAATCTGTACAAAACTACCAGGATCACGCCTTCCAAGATCATAAACTATGAAGTTTTAAACTTCCAGGTACTCTCTCTCTTTGCTTGTACCACCCTTCAGTTCATTCTCACACTTGCCTACTCGTTCAATTTTGAACTTCTTTTCGAATTCTTTACTAGTCTCTGAATTAATAGTGAGTGTACTACTCTCCAATCTTACATCAATAGGAGGCTTGTCAAAATTATCGACCAAGACTTTTATTAATTCCTCCACCTTTCTACAATTGGTGAAAAAGTCCACCTTGCAGCTTCATGGAAAGTGCGAATAGGTTGTTAGACCTATTAACTATGTCCTTAGGCTAACCAAGAGGGGGGGGGGGGGGGTAAATTGGTACTTTTAAAAATTTCTTGGATTTAATGAAATCGGTTTCACAAAAAAAGTTGTTTAGAAAATAATTTTTCAACTAGAAAAAATTTAAAAGTGCAAAAAATAAAAATGCAGTAAATAGTAAAAGAAACGAAGATACCAGAATTTATAGTACAATATGACCTACATCCACTCCCCAGAGACTCCTTCTCCAAGTATTGCACTATATCAAAGTGACTCTCCTTTTGCCCCCATAGAAAGGCAGAGAAGCCTTTACAAACACTCTTCCACCAAACCCCAGTGCGACAGAGAACCGTCATCCTTTTTCACCCTCCTTGTGAAGGCAGGGAACCCAACATCCTTTCTCACCCTCCTGGTGATAGCAGAGAACCAAGCAGCCTTTTTCACCCTCCTCGTGATGGCAGAGTATCGAGCATCTTTTTCACCTTCCCTGGTGATGGCAGAGTACCGAACCTTCTTGGACAATCCTCTTGCAAGAGCCTTCAAATAGATGGGAAGAACTTTGAAGAACAAGTAAGAGAATCTCACCGTTGGGCACCTTATGAATCCCCTCACAATTTCCATACACTAGATCTCTCACACTTCACTCTCAAAATGCTCTCCCAAACACACTCCTGAAGAGCACTCAAGAGAAATTCGTGGAAGGACTGTTAAACAGTCAGTTTTTAGGACCCTTATATACAAAAGAGAAGAAAAACCATCCATAAACTAAAAATTTCAAGTTTAATGCAGTCTGATCGTACTGTACGATTGCCCTTTATACATACAAATAGTTTAAAAAGATGAATGGTTCATCCCGTACGATCCTATACGAAACTGTTACACCCAGTTTTCATACTCTGGAAATGATGTACGAAAACTTTTTGTACTGTACAAATAGTTAAAAAAATTGAACATTAGTCCCATACGATCCTCTACGAACCTCGAAGACCCAGTTTTCATACTCTGGAAAATGATGTATGAAAATATTTCGTGCTGTATGAACAGTTCAAAAAATTGAACAGTTCATCCCGTACGATCCTGTACTAACATCTAAGACACAGTTTTCGTACTCTGGAAAATGATGTACGAAAATATTTTATACTATACGAATAGTTCAAAAAATTAAACAGTTCCTCCCATACGATCTGGTACGAACCTCCAAGACCTAATTTTTATACTCTGGAAAATGATGTAAGAAAATATTTCGTACCGTATGATTTATACTTAGAAAAATTTTCACTCTTAACCAGGCAGGTTCATTTAAGAGGAGAGATTGCACAAATTATCTCATACGATCTCATATCATACAGTATGATTAGTTTAAAAAATTAAGCTTTTACCTCACTCCATAATGTTTGTGTGCACAGTTATCTAATTTACAATCACACTCTCTCAGACTCAAGAAAAGAATAAAAATACAGACTCCAAAACTAATAAACTCTAACCAATTAACTTTAAGTCTTCCACTGTCTGGAATGTGATTTTCCTGAAAAATATGTTAGTACACACAACAACAATTTTTTTCCGTCATATGTTAGGAGAAATAATAATCAAGCAATAAGAATTTATTATCATCAAAAACTCACATGATTATGAAGATAAAGTCTTGAAAAACTTATTTACAACAATCTCAACTCTTCAAACACTGACTACGATTAGGCCCTTACAAACACTACCCTTAGGGAATCAAATGTTAGATACCACATCCCCCATATCAATACCTTAGTGCAAGATGCTATAATCATCTAGCACATCCGTCACAACTCGATAATTCCAAAAGCTACGGATCGAATTAACATTACACCTCTTTCATCCATGACTACCTGCTTTATAATAGATGAGATAGATCTCAATGCAACTAATCTAAGCATTTGATATCTTAAGAATCTAACCTGCATTCGAGATCCTAGAGATAAAAGAAAGCCAAATCTTACCTTAGGTCACGTAATTGCTGTTGTCCTTGAATCTAAATACAACTTCCAATTCCCTGTAATGCCAGATCACCTTCCAATTTTTTATTCTAATAGCTCCTTCCACATCCTTCATTGCACTCACTGCCATAATGTTCACTATGTGGACCCTGAGCGAGAGGAAGCAGAGGGAGGTCTAGCACCAGCACCTATTTACTAATATTCTTAATATGATGCACTGTTTCAGAGGTTTAACCCGTGGGAGGCATACTTTGAATCCTATGTGGGAGAATAATATCTGCAATGTTATAATGATATGGCTTGCTTTTAAAACTACATAGCCCAACAACACTAATAGCAAGAAAATGACATTGGTTAGTTTGGAGAGCAATTTGCTTCAATCAACTGATTCTTCCAACCACTACCACCACCACCTCTACCTGATCAGGACTCTTCATATTTTTAATTTGTTTTATGTTAGTGCTTGTGTTTTTTATTATTTTTATTTTGACATCCTTTATTTTTATTGTTTCCTTCTTTTTGTCATGTCAAAAGGGAGAGTAGTTTATTGTTGGTAGGTTATACTCTATGTTGGAATGATTAATTTAATGTTTCTTTTTTTTTTTTCATTTAATATTTCTTATGTGTTCTTTCTTTATGCATAGTTAAAAAAAACTCCCTATTTTTTGAAAGATTCACCTAGTAAGGGGGAGCTTAGGTAATAGTAAAAATATATTTGAGTTATTTACCAATAATATTTGCCATCATAAAAAATGGGGAGATTGTTGCAAATCTAGACCCAAGTCCTGTAATTTTGATGATAACAACTATTATTGGATTCCTTTCTATGCTATCTCATGTTAACTGCTATTATTATATATTTGCTTTTTCCTATGCACTAACATTTAAGGTCCACCATATAGTTGCAAGTTTTATCAACTCAAGATTTGGCAGACTAGGGCTAAGCATGTCATTAAATATATGTATTTTTAATTCTTATGCATTTTTATTTTTCTTGAGTCAAATTATGTATTTACTGGATACTAAGCTTGGTGACCATACACACACACACACACACTCAAGGGAGTGAGTTAGAGATAATATCAGAAGTTGAATTTTTTAAACTCATCACACTATATGATCCAAACCGTATTATACAACCAACTAATCAAAAAATCATTAAAATGGCTAATTATAATAATTAATGCAAGTTGAATTAATTATACTGTACGATAAAGATTGTATAGGATAATCAGTTGAAATTAAGATCCCAGCTGTCAATCACAATTTAGGTAATATTTTGAAATCCAATTTTTTCACTAATCATTCTGTTTGATAGGTATCATACTATATAATATAATTAAATATTGCCTTAATTAATCCTATGTTTAAGGGGCAATTTTGGATTGATTGATCCAGTCAGATTGTATAGAACAATTTAACCAATTGTATTGTACGACTCGATCCTACATGGGATGATAATTTATTATTGCCAATCATATGAGAGGATTATCCTTATCATTTGAACTAATCATCCTGAATGATGCTCTAAATCATCTTGGACAATCAGCTCAATTCTTTTATCTGATCATACAACATCTAGCTTTTCATACAATACTAAATTGAGTACTTTGAATTAATTGTATTAGATGATCCTTGATCATATAATATAATCAGGGTTGCCAGAATTAAATTTTGGGCTTTTTATGAGGCCTTATATTTAATCTCTCTCAAATTGACTTATTTTAAAGTCTTTGGCTGCTAAGTGTTCTTGAGAGGGAATTTGAGAAGAAGATCTAGGAGAGCTTTGGGAAGAAGAGGAAGAGCTTGTGTGTGAAGGAGATATAGTGTGAGGGGTTCACACAGTTGCTCCAAGCAAGTGTCTTGCCTTGTTCCTCCAAGTGTCTGTCTAGGTTTCTTTGGTTGCTTTGGGAAGAAATTCTTCAGCTCAAGGATGTGGTACTGTGCTATCACCAGGAGGGTGAGAAAGGAATTCGTGGTTCTTTGCCATGACCAGGAGGGTGAGATAGGAGTTTGGGGCTCTGTTCCATCTCTAGGAGGGAGAAAAATGATTGAAGGTCTTTTTCCATCATTAGGATGATGACAAAGCTTTCAGCTCTCTACTGCTTTGGGTCTGGTGGAAGTGATTTGTGTAAGGGCATCTCTGTCTTGCTATGGCGATAAAAGAAGAGACGCTATAGTGGTAGTACAATACTCAAGAAGGAGGACTCCAAGTAGTGGACATAGGAAATTGTTTAATCGAACCACTATAAATCTCTGGTGTGGTTATTCTGATTTTTTATTCTTGTACTTTTACTTTTTGTATTTTGACTCATTGATAACTACTTGGTGAAAATCGTGATCAATATTTTATTCTACTGATTATAATATCATCATCATTATTTAAATATTTTTGTAAATTCGTTCAATTCCGCATTAAGTGATAATTGTTACTTGTTTTCAAATATTAAAAAATCCAAAAATGTCTTCTTTATTTTTGAATTAAGAAATTAGTTTTTTAAATTCACTAATTCCCCCCCCTCTTGGCATGCCTAGGGATAACTTCACTTAGGCTTAACATCCTTATCGAACTTTCAATAACCCCTTTTTCTTTATGTGTATTCTCTTTTAGAATCTATAAGATTCTCGGAGCCTGATTTTCCTAAAGCCTATAGCCTAAAGACTTGAATAAGACTTGCATCTTTATATAGGTGTAGAAATCCAAGCTTATAGTTGGTGGAGCTTGACTATCCTTTTTTTGTAGTCCCGAGGTTATATATATATATATATATATTGTAATTCCTTTTCTTACATTGCTTAATACATACATCATTCTTTCATACATGTGGGCTGGTAGATCGTTGCACTAGTAGATAGATTGTTTATTAGGTTTGGCAGCATATGTGTTCTTGCACATGCATTAGACCTTGAATGATATAATTTGGTCCTACATACATGAACACCTTTATGGAAAAAATTAATGTACCAATTGATTAATTTTTTATTTCTCTATTCAAATCTATAAAATTAATATGTTATAAATATAGATATTAGACTCCAAAAGGAAATGACCCATTTTCCATTACGTGCATTCTCTTTTGGAATATATAGGATTCTTAGAGCCTGATTTTCCTGATGCCTATAGCCTAAATACCTAAAAAAGAAATCATATTTAGATTTGCATCTTTATATAGGTGTAGAAATCCAAGCTTATTGTTGGTGGAGCTTGCCTATCCTTCTTTTCCTGCAAACCCTAGGTTATATATATATATATATATATATATTGTTGCAACTCGAGCTCACGAGTTTATGTTTTTGATGATAACAAACATTATGGCTTACATCTTTATGTTTCATTCTATACTTGTTTTGTGTGTATACTAATTTTTTAGGGAAATCATAGTCTAGACTACTAAAGACTTCAAGATAGAAACAGATTGGATTAGGGTTTATGGTATTTGAAGTCTGTATTTTTATTTTTCTTGAGTCTGAGAGAGTGTGATTGTAAATTGGGTAACCATGCACACACACACTAGGGGAGTAATTTTAGAACTAATCATACTATATGATTACCCATCATACTGGATGATTAGTATGTTTGTACCTCTAGAACGGAGTTTACTAAATCACGATTGGAAATTTTTCTATGTACGGATCGTACTGTATGAAATGGATTTCGTACATCATTTTCCAGAGTACAAAACTAGGTTCGTACAGGATCATACCAGACGAACTGTTTATTTTTTTAACTATTTATATAGTACGATGTCATTTCATATAGGCATTTACAGAGTATGAAATCAGGTTCATACTAGTTCATACAGACAAATTTGAATTGTTCGTACTGTATGATGTAATTTTTAAACAGATGACTAAATTGAGTTCGTACAATAAATTTGAACTGCTCATACGGGACACTATGCGTTCGTATGGATGGATCGTACGGGATGATTTACATTCATACGGATGACTGAATTGAGTTTATACAGGTTCGTACGGGGACACCATGCATTCATATGGATAGATCGTATGTGACACTATTCATTCATACATGATGATATGCGATCGTACGGTACAATCGTAGGACATTTTTCTTATAATTTTTAATTTTTGGATGGTTCTTCATGTCTTTTATATATAAGAAGTCCTAAAAACTGTCACTAAATACCTTTGTTGCTTATCTCTCTTGAGAGTGGCCATTGAGTGTGAGTGTTTGGGAGAGATTGTGAGAGTGGAATGTGAGAGATCTAGTGAGGGGGAGTTGTGAGGGTTTCACAAGGTTCCCCAAAGTAAGGATCTCTTTGTCTTCTTCAAGTTTCTGCCCATCTCCTTTGGTGGCTACTGAGGGAAGATTTTCAACATTGTGTCTAGGTTCTCTGCCTACACCAAAAGGGTGAAAAAGGACAACTAGGTTCTCTGCCTTCACCAGGAGGGTGAAAAAGGATGATGGTTCTCTGCCTTCATTAGGAGGGTGAAAATGGATGATGGGTCCTCTGCCTTCACTAGGAGAGTGAAAAGGACAATGGGTTCTCTGCCTTCAATAGGAGAGTGAAAACGGATGATGGATTCTCTACCTTCACTAGGGAGGGTGAAAAAGGATGACGATTCTCTACTGCATTGGGTCGATGGGAGAGAGTTTGTAAGGGTTTCTCTGCCTTATGGTGGGGGCAAAAGGAGAGTCTGTTTAAATCCAGGATCCCGAGCACTTAATTTTGATGGTGATAACTAATACTTACTGAATCTATATGGACTTCCTTAAGATTACAAATGCTTATCCTTGTATATGAGCACTAATATTTCAGGTCAGATGCACACTGCTCAAGGTTACTGGAGACTCAAACCTGGTAGAATAGGATGTTGAAAATTCTATAATCTTTATTTTCTTGAGTCTGCCACAGAAGCATGTACGTGAAAGAAGCAACCATGCACACACACAGGGGGAGATTTGTTTTTATCTTTAATTTTTTATAAAAAAAATATCATATTATATAATTTTAAATCATACTGTACGATTAATTAATAATACTCAGGCTAACGGCTATTTTTTAGATGATCAACTTTGTAATCTAATCATACTGTACGATCATTATCGTACTGTACGATGAGATTCAATTGAAAAACCCTAGCCGCCAGAATAAGTTTGGTAAGTTCATAATTTTGATTTTTTGAACTGTTCGTACGGTATGATCATGATCGTACAGTACGATTAATTGAATACTTACCAAAATTATCTCCCATAATCAGGAAATAAACGTTGGTTTCTTATTTAAAGTCGATCATACTATACGATGGTATATCGTACCGTACGATAGACAGAGACGATTACATTCATCCCTTCGATCGTACCAGAAGAAACTAAGGTTTTTTGTTCTGTTCATCCTGGATGATATTCGTATCGTACAGAATGATATCTTGAAATGAACTAATCGTAATGTACGACTAGTGGAGTGCTGGATGACCGACAGAGATGATTTCATTCGTCCCTTCGATCGTACCAGATGAAACCAAGATTTTTTGTTCTATTCACCCTGGACGATATTCGTATCATACAGGATGATATCCTGAAACAAACTAATCATACTGTACGACAAGTGGAGAGCTGGATGACTGGCAGAGACAAATTCTTTCGTCCTAGGGATCGTCCCACAGATCGTCTTGTATGACAAGTAGAAATTAACATTATCATCCTGTATGATATTTATATCATACAGTACGATATGTATAAACTTCGATAACTGTTCGTCTGTGCTCATACTGGACGGATCTGTACTTGAACTGATCGTACTGTACGATGATATATCATACTATACGAATAGAAATGCAAAAGTTGAAATCTTTAGGGTTTTCTGAAGCCTGATATAAAAACAACTTAAAATTTTTTATGAGGGGTTGTTGGTCTATCCTCTTGCTGTGAGAGGCTTTGAGGGAAGAAGGGGATTCGTGAAGGAGAAGTTTTTCTTCGGAGAGATCCAGGGCTTACGAGAGGAAGGTGAAAGTGAGCTTGAGTGTGAGGGAGAAGTAGTGTGAGGGGATCATACGGTGGCTCCAAGCTAGCTGCATGCTTTACTCCTCTTGTGGCTTTGGGGAGTCTCGGGAAAGTTCTCGAGGGAAGAGTCACTTCAAGATCAACATCGTCAAGGTACTCTGCCATCTCCAAGAGGTAGAAAAAGGAGAAGGTCCGCTGTCGTCACCAGGAGGGTGATATAGCGTTTGGTATTCCGCCGCACCGAGGGAGGTGAAAGTGAGTATTGTAAAGGCTTCTCCGCCTTGCTGTGGGAGCAAAAGGTGAGAACTTTTACTAGTGCAAATTTCGGAGTAGAGGACTCCGGGGAGTGGACGTAGGTCAAGTGACCGAACCACTATAAAAATCTTTGGTGTGTTTTTTCCATTTTACCGTACTTTACTTTTCATGCTCTTAATTAGTACTTTAAATTGCTTGGTGAAAAATTATAATTTAAATCTTGTATTGTGAAAGTTACAATTGAATTACCAATATCGTCATTGTGAATATTTTACTTGCTTACGTACCTTATTCGTTAAGTTATCATTTAAAAAATACAAAAAAAGGTAGAACTCTTGTTTAGGATTGATTTTTTAAAATACCAATTCACCCCCCCTCTTGGCGCATCTCGTACTTTCAAGTGGTATCAGAGCAGGGTTTCAAAATAATGTTTTAGAAAACGTAGAAACGCAAGATCCATGGCTCAATTTGGTAACCGTAACACTGTGGAGGGTTATTCTATAACCCGTCCACCTTTATTTGACAATATACCGTTTGATTTCTGGAAAATATGCATGTCTACATTTTTTCAGTCTCTAGACTATCGCATATGGATGTTGGTTCAAGAAGGTTATTCTGCACCGTTTCGTATGTTGAATGAAATTAAAACTGAAATATCATTTAATGAATGGAGTATTGAGGATAGAGAACTTACACAGTTAAATGCTAAATGTCTAAATTATTTATTTTGCGCATTAAAATCAGAAGACTATATGCGAGTATCAACTTGTACTACTGGTAAGCAAATTTGGGACAAACTGTGTATTACGTACGAATGAACTAGTGAGGTCAAACAATCTAGGTTGAATATACTGCTACATGATTATGAACTATTCTGCATGAAACCTAGTGAAACTATATCTGACATGTACACTAGATTCACCCAGATTGTAACATCTCTGTATGCTTTAGGGAGAGAGTTATCTAACTCGGAAAAAGTAAATAAAATACTGCGATGTTTTCCTAGCTCGTATGATGCTAAAATCACTGCAATAACTGAGTCAAAAGATCTGAACATTTATTCTATTGATAATTTACTTGGGTTACTCATTGCCTACGAGCAAGGAGTGAGTCAACGACAAAGTGATGAAGGTGAAAAGAAGAAGGAGCGAACGGTAGCTTTTAAAGCAAACAATTCTGAAAGTGACAGTTCATCAGCGGAGGAAGATGACGACATCGCCTTGATGACTCGTTAGTTTAAAAAGTTTTCTGAAAAGAAAGCAGCGCCGTCATCAAAGCAATTAGAACAAAGGTAAAAGCTCAAAGCATACTAAAGTTGCATCTGACATAATTTGCTTTGAGTGCAGGAAACCCAGTCATCTCCGAGCTGATTGCCCCAACATCAAGACTCATCAAACTAAGGAAAAGGGTGAGGAAAGATCAAAGTTCAAGAAGGGAAAATTTAAGACACAAAAAATGTTTTGGGCCGACTCTGCCTCAGAATCATCGAAAGAAGAAGCAGAGGAGGAGGTAACGAATCTATGTCTTATGACTAATGATAATCTTGATCAATCAGATCAAGATGAGGTTTGTCAACTGTCTTACGATGAACTGCGTATTATTTCTGATAAAATCCATGACTCGTATAGAAAGTTAAAGAAAAAGCATGTTAGTCTTAACACTGAGTTTAGTACTTTACAAAAGGAGCATGCTAGTGTAGTTAAGAATTTTTCTGACTTGGATAAAGATCATATATCTTTTCTTGATGAATATGATGCATTAAACAAGAAGCATATTGAGTTAACCACTACACACGATACCTTGAAATTATCACATGTTGAACTAGAGAATGCATTTAAGGAACTAGAAGAACTAGCAGGGGAACTAAGTAGGAGTGAGCATACATTGAGATTTGAATAGGCAAGCCTTAACCAAGAGAATAAATTTTTAAATGAAAAACTTCATGCATTTAAAAATAATAAAACACCTCCCACATTTGCTGAGTTTTTTCAGCCTCCACCATATGAACCATCTCATTCAAAAATAGCATACATGCATCATCCAAACCCAGAAATAGGCACTACCACCCCCGTAGATTAGTGAACCCATTTCCCGGTGTTAGATGTTATTCTTGTGGCATGCTATGTCACATAGCCCGCATGCGCATAATTCACTATAGGACACATCTAGTGTGGAGACCTAAATCACATTCATCACAGCATAACATGCATACATTTCATTCATATAAGTATAGGGTGGAACCCAAACTCACTTGGGTTCCCAAAGCTAACCTATGATTGACATTGTAGGGATGCTCTCACAAAAGACCTAGTGAGAGCATGTGGTACCTGGACAGTGGCTGCTCGAGACACATGACTGGAGACATGAAGCAGTTCGTGACACTAGAGGCCATGTCAGGAGGCAAGGTAACTCTGGGAGACAACACCACCAAAAAAGTGGTGGGCTCAGGTATTATTGGAAACTCTAAGAATTTAATAATTGAAAATGTTTTGTTAGTTGACGGTTTAAAGCATAACCTTTTAAGTATTAGTCAACTATGTGATAAGGGCTTTGACATTAAGTTTCTGTCTAACAAATTCATGATTAGCCTAAATGGTACACTTGTGTTAAAAGGGAAATGCATAAATAATGTCTACATGTTAGACTTAAACTGCATTGAAAACTCAAACTCTTTGTGTATGAAAATAATAGCTGATGACTCTTGGCTATGACATAGGAGACTATGTCATGCTAGTATGAAAACACTTAGGAACATTACTCAGAAAGACTTAGTTAGAGGCATACCTAAGTTAGAGTTTACCAAGGACCATCTATGTGATGCCTGCCAACTAGGAAAATAGGTGAAATCATCATTTCATACAATTAAGGATATCAACACCACTAGTCCTCTAGAAATTCTACACATGGACCTATTTGGGTCGGTTAGTACCGCTAGTCTAGGAGGAAAATCTTATAGATTTGTAATAGTGGATGACTTCTCTAGGTTTACTTGGGTAAAATTCCTAGCTCATAAGAGTGAGTCATTTGAAGAGTTTAGAACATTCTCCACTTGGATTCAAAGAAAATTAGGATGTGAAATTAAGACAGTTCATAGTGATCACGGTGGAGAATTTGAGAATGATAAGTTTGAATCGTTCTGTAAAGATGTTGGAATAGAACATAATTTCTCTGCCCCTAGAACTCCTCAACAAAATGGAATAGCTGAAAGAAAGAATAGAACTCTAGTTGAAGCTGCTAGGGCTATGTTAGCTGAATACACTCTTCCTAGATATTTTTAGGTAGAAGTAGTGAATACTGCGTGCTATGTTTTAAATAGGGTAAATGTTAGATCCAAACTTAATAAGACACCCTATGAGTTGCTTAAGGGTAGGACACCCAATCTTTCCCACTTACACATTTTTTGTTGCAAATGCTTCATCTTAATCAATGGAAAGTCACCCTTAGGAAAGTTCGATCCTAAATCTGATGAAGGGGTTTTCCTAGGCTACTCATCTGTAGGTAAAGCCTATAGAATCTTTAATAAGAGGACCCTAGTAGTTCAAGAGTCTACCCATGTGGTATTTGATGAATCAAATAAGACCTCTGAATCTAATCATGAAGAAGACGAAGTTGAGATTATACGGGGAGTAGAAACCATTACCATAGAGACTAGAGCGGAACCTCAGGAACATCTGCCTAGAGACTGGAAATTTTCTTCTAATCATCCTAGAGAACTGATCTTAGGTGACCCATAAGAAGGGGTAAAAACTAGGCATGGACTTAGGAAAGAGGTTAGTCATTCTGTATTTATATCTATGATTAAACCCATGAATATAGATCAAGCCTTAGGAGATGAATTCTGGATCCTAGCAATGCAAGAAGAGTTGAACCTATTTGTTAGGAATGATGTATGGGAATTAGTCAAAAGACCTAAAGAACAAAGTGTGGTTGGAACTAAATGGGTTTTTAAAAATAAGATGAATGACTCTGGAGTAGTAGTGAGAAACAAGGCTAGGTTAGTAGCAAAGGGGTATAACCAAATTGAAGGAATAGATTTTGAAGAAACCTTTGCTCCGGTAGCTAGACTAGAAGCCATCAGGGTACTGTTAGCCTTTGCTTGCTTTAGGGAATTTAAGATGTATCAAATGGATGTCAAGAGTGCTTTCCTGAACGGGGTAATCAAGGAAGATGTTTATGTGGAGCAACCCCCGGGGTTTGAAAACTCACAATTTCCAAACCATGTGTTCAAACTAAAAAAGGCACTATACGGGTTAAAACAAGCACCTAGGGCCTAGTATGAAAGACTGAGTACGTTCCTACTAGATAGAGGCTTTGTTAAGGGTAGTGTGGACACCACCTTATTCTTGAAGAAGGTAGGAGTTGAGATACTCATTGTTTAGATTTAGGTAGATGACATCTTGTTCAGATCGACGGAGAAAAACTTATGTAATGAATTTTCAAAAATAATGAGTGATGAGTTTGAAATGAGTATGATGGGAGAACTTAGTTACTTCCTTGGGTTTAGTATAAAACAGATGGAAGGTGGAACGTTCCTTAGCCAATCTAAGTACATAAATGATATTTTGAAAAAATATGAAATGGACAATGCTAAGGCTATGAATACACCCATGAGCTCTAACATTCAATTGGATAAAGATCCCAATGGGAAGTCTGTAGATCAAAAGAGGTATAGGGGAATAATTGGATCACTTCTCTACTTGACTGCCAGTAGACCAGACATAATGTTTAGTGTGTGTCTCTGTGCCCGCTTTCAAGTTAACCTGAAAGAATCTCACATGACTGCCGTCAAAAGAATTCATAGATATCTACTAGGCACCCCGAACTTAGGAATTTGGTATCCTAGACACAGCACTACTTTTAAAATCTTAGGGTACTCAGATTCAGACTTTGCAGGATGTAGGGTAGATAGAAAAAGCACTTCTGGTACTTGTCAATTCATTGGACAATCGTTAGTTTCATGGTCCAGTAGAAAATAGAATTCGGTAGCCCTATCAACAGCCAAAGCAGAATATATAGCGGTAGGTAGCTGTGTTGCATAAGTTTTGTGGTTAAAACAACAACTTTTAGATCTATGACTACCTGTAGGAACCATTCCAATCATGTGTGACAACACTAGTGCTATTTGCATATCCAAAAATCCAATTCAATATTCATGAACAAAACATATAGACATTAGACATCATTTTATAAGAGATCACGTAGCCAAAGGAGATATTGAACTGCACCACGTTGCTACTGAAGATCAATTGGTTGACATTTTCACAAAACCATTAGATTATGACACCTTTAGCACCTTAAGAACAAAATTAGGTGTCATAAACATTCAAGCCTAAAACAAAAAAAAATAAAAAAAATGTGTGTGTTTGTTATGATTATTTTGTTTAAAAAAAAAAGAAAAAAGAAAAAAGAAAAAAGAAAAAAAATGGTTTCCTGATCCTCTTACCTTGCTAATCACAAACCTTGAATTTCTCTGCACATCATACTGTACGAAAACATATCGTACTGTACGATTATCCCAAAATTGCTCAAATCTCAGCCGTCCACTCCCATTCACGGTCCAGATCTCTCCTGGCTTGCACATATCGTACTGTACGACTCACCACTCATACCGTACGATACACATTATTGGCAAATCGTATTGTACGAACCACACATCGTACTGTACGATCCACGTGTCAAATGGATTGGGACGAATTTAAACTCGGCCGGTATGAACATTATTGCCCTTCGTACTGTACGAACACCTATTTGTACTGTACGATTCTTTTTATCAAAAGTCATTCAGACTACTTCTCGGGATGAACGCCTCTCACTCACGTTTATACAGTACAATTCTGATTGTACTGTACGATTCTGATCATACTGTACGATTTGACTCCCTTTTTTGAACGGACGTCCAAACGACATTATTGCACATATCGTACTGTACGATCCTCAATCGTACTGTACGATATATCCAAAATTCTATAAAATGGAGGGCTTCTTTGGCTTAACTCACTCACTCCAAATTTCCTCACTCTCTCAATTCAATTCTCACATAATGTCTGGTGCAAGTAAGCGCGGCCGAATTATCATCGGGAGCTCTTCCTCCTCTCGGCGATTCGACGATCGCTTTCTCTCCGCTGCAAACGAGAAAGCATTCAATAAACTCAAAGAAGCCAAAATCACCCCATCTCGAATATTGAATCAAGCCGCTCTGAATTTTGAGGTGATGAACCTTTTCGCCACCACCACTCTTCAATTCCTATTGACTCTAGCATTTTCTTTCCACTCCGTACTACTTTTTGAGTTTCTTGCCAATGTAAAAATTGACCTAGAGAACACCACTTTCACTTCCTATGTCTGCAAATAGCATGTCGTTATCACCGTCAACGACATAGCTGTACACATTGGGCTGTCCACTGACGTCCCTCGTCCCCAATCTATGATCTCACATGATTATGATTGGACCCCAATTAATATGACCCTTAGAGGTGTCCCATCCAATCAACACCTGCCCCTTATCCAAACCCTGAATCAGAATGCACGTGTTATCCAACATGTCCTTCGCACGTCCATCATACCCAAAGCTGGAGACCGCATCCATATTACTCCACTACTGTCTGTGGTCACGTATCTAATAATGTCTGGAACCAAATTCAATGAGGCCCAAATAGTTTTTGATTATATCCATACCCTGTCTGCATACCGATAGCCAGTGCCCGCCGAAAACTGAACCTTGCTTTAGCACATGTCATAGGATACATCTTAGATGCTAAGTATCAACTTCATTATCTGCTACCTCCAGATCATCTTCCTATCTCTACTCTGATGCCTCTTTTCGTATCTTATTCCATCAGGGGGCCGCTCACGCCGATCCCGAGTTTGATGATGAAGAGGCTGCTGCTCATGCTGACGCCCCTCCACCACCACCAATCCACCCACCTAGTCTTGCTCATCCTGACTACCCTCACGATGACATCATTCAACGCCTTGATCGATTGGAGACTAGGCTGGATTCCCACATTACTCAACAATATCAAGAACATGAAAGTGATATGAAATGGTTTAGGGAGCGCTTCACCTCCATCGATCACCAGTTTGCGTCCCTCTATCAGTACTACCAACTATTTCGATGACCTCCACAACCACCTCCGGATCATGATCCAGAATTTTGAGTTACTGTAGTTGTTTATGTTGTTTTTTTTAGTATCTTGTCATTATAGTTGTTTGTTTGTTCTTCCCTTTTTGGTGCTGTCAAAAGGGGGAGATGTTTCTGTGTTCTGTGTTGTTCTATTTTTCTTACTATTAATGATATCAATTATTTATGTCTACTCTTCTGTTCTCACTATATGTTATTCTCTTATTATGTTTTTTTTCTGTATGTTATAATAAAAAGAAAATAAATTTTTTTCTCTACTCCTATTTAAAAAAATAATAAGTTATTCTTCTGAGGGGGAGCTAAGGAAGTTAGAACAACTGTGGCCATCAGAAAATATTATTTGACACCATCAAAAAGGGGGAGATTGTTGAAATCCAGGATCCCGAGCACTTAATTTTGATGGTGACAACTAATACTTATTGAATCCATATGGACTTCCTTAAGATTACAAATGCTTATCCTTGTATATGAGCACTAAAATTTTAGGTCAGATGCACACTGCTGAAGGTTACTGGAGACTCAAACCTAGTAGAATAGGATGTTCAAAATTCTGTAATCTTTATTTTCGTTATTTTTTATTTTCTTGAGTCTGCCACAGAAGCATGTACGTGAAAGGAGCAACCATGCACACACACAGGGGGAGATTTGTTTTTATCTTTAAATTTTTTTTTAAAAAAATATCATACTATATGATTTTAAATCGTACTGTATGATTAATTAATAATACTCTAGCTAATGGCTATTTTTTAGATGATCAACTTTGTAATCTAATCATACTATACGATCATTATCGTACTGTACGATGAGATTCAATTGAAAAACCCTAGCCGCCAGAATAAGTTTGCTAAGTTCATAATTTTGATTTCTTGAACTGTTTGTACTGTACGATCATGATCGTACGGTACAATTAATTAAATACTTACCAAAATTATCTCCCGTAATCAGGAAATAAACATTGGTTTCTTATTTAAAGTCGATCGTACTGTACGATGGTATATCTTACCGTACGATAGACAAAGATGATTACATTCGTCCCTTCGATCATACAAGACGAAACCAAGGTTTTTTGTTCTTTTCGTCCTGGACGATATTCGTATCATACAGGATGATATGCTGAAATGAACTAATCGTACTGTACGACTAGTGGAGTGCTGGATGACTAACAGAGATGATTTCATTCGTCCCTTCGATCGTACCAGACAAAACCAAGATTTTTTATTCTATTTATCCTGGATGATATTCGTATCATACAGGATGATATCCTGAAATAAACTAATCATACTGTACAACAAGTGGAGTGCTGGATGACTGGCAGAGATGAATTCTTTCATCCCAGGGATCATCCCACATATCGTCCTGTATAAATAGTAGAAATCAACATTATCATCCTGTATGATATACATATCGTACAGTACGATATATATAAACTTTGATAACTGTTCGTCTGTGCTCGTACTGGACGGATCTGTACTTGAACTGATTGTTACAAATCTGGTTTTGATGATGACAAACATGTTTCCAGTGTGTTTTGCTTGGTTAACCAGTTTCAGGCATAAAAGATCACGAGCCACTCAAGCCAACTCAAGATCAGGTCCAAGTGTGTCTAATGTACTGATTTTCTTTTTCTTGAGTCAATTGTAATGTAATTGATCCCCCAGCTAAGTAACCTTGCACACACACACTCAGGGGGAGAGCTTGAGTGAATTAGAGTTTCTGTTCATTTTTTGTTCAGATCGTCCTGGACAATATTCACATCGTCTTGGACGATTAGGTAAAAATAGAAACCCTAATTAGGGTGACTAAGTTAAGAGGGTCTGATTAAGCAGATCGTCCTGGACGATCTTTGGATCGTATGGGATGATATGCTCAAATCAGAATTTCTCAGCCGCCAGATCAAGTTAGGCAAGTTTTTATTTTAAGTTATTTGGTCTGATCGTCCCGGACGATTCAGTACAATCATGCCTAATTTAATCTGGTAATTAAGGAAAGCAATTTATTTTTGATTGATACGATCATATCGTCCTGGACGATCTCAGGACCGTCCCGGACGATCATGATCATCTAGTGCATTTAAGTTGTACGACCTGAATTATGTATTGGATGATTTGGGCACTTTTTGAACTAATCGTACAGGACGATATCCTGATCGGCCTGGACGATCAAGTCATTTTTTGTTCATCCAGCACAAGTTTCTCTAGACGACCCGAACTGTCTTCTGGACGATATTCCTCGATTTGCACTAATCATCCCGGACGATCGCAGGACCGTACGGGATGATATGAACAATTTTTTCTACTGATCGTCCAGAAGAGCTAGATCATCCAGGCTAAAATAGCTGATTTTAAACTGATCGTACAGGATGATCTAGAGATCGCCCTGGACGATCTTGGCCGACCAATTGAGATTTAGGATAAATTTTAAGCCCTCCTATAAAAGATATTTTTCTTCCAACAAGAAAAATCTTTTGCTACTTTCCTTCCAAGAGAAACCCTAGAGAGAGAGAGTTTGGGAGAGAGAGAGAGGATATTACGAGGGGGAGTTAGTGAGGGATTCACTAAGGTTGCTCCAAGCACGGATCAGAGTCGTCTTCTCCGCTCATCGTCTTTCGTCTAGTCGGTGTTCATTGTGGGAGGATCGTTCGTAAGAAGATCTGGGGTTCTCTGCCCGCTTCAGGTGGAAGCAAAAGGAGGTCGGGTTCTCTGCCTCACTGTGTGGTGAAAAGGAGGTTTTGTACAGGCTTCTTCGCCTTGCTGTGGGAGCAAAAGGAGAGACACTTTTTGTTTAGTGCAATACCCGGAGGGGAGGCTCCGGGGAGTGGACGTAGGTCAAGTTGACCGAACCACTATAAAATCTGGTTTAATTTTCTGATTCTGTTCTGCACTTTACTTTTCTGATATTAACTGCTTGGGTGAATATCTGTGATCGATCTTTTCGTTCTTATTTACTTGTTTCTGCTGCAACGTATTGAAAATATTTTTCTATTCCTCGTGAAATTTTTAAATAACCAATTCACCCCCCCCTCTTGGTTAGCCTCGGGACTAGTTCACTAGGGCTTAACATCCCTATCGAACTTTCAAGTGGTATTAGAGCGGGATTCAAAATTTAGGTTTAAAAACTTTTGAATTTGATCCATGGATAACTGTAATAATTATAATACTACTGAAGGCTATTCTATTACAAGATCACCGTTGTTTGATAATATTCCTTTTGATTTTTGGAAAACACGCATGTCTACTTTTCTGTAATCTATTGACTATCGTATGTGGATGTTAGTTAAGGATGGTTATGAAGCACCACATAGACTTGTCAATGGTATTAAAACTGAACTCCCATTTATAGATTGGACTTTTGATGATTGTGACTTAGCACAGTTAAATGCAAAATGTTTGAACTGTTTCTTTTGTGCTTTAAAATTTGAAGACTATATGCGTGTTTCTACTTATACAACAGGTAAAAAAATCTGGGATAGATTGTGTATAACATATGAAGGTACAACTGAAGTCAAACAGTCTAGGTTAAACATCTTGTTGCATCATTACAAATTTTTTTGCATGAAACCTAGTGAGACGATTTCAGAAATGTACACAAGGTTCACTCAAATCGTTACCTCTTTGCATGCTTTAGGAAGAGAATTAACTAATTACGAAAGAGTGAACAAAATTCTTAGATGTTTGCCTTCTTCTTACGATGCTAAGATTACTGCGATCACAGAATCTAAAGATTAAAATACTTACTCTATTGACAGCTTACTTGGATCACTCATTGCTTACGAGTAAGGGGTGAACCAAAGACAACTTGATGCAGGTGATCGAAAGAAGGAGAAGACAGTGACACTAAAGGCCAAAGATTCAGATGCTAGCACTTCCGGGTTTGATAGCGATGATGTTGCCTTAATCATAAGGCAATTCAAGAGCTTTCTAAGGAAGAAGAATAAGAATTTTCAAAAGTGGAACAAAGGTAAGACCAGTAGAAACTTTAAAGGTTCATCTGAATCTATTTGTTTTGAATGTAGGAAGCCTGGACACATAAAGGCAGATTATCCTACACTCAAGACTCACCCAAGCAAGGAGAAGGGTGAGGAGAAACCAAAGTTCAGAAAGGACAAGAAGTGGATATAAAAGGCGTTCTGGGCAGAGTCTGCATCCGACCCCTCTGAGACTGAAGCTGAAGAGGAGGAAATAAATTTGTGTCTGATGGCTGATGATCACCCTGGTCAGTCAGACCAGGAAGAGGTATGTGAGCTTACTTACGATCAATTATTTGAAGTATCTGAAAAAATTCATGCATCATATAGGAAGCATAAGAAAACCCATGCTAGTTCGAAACTGGATTACTTGACTTTGCAAAAGAGCATGATGTTTTGATTAAAGATCATTCCACTATTGATAGTAATCATATGTCTTTACTTGATGAGTTTGATGAACTAAATAGAAAGTATTCTGATTTAAGTGTTGAGCATGATGCATTAAAAATATCGCATGTTGAATTAGAAGCTGCCTTTAAGAAATTGAAAGATATAGCATGTGATCTAGAAAGTAATGAAAGCGCAAGAACTTTTGAGATTGCTAGTCTTAACAAGGAAAACGAGTTTTTAAGAGTGAAATTGTTGCTTTTGAAAAGAACAAAAAACCACCTACTTTAGAAGAGTTTTATGCACCGCCACCTTTTGAAAAATTTGTTGCAAGTTCATCAAAGCATGTTTCATATACGTCTAGGAAGAGGCTCTATCACCCACGTAGATTAGTTAACCGTTTTCCTGGTGTTAGATGTTTTTCATGTGGCATGTTAGGACACATTTCCCACACCTGCACTGTTCACCATAGTACACATTGGGTGTGGAGACCCAAACTGCCTGTTTCACAGCATAGCACGCATGCATTGCATTCTTCTTTTCATAAGAAGGAACCCAAACCTGTTTGAGTTCCTAAGACTGACGTTTGATATTTTTATAGGGGTGCTCTCACACAAGACCTCGTGAGAGCATATGGTACCAGGACAACGGATGTTCTAGACAAATGACTGGAGATGCAAACATGTTCATTTTGCTGGAGGCCAGGGCTGGAGGCAAGGTTACACTTGGAGATAACACCACCAGGAAGGTGGTAGGCTCAGGTATAATTGGTGATTCAAAGAATTTTATGATTGATAATGTTTTGCTTGTAGATGGACTGAAACATAACTTGCTGAGCATCAGTCAACTTTGTGACAAAGGATACATCATCAAATTCCTGCCCACTCACTGCATTTTAAGCTTAAATGATAAAGTTGTTTTGTAGGGGCAAAGGATCAACAATGTCTTCAAGCTGGATGTAAGTTACATTAAATCTGATAATTTAATTTGCTTAAAAACTGCTGCTGATGAGTCTTATTTGTGGCATAGGAGATTGTGTCATGCTAGTATGAAAACCCTTAGGAGAGTCACCCAAAAGGACTTAGTTAGAGGTGTGCCCATGCTTAAGTTCACTAAGGATCACCTGTGTGATGCCTATCAGTTAGGGAAGCAAGTCCAGTCCTCCTTTCACTCTGTTAAGGACATTAGCACCTCTAGACCTTTAGAAGTTTTTCACATGGACCTCTTTGGACCCATTAGCACTTCCAGCTTAAGGGGGAGAGTCTATGGATTTGTGATTTTAGATGATTATTCGAGGTTCACTTGGGTGAAATTTTTGTCACATAAATCTGAGTCATTTGATGAGTTTAGATCTTTCTCTACTTGGATTCAGAAGAAGTTAGGATGTGAGATTATTACCATCCATAGTGATCACGGAGGGGAGTTTAAAAATGAAAGATTTGGAAGTTTTTGTGAGGAGCAAGGGATTAGTCACAATTTTTCAGCTCTTAGGATCCCTCAGTAGAACGGGGGAGCTGAAAGGAAGAACAGGACCTTAGTGGAAGCCGCTAGAGCCATGCTTACCGAGTATTCACTTCCAAAATACTTTTGGGCTGAAGCGATGAACATTGCCTGTTATGTGCTGAATAGGGTGAATGTGAGAGTCAAACTAAACAAGACACCTTATGAGATCATTAAGGGTAGAACTCCAAATCTGTCCCACCTCCATGTCTTTGGCTGTAAGGTTTTCATTCTGAATAACGGGAAGTCACCCTTAGGAAAATTTGACCCCAAATTTGATGAAGGAGTGTTCTTAGGATATTCAAGTGTGGGGAAATCCTTTAGGGTGTTCAATAAGAGAACTTTGGTGGTGGAAGAAACAACCCATGTAGTGTTTGATGAATCTGATCCTAAGGAGTCTTGATCTGAAGTAGAAGATGAAGAGATTGTCGAGGTAACCCAAGGGATAAGAAATACAAATCTGGAGGAAAGGATAGAACCTTAAATCACATTGCCTAGAGATTGGAGATATTCTTTGAGTCATCCTAAAGAACTGATCTTAGGAAACCCTTTTGAAGGTGTTAGGACTAGGCATAGACTCAGGAATGAAGTAAACCATTCTACCTTTATCTCAATGACTGAACCCACCAACATCAATCAAGCCCTCTTGGATGAGTTTTGGATTTTAGCTATGCAGGAAGAATTGAATTAATTTGTAAGGAATGATGTTTGGGAGTTAGTCGAAAGACCTAGAAATCAAAGTAATGTGGGAACCAAGTGTGTCTTTAAGAATAAGATGAATGATTCTGGTGTGGTGGTTAGGAATAAGGCAAGATTGGTGGCTAAGGGGTATAATCAGATAGAAGGGATTGATTTTGAGGAGACTTTTGCCCCTGTAGCTAGATTGGAAGCCATACTACTAGCCTTTGCATGTTATAAGGGATTCAAACTATTTCAAATGGATGTTAAGAGTTCCTTTTTAAATGGGGTAATAAAAGAAAATATTTTTGTAGAACAACCCCCAGGTTTTGAGAGTTCCCAATATCCAAATCATGTTTATAAATTAAAAAAGGCCTTGTATGGATTGAAACAGGCACCTAGAGCTTGGTATGAGAGGCTTACCACATTCCTGTTAGAAAGAGAGTTTGTTAAGGGGAGCGTAAACACCACCCTTTTTCTGAGGAGAATAGGGGATGACTTACTCATTGTCTAGATTTATGTTGATGATATCATTTTTGGATCTTCTGATAAATATTTATGTGATGAGTTTTCTAAGATAATGAGTAAGGAGTTTGAGATGAATATGATGGGGGAATTGTCCTACTTTTTGGGGTTTAGTGTATGGCAAACGGATGATGGAACCTTTCTCAATCAATCTAAACACTCTAAGGACATTTTGAAGAAATATGAAATGGACAAAGCCAAGCCAATTAATACTCCCATGAGCTCCTCTGGTCAGTTAGATAAGGATTCAAGTGTAAAATCTGTTGATCAGAAGAAGTATAGAGGAATAATAGGATCACTGCTTTACCTGACTGCTAGCCGACCTGATATCATATTTAGTGTCTGTCTTTGCGCTAGATTTCAGGCTGATCCTAAAGAGTCCCACCTGACTGCTGTTAAGAGAATTCTTAGATATCTTTTAAGGACCCCAAACCTATGAATCTGGTACCCTAGGCACAGCACCTCTTTTGAGATCATTGGATATTCTGATTCTGACTTTGTGGGGTGTAGGGTGGATAGAAAGAGCACCTCTGGAACTTATCAATTCATAGGACAGTCTTTAGTCTCCTGGTCCAGTAGAAAATAGAACTCAGTTGCACTTTCCACTGCTGAAGCTGTGTACATTGCCTTAGGGAGTTGTGTGGCCCAAGTTCTTTGGTTGAACCAACAAGTCTTGGATTTAGCATTACCTGTTGGCACAATTTCTATTCTGTGTGATAATACTAGTGCCATTTGTATCTCTAAGAATCCAATCCAACATTCTAGGACCAAACACATTGATATAAGGCATCACTTCATTAGGGACCATGTTACAAAAGGGGACATTGAGCTACATCATGTAGCAACTGAAAATCAGCTGGCTGACATATTCACTAAACCACTGGCCTTTGACTCATTCAGCATTTTGAGAACCAGATTAGGAGTGATTGATATAAATGCTTGATTCTAATGACTGCTGATTTCTGATTTTTCTGATTGTTATTTTGTTTTCTGTTAGTTAGTTTTTGGTTTTGATTTGATTATTTGCTTTCAGTAGGTTTTATTTCTTTTGCTGATTTCTGTGTTAGTCTTATTGTTAGTTTGATTTGAATATTTACTTCAATATGATTTTCTATCTATTTTTATTCACTGGTTCATCTCTTGCACTTTCTTTTTTATGCTTTTCAAAGTCTGATCACTGCTCACTACTTCTGATAATCCGAATTTCTGCTGGGAGTTTTACCTTGTTTTTGTTTGGAAGCTGGTAAGCAGTGATTGACTCCACTGGATCTGTTAAAGGGAAGAAACATAGTTGATTGTTTCTCTTCCTCTAACTCCTTTGCTGGTGTATTGTTTCTTTTGGATAAATATCCTCTTCAAAATTAAAATTTTAGTTTTTGGAATAGAGATTTGTTTTATCTTCTTACAATAATCTACCTCATATCAATAGTGTTTTCAAAGTCTTGAGTCATTATTTTGATTTTCTAAACCAAGTGATTGCACTTATCATATGACGTCTGGCTTTTGTTTTGTGAATTACTCTTCCTTATCGTGGAGAGCATCCCCTATATCTAGATGGTAATTTCACAGCTAAGCCTATTTAATGATTATGAAAAAAAGAAAGCTTACAAAAGATGCGCAGTGCGCCGAATCAATTGAAAAAGAGGCACAAAATGAGCCCAAAGCTGAAAAGATGTGAAATGTGACCAACTAAAAGATACACAAAGTGTATCAAAAATGAAAAGATGCGCAAAGTGCCAAATAAATTGAAAAAGAGGCATAAAATGAGCCCAACCAAGCTTTCTTTCCTTTCAGATCGTTAAAGGTCTTAGAAAAACTCGTGCGCCACTTAAAACTTTCAAAAGCTTGTGTTTGAAAATTCTGATTTCTGATTGTTTACTTTGTAACACTATTATATCAGATATTTTTCTAGAACGAGGCTTGAAAGGATCTCTTTTTGAATCTAATTTCTTTTCTTCTGAATTGGATGTTTGGTTTGAAAGAGATTTGCATCGATAAGGTGCCCGAGGTGGGAGTTACGAAAGTCAATTTTTCTAACTTTTTCTGGATTTCAGCGCTGTCAATCGTCTTCTTATTAGTTTTTGGATCTAAAATCAAGGAAAAATTCTGATTTACTCGAGCAACATGATCAAAAAAAAAAGGTGCTTGTTATGTATTTTTGTTGTGAGTTTTATTCATTTTTGTTTTGTTTTAATTTTGTGATTGTATTTTTAGGATCCTGATCTGTCACCTCCATCCTCCATCTTTTTCTATTTTCTTCACATCGTACTGGATGATACCCCGATCATCCTGGACGATCCTCTTCGTCCTAGAAGATCCCAACATCATCCTACACGATTCATTCAAAATCATCCCCACACTGCTCCTGTTGCTGAATAAACTCCATTTATTGGTGATCGTCCTGGACGATCCTTACATCATCCTGGATGATATGATCCATATCTTCCTGATCTGATCAAACGGTTAGCATTACACTAATTATTGTCCATCGTCCTGGACGATCCACGTGTCAGCCGCTGGACGATCAGACCGTACCACTTCATCATCCTGGACGATCAAACTTGGAATTTGGCCCGTCCGATACACTTATTGCACATTGTCTGGGATGATCCACTTAATCGTCTTGGATGATACCTTTTCGTCAACAGTCGTCCAACCTGACTCCTCGGGATGATCGTCTGTGTTTAATCGTCCTGGACGATCAGACCGCCTTTTTGACCAATCGTCCAGGCCGTAATAATTACACCAATCGTACTGGATGATCTTGCGATCGTACAGGATGATCCGACCAAGATCTATTTAAACCGCCATTTTCTTAAGGATTTTCCACACTCTTTCTTCCAAACCCCCTCTACTTCCCTTCACTCTTGATTTCTAATGGCTGGTGGCAAACGCTCGTGACAAAAGGGTGCGAGTTCCTCCCAGGGACATGTTGATCCTCGCTTTCCAAATGTAGCCGATCAGGCTGCTTTCGAGTGCTATCGTGATGTGGGGATCACACATTCTAAAATTGTAAATCGCCGCACTCTCACTTATCCTATTCTAGATCTATTCGCACACACCTCCCTCACCTTCATCCTTACCTTAGCCTTTCCTTTTAATCTTGAACTCCTTCAAATTTTCTTTGCCAATTTGCACATTTCCGTGGACTATTCCACTCTTCGCTCATACGTCAATCAACGTCCCGTGGAACTAACTACCCAAGATTTTCATAATATATTTAATCTGTCTATCACTGGCAATAAACTCCACACACTTATCACTGATCCTGACTATGATTAGAATGTCGCCAATCACTTCCTTCGCAATACAAATGCACCCTATCATGACAACGCTTGCACTTCCCTTCACAAGGACGCACGGACCATTTAGCACGTCCTTCGTTGCTCCATTATTCCAAAGGCGGGGGATCGAATTCACATCACCCCGTTACTTTCCTTGACCACATACTACATCATGGCCCGTTGAGAGTTTAATGCCTCTGATCTTATTATCAGATACATATAACACCTAACCACCATTAGAGATCCGGGTCACAGGCGTCGCCCAAATCTAGCTTTAGGTCATCTCATTCATTATGCCTTAGAAACAAAATATGACCTTCAGTATCCTATCCCTCCTGATGTCCCTCCTTCCTTCTTCACAAATAACTCATTCCACATCCTACACAGCACCCGACTACATCCGGAGCTCGCCCCGGATGTTGAGGAGGAAGAGGAAGAGGCTATTCCAGTTCCTGCTGCACCGGAGGCACCTGCTTCCCTTCGCTTTGCCTCTCCCTTTGACCACCTGGTGCAGCGCTTCGATCAATGGGAGGCCAGATTTGACTCCTATGTGGCTACCCAGGAGCAGCAGCACGCCGAGGACATCCAGCGCTTCACTGACTATGCTGCGCAGCAGCAACAACAGCATGACCAGGACATTGCCTGAATTGGAGCCCACTTTCAAGCCATTCACAACTACTTCAACCCACCTCCGCCACCTCCTCCTTCCGATCAGGATCCACCTCTGTTCTAGTTTTCTATTTTGTAGTTGTTTTCCTTTATGGTTTGTACTTATGTTTCATTGTTTTATTTTATCCTCCTCCTTTTTGTAATGTCAAAAGGGGGAGTCAGTTGTAGTCGTGTCTGTTTGTGTTATGTGTTATGTTTTTTGTATTAGTTTGATTGTTAAATGAAAATTTGAAAAAATATTTGTTTTTTGATCTCCTAGTTATTTTTTTATTTTCAAACTACTGTACAAATGTTTGCCATCATAAAAAAAGGGGTAGATTGTTGCAAATCTAGTTTTGATGATGACAAACATGTTTCCAGTGTGTTTTGCTTGGCTAACCCGTTTCAGGCACAAAAGATCACAAGCCACTCAAGCCAACTCAAGATCGGGTCCAAGTGTGTCTAATGTACTGGTTTTCTTTTTCTTGAGTCAATTGTAATGTAACTGATCCCCCATTTAAGTAACCTTGCACACACACACCCAGGGGGAGAGCTTGAGTGAATTAGAATTTCTGTTCATTTTTTGTTCAGATCGTCCTGGACGATATTCACATCATCCTGGATGATTAGGTAAAAACAGAAACCCTAATTAGGGTGACTAAGTTAAGAGGGTTTGATTAAACAGATCATCCTGGATGATCTTTGGATCGTACGGGATGATATGTTCAAATCAAAAATTCTCAGCCGCCAGATCAAGTTAGGCAAGTTTTTATTTTAAGTTATTTGGTCTGATCATCCCGGACGATACGTGTATCATCCTGGATGATTCAGTACAATCATGCCTAATTTAATCTGGTAATTAAGGAAAGTAATTTATTTTTGATTGATATGATCATATCGTCCTGGACGATCGTGATCATGTAGTGCATTTAAGCTGTACGACCCGAACTGTGTATAGGAAAATTTGGGCACTTTTTGAACTAATCATACAGGATGATATCCCGATCGTCCTGAACGATCAAGTCATTTTTTGGTCATCCAGCACAAGTTTCTCTGGATGACCTGAACTGTCTTTTGGACGATATTCCTCAATTTGCACTAATCATCCCGGATGATCGCAGGATCGTATGGGATAATATGAACAATGTTTTCTACTGATCGTCCAGAAGAGCCAGATCGTCCAAGCTGAAACAGCTAATTTTAAACTGATCGTATACCATGATCTAGAGATCGTCCTAGACGATCTTGGCCGACCAGTTGAGATTTAGGGCAAATTTTAAGCCCTCCTATAAAAGATATTTTTCTTCCAACAAGAAAAATCTTTTGCCACTTTCCTTCCAAGAGAAACCCTAGAGAGAGAGAGAGTTTGGGAGAGAGAGAGAGGATCTTGCGAGGGGCAGTTAGTGAGGGATTCACTAAGGTTGCTTCAAGTACGGATCAGAGTCGTCTTCTCCGCTCGTCATCTTTCTTCTAGTCGGTGTTCGTTGTGGTAGGATCGTTCGCAAGAAGATCCGGGGTTCTCTGCCCGCTTCAGGTGGAAGCAAAAGGAGGTCGGGTTCTCTGCCTCACCGTGTGGTGAAAAGGAGGTTTTGTACAGGCTTCTCCGCCTTGCTGTGGGAGCAAAAGGAGAGACACTTTTTGTTTAGTGCAATACCCGGAGGGGAGGCTCCGGGGAGTGGACGTAGGTCAAGTTGATCGAACCACTATAAAATCTGGTTTGATTTTCTGATTCTGTTCTGCAATTTACTTTTCTGATATTAACTGCTTGGGTGAATATCTGTGATCGATCTTTTCGTTCTTATTTACTTGTTTCCGCTGCAACGTATCGAAAAGACTTTTCTGTTCCTCATAAAATTTTTAAATAACCAATTCACCCCCCCTCTTAATTAGCCTCAGGACTAGTTCACTAGGGCTTAACATCCCTATCGAACTTTCACTGATCGTACTGTACGGTGATATATTATACTGTACGAACAGAAACACAAAAGTTGAAATCTTTAGGGTTTTCTGAAGCCTGATATAAATACAACTTAAAATTTTTTATGAGGGGTTGTTGGTCTATCCTCTTGCTGTGAGAGGCTTTGAGGGAAGAAGGGGATTCGTGAAGGAGAAGTTTTTCTTCGGAGAGATCCAGGGCTTGTGAGAGGAAGTTGAAGGTGAGCTTAAGCGTGAGGGAGAAGTAGTGTGAGGGGATCACACGGTGGCTCCAAACTAGCTGTATGCTTTGCTCCTCTTGTGGCTTTGGGGAGTCTCGAGAAAGTTCTCGAGGGAAGAGTCACTTCAAGATCAACATCGTCAAGGTACTCTGCCATCTCCAGGAGGGAGAAAAAGGAGAAGGTCCGCTGCCGTCACCAGGAGGGAGACATAGCGTTTGGTATTCCGCCGCACCGAGGGAGGTGAAAGTGAGTATTGTAAAGGCTTCTCCGCCTTGCTGTGGGAGCAAAAGGAGAGACAACTTTTACTAGTGCAAATCCCAGAGTAGAGGACTCCGGGGAGTGGACTTAGGTCAAGTGATCGAACCACTATAAAAATCTCTGGTGTATTTTTTCTATTTTACCATACTTTACTTTTCATGCTCTTAATTAGTACTGTAAATTGCTTGGTGAAAAATCATAATTTAAATCTTGTATTGTGAAAGTTACAATTGAATTACCAATATCGTCGTTGTGAACGTTTTACTTGCTTCCGCACCTTATTCGTTAAGTTATCCTTTAAAAAATACAAAAAAAGGTAGAACTCTTGTTTAGGATTGATTTTTTAAAATACCAATTCACCCCCCCTCTTGGTGCATCTCGTACTTTCAGAGTCAATATTGTTTAGTGCAATACCTGAAGGAGTCTTCAGGGAGTGGACGTAGGTCTAGTTTGACCGAACCACTATAAAATTTGGTGTTCTTTTGTTCTCTTTTATTTTTCATATTTTTATTTTATGCACTTTAATATTTTTTGTGGTTGAAATTTTTTTTTTAAAATTAATTTTTATTATGAAATTGGTTTCATTAAATCCATGAGATTTTTTAAATAACCAATTCACCCCCTCTTGGTTAGCCTTGGGACAATTAACTTAGGTTTAACAACCTGCTGAGGATCATATATATATATATATATATATATATATATATATATATATTGCAGTTCTTTTTATAATATTACTTCTTACATACATCATGCATTCATACATGTGGGATGGTAGATCATTCCACTAGTGGGTAGATTATTTTTTAGGTTTGGCGGCATATGTGTTCTTACACATGCAATAGATCTTGAATGATATAATTTGGTACTACATACATCAATACCTTTATGGAACAAATTAATGTACTAATTGATTCCTTTTTTATTTCTCTATTCAAATCTATATAGTTAATAACATACTATCTCAAAAGACAGACTGATGCTTTACTATCAATTCAAAAATAGAAACAAAATTTATTTTCATAATAAAACTCAGCTTAAGGAATGCAATGTTCCTCTCGAAAGATAAACTAACATTCGCTTATTATTTTGAAAATTAAACTAACCAATGATAAAACTTTAGTTTACATCTAGAGATTTTTTCCCTACTTTACTGAGCTAAAATAGGGTTTATTTTTTTAACTGGGTTCTAAGATCAATTAAGAGCCAAGCCTCTGCAGTAAATTACATCCTAGGATAAGTCTTAAGAAAACTTTTAATTAAAGTTGAGACTAAACTTATTTAGATTTACAACATTGTGATTAAAGATTTGAGTTCTCAATTTACCAATTGGAAAAGAAAAATGCCTGAACATTTATTAATCAATTCAAGAGATAATGGATGCAGATATTTAGGAATTTGGTTACCCAAAATAGTTTAACATATACTAATATTTCGCTTTATGGTTTATAATAAGATTTAGTTCATATTTAAGCTTACAATCTATTTAGAGTGTCAAGCTAATCTTCCTGAAAGGAAGAATAGGGAGATGTATGCAATCTCGACTTATGCCTACTTGGAGTGGACAACCAGTTAACCACCTAAGCACACAATTTTAAAAATCATGCTTGTTTTAATATATGCAGGATATATAGTAGTTATTTTACTTTGAATCGAGGATTTAAATTTAGAGTTTGATTAGGAAGATTTTAAAATGAAAATGCACCTAACTAATGCAATTTAATTCAATATGTTCAGGTATATAGTACCAAACTGTTTCATACTAGATCTAATGCATATATTCATACAAAGGCAAAAATACATATGCCACCAAAACCTAGAAAATAATGTACCCAACTAATGCAATATTCTACAATACCATATGAATATAATGTATGAATTTGCAATAATGTATGAAAGCAGTATTTAGAAGAAATTGTGATGCATATATATAAAAATTTATATTACAACCCAAGGTCTGCAGGAAAGAAAAGGTGGCTAGGCTCCAACATAACAAGCTTGGATTTTTACACTATAATGACACAAATCCAAATATATATGCTTACTTATTTAATCATCTAGTCTTTTGGCTCTTGCTATTCTATCTTCTAGTGAATTGAAGAAGTGAATGCCCTCAAAAGAAGAGGGATCATTGTCTTTTGGAGCCTATATATATATATATATATATATAAACAAGTACCTCTATTGATTTTCATAGCTCTTTTACTTTTTTCTTTATAACTCAAGCTACCTATATAAGAAATCTCGACTTTACATTTACATTTATCCTATTTACATTCTACATTGATTCTTTACAATAAAGAAAATTCTGACTTTATTTGAAGTAATCAAATGAATATACAAAGTGTTAAAGTGCAATGCAATACATGAAAAGTGAAGTGCTCTAAAAAGAGTGAGTGTGTATAATGTATGGTATGACATCCAAAATACAATAAAAGTAAATAGACACAAATTCTAAAGTGTATCAAAGGTATATGTGGCTTTGATATGCCTTAAGGGTTTTATGTTTTGGTTTTTTGCATTTGAATTTATTTGTTTATTAAAGGCTAAATGATTTATTTAATTTGAGTTTAAGTTTTAATGTTTTAAATCTTTTATTTATATTTTATTTAAAGGTTACAGTTATTTAGTTTTAAATTATATAGAGTTAAGGCTAAATGATTTATTTAATTTGTGTTTAAGTTTTAATGTTTTAAATCTTTTATTTATATTTTATTTAAGGGTTAAAGTTATTTAGTTTTAAGTTATATAGAATTTGATAATTAATAACCAAGTGAAGTTTGGAATTATTTATTTAATTAGTTCTAAGGCTCAAAATTGTAATGCATTGTTTTCCCTAGAAAGGATAGAGCAAGTGCACAGAGTCCTTCATTTTTTAATGATTTATTAATAATTATTTTAAATAATAATTATAATTAAAGATTTTAAATCATTTTGAAATCCTTAATTAATAAGTCCTTGACTTATAAAATTAATACTTTTGTTCCCCTCCTAAGAGATAGAGCAAAAGCATAAAGCCTTTATTAATTTTTTTGTACTTTATAGTTCCATTTTTATTTTGGGAAACCCATGGAGGGGCCTATGCATTAATATAAAAGGGGAATTACAAGGTCCTTAAAAGGAACCTTCAGCTCACTAATGCTCAAAAGAGCTACAAAAAAAGTTAAAATAACCTAAGAGCCGATGGTTCGTAATACTATGATTTACAAAAAATCCTAATAGTATTCTAGGGCTGCAAGAAGCAAGCACCCAAAAAAGGAAGAGAAGATAAAGCACATTTAGCTCAAACTTCCTGCAAAAAATATTCAGCTGAACCACAAAAACCTCAGTCCAAAGAACCTGCAAGAAATAGGATCTGCAAGAGAAAAGCGAGCAAAGCAAAGCATAGTAATAACAAAAAGTTTAGAATGAGTAAGGAATTGAACGCTGTAAAAATATTCAGAAGAAAACATGACCTTAACCATCTAGCACAAATTGGTCATCCTTTATATACATCAGGCCCACATGAAACTTACCAATATAGCCCATTATTAGTTTTAATCTGAAAGCAGCCCAAATAAGAACGAATTTTGGATTTATAAATTTAACTCATTTATTAAATTCCTTCCTTATAGAAGGAATTTAGGGTTATAGGATTGATTAATCAAATGACATCAATCAATCAGATTATTGACACTATAGGCCAGGGATAAACTAAGGTACAATCACTAAACATTTGGGGTCAATTAGAGTAATGACTGATTTTATATGATTTTATTTAATTAAAGTTGAATTAAACCCTATGTTGTGATTATGATTTATTTAGGTGTAATTTGATGGGATTTTTATTTTTCCTTGATTATGCTTTGAATTTATGATTTTATTATATTTATTTTTGATATTTATGATTTGTATTAAATTAATTATGAATTTTAAAAATTTTAACCATAATATAGGGGTTGATTTTATGGTTTGTTAATTAAGTGGCATGATGAATCCTAAATAATCCCAAATTAATTCCTAGGATTTATAGGATGGGTTGGAGGTGATTTTAGGGTTCCTTTTTGGCCTTAGTGTGCTCTTCTTCGTTGAGCATCTCTTGCTGATTTTTCATCTACTTTCCACCTTGTCTTATAGTTATTCGTTTACTGTCGTGGTTTTATTTTGGTTTTTTTTCATTGGTTTTTTTGGGCGATGACGACTCCGTCATCATCGATCCCTCTGTTGCCTTCTATGGTGGATGGTAAATCTCGATCTTTTAAGGATGTTGCAGCTGGTGGTTCTTCTACTTCTGTTGCTAAGCTGGATTTAGTGCATACTTCTTTTAAAGGCTTGCCTGCATTGATGTTTAACGACAATGTCATTTTGCATCTTGCAGCTCTGTTTGCCTTTACTCTCGTGGGTTAGTTTCTTTTGATACATCCTAATCTGAATGTTATTTGGAAGTTTTTCATGAATCTCAAAGTTTCTGGATCATTTATTGTTGGTTTAATGGATCAACGTCATGTTGTGATTCATCTTTTGAACTGCTTAGATTATTGCCACATTTTTTCGAGAAGAACTTATTATATGCAAGGCTATCAAATGCGTTTGCTTAAATGGACTCCTGATTTTGATGTTAAAGAGGAATCTCTGATGGCCCCAATTTGGATCTTATTTCCTAATTCGAGGCTTCACTTCTTTAATTCCCAAATATTATTTCTTTAGCTTCCATTTTTGGTAGCCATTACAGATAGACCAAGCCACTGTGTTGGTTTCACATCCATCTACAGCCTGTGTTTAGGTTGAATTGGATGTTTCCAAGAAGCAACCTAAGGAAATATGGATTAGTTCTGAGCTTAGTGGATATCAACAAAAAGTTGAATTTGGAAGTTTGCCTATATTTTGGACTTACTATAAAATGCATAGACATTATAATATTGAATGTTTTAATTTACATCCACATTTATGTAAGCAGAAGGAAACTCCTAAGGATTTGGGAAAGAAAAATAGTGATATCCCTGTACAGGAAACCTTGTAGGAGACAAATGATCGTGGGGAGGCTAACGTCACCGGGACTATCTCGATTGACCTTACTGTGGTCGATTATGCTAAAAATGGAAGTATCATGATATTACATGAGCATTCAAGTGACCAAATAGTGATTGAGGATTCTCCTGATGGTAATGTTAATGTGGATGAGCATCAGGACCCTATCAGTACTGAGGAACAAATAGATGTTATGGTTACGGAGCATAATAACATTTCAACTTGCTTTAAAACTCATTGTTGTACTAATAATATTTCTTCTGGGCTTCTGTCTGTTCTAAATAATAATGTAGTTTCTAATTTTGTTAATTCTAACTTGATATCTAATGAACAGGATAAGGGGAAGAATACATTGGAAGAAGGAGAAATTGTGCAAGGATAGAATGTGGAGTGTTCGGACAATTAGGCTATAAATTTGAAAAAGGGCTATAAGGATGTTCATATTTTATCTCAAATTAATGTTTCTAATAGTGGCAAGGAAATATAGAATGAGGGTAAGAGTAAATTGGGGGATGAGGATAGTGATTTCAATCATGTTCATTCTAGAAAAAAAATAAGAAAAATAAAAATATTGGATTGCAGTCCCCTAGAACCACCCATTCTCAAACTTCTCATTTACACTCTTAAGTCTTATGTTTAAGTCTATTATTTGGAATGTGAGGGGTATTGGTTGCACGTCCACTAGAATTCGAGTTAAGAATTTATATGCCGCAGTCATAATTTTTCTATGCTTATTTTGATTGAGCCTTTTATTTTTAATGTCAAGTTGGTTGATACTGCTAGATTTTTAGGTTTTAATCATGATGTGTTGAATTCTTCTAACAAGATTTGGGTTCCTTGGAAGGATCCTATGGTTATTGATATTGTGGGTGATTTTACCCAAGTGATTCATTGTAATATTAAGTTCATACATTATACTTATTTTTCCTCGTTTGTTTATGCTTCTTCTTCTCATATTACTAGAAGGTATTTATGGGATCAACTTATTAATTTTAATTGTAATGATAACTCACCTTGGTTGGTGGGGGGTGATTTTAATACTATTTCCTCTCGAGCTAAAAGGCTCAGGGGTTGTAACCATGTTTATCGTTATACGGAAGACTTTAATAATATGATCTTGGTTTATAATCTCATTGATATTAGTTACACGGGTAGCAAATTTACTTGGAATCATGGTATTGTATGGCAACATTTAGTTAAGGTTCTTTTTAATGATAGTTGTATTAATTGCTTTACTGCCACGTATGTTGAATACCTTAGTAGGACTTTATCTGACCATTCTCCTATACTTATCTCTATTCAGCTGAATCATGCTGCCTCTGCATTTAATTTTAGATTTTAGAATATGTGGCTTCTTGAAATTCTTTCATATCTATGGTTGAGGAGAATTGGCAAGCCCCCCTTCATCCGGATAACTCTATTTTCAGTATGAACAAATTATGGCTTAAGTTGAAAAGATTGAAGGAAAAATTAAACTGGTGGAATCACAATGTCTTTAAAAATATCGTTTCAAATATTATGGATGCTGGGGGGAAAGTTAATTATCTTGAGCATATTTACCAACATTATCCTTATGATGGCAATTTTACCAATCTGCAACAAGCTAAAAATTATCTTTTTTACTTTACATGCTCTGGAAGAAGCTTATTGGAAACAGAAAGCAACTTCCAAGCATCTTATCGAAGGGGACAATAACACTAAATATTTTCACTTTTTAGTTAAAACAAATAGTGCTAGCAATTAGATTCATAAAATCGCTAAAACTGATGGTTCTTTTACTAAAAATGTTAGGGAAATTGTTTGCTATGGGGTGGATTTCTTTAATAATTTGTTTAATAAAAAGTTTACTCTAACGTTTATCAATAATCCTAATATTATTCCTCAAATCATAACTCTGGAGGATAATTTGACTCTTAATGCTTTCCCTACTTTGGAGGAAGTCAATATGACTGTTTTTGATTTGAACATTGACTCTATTGCGGGTCCTGATGGTTATACTACTAAATTTTTTCAAAAAGCTTGGGACATTATTAAAATTGATCTTTTTAATGTTGTCATTGATTTTTTTGCTGGTAATATCATGCCAAAGTTTTTCTCTTCTACTTCCATTGTGCTTATTCTTAAAACTAGTGGCGCATGCAATTGGAATGACTTTAGACCTATCAGTCTTTGTACTTTTTTTAGTAAGTTGACTTTGAAAATGCTTATGAATCGCCTTTCTCCTTTACTTCGTAGAGTTTTTTCTTCTAATCAAATTTGCTTTGTTAGAGGTAGATCTTTTACTTATAATATTTTATTGGCTTAAGAAATAATGCATGATTTGGACGTTGAGGTGCCTGGAGGTAACATTATCTTCAAATTGGATATCGCCAAGGCTTATGATAACATTAATTGGGACTTTCTTTACCATATTATACTTTTGTTTAGCTTTAAGTCGATTTTTACTAACCTTATTAAATAATCTATAAAAGATTCTTATTTCTCTATTATTATTAATGACAAAAGTAATGGTTTCTTTAAGTCTTCTCATGGTTTAAGACAAGGTGATCCTATCTCTCCTGCTTTATTTATTGTTGCCATGGAGTATCATTCAAGAGGAATTTCCAATCTTTATGAGAAATTTTCGAGCAATTTCTATATAACTTTGGGAGGTTTTCCTATTTCTCATTTATGTTTTGCTGATGATGTTATTATTTTCTCTAATGCTTCTCTAAATTGGGTTAATAGACTAATGATGTTTTTAAATGGTTTTCAAAATTGTAGTGGTTTGTCTATTAATAAGAATAAGAGTTCCTTTATAGTGTCTAATAAGGTTTCTCATGATAAAATGCTATCTATTAAGAATAGTACTAGTTTTTTACAAGGCTCTTTACCTATTAAGTACTTAGGGGTCCCTCTGTATAAGGGTAGACAGAATACCTTTCTTTTCGATGGGCTTATCACATCTGTGCAGAATAAGCTTAATTCTTGGAATTTAAATTTCCTTAGCTTTGAGGGTAGATTAGTTCTTAATAAAAGTGTTTTGTGTTCCTTACCTATTTATATTTTTCAAACTTTATAATCTACCATTGCTGTTTGTAATAGGATTGAGAAATTATTTAATAAGTTTTTTTGGCGTGGTTCTAATGTGAATTCTAAAGTTATCTTATCCTCTTGGAATAAATGTTGTGGTACCCTAGAAGAAGGGGCATTGGGTTGCAAAAATATGTATGATCTTTCGGAGGCTTTCTCTATTAAATTGTGGTTTAATTTTCGGTCTAAAATTTCTCTTTGGGCTAAGTTCATGACTGAGAAGTATAGTGTTGGTAAGCATCCTACTATGTGTTTCTATAATAAAGGTAATTCCAGGGTGTGGACAAGGCTTTGTAGAATCAAGTGGAAAGTTGAACCTTATGCTAAATGGGGCCTTGGAAGAGCAAACCTCTTCTTTTGGCAAGATCATTGGCTTGAAGGCTAGTCTATTGACTCTATTCTTAATTCTTTCACAACTGCTACTACTAAGGTGGACTACTTTATCACTGATAATATTTGGGACTATAATAAACTTGTTGATATGGTTTTGAATAATGTTATTTCTAGGATTCTTAATCTGCCTATTAATACTGACTATGATGATTTTATTTTATGTGATTTATCTCCTAATGGTACTTTTAGTTTAAAGGATGCTTGGCATGTGGTTAGAGAAAAGCATAATGTTGGGAATGTTTTTTCTATGATTTGGAACAAAAGTATTCCTATTACCATTTCTATTTTTATTTTGAGAGTCAAGCACAAATACATTCCTACTGACTACATTTTGAGGAAGAGAGGTTTTATTATTACTTCAAAGTGTCAATGTTGCTTTCATTTGGAAAGTATTCATCATGTGTTCATTTCTGGCCCTATTGCTCTTAAAATTTGGGTTTATTTCGAAGATATTTTCAAGCCTAATGTTTTTAATGCTCAGATGTCTATTAATAATTTGTTGGAATTATGGTTTTTTAATTCGAAAGGTCATATTAGAAACGTGATTCCTTCCCTCATTTTGTGGTATTTGTGGAATGCTAGAAATAATTCCCATTTCAACAATATTCGCATGGATAGTCACACTATTATCCAGAATATTAAAGATAAAGTGCTTAAGCTTTTTAATGATAATCATTTATCCTCCAAAAGTTTTAGAAAGTACTTATTTATTGCTCATAACTTTGGTATATCTCTTTAGAATGACAGTTATGTGGGCTATCCCAAGCTAGTTTATTGGTTAAACCCCCCCCCCCAGAACACTTTTAAACTGAATCTTGATGGTTCGGTTCATAACTATAAGTTTGGTTATGGTGGTATTATTAGAGATGATTGTGGTGACATGATCATGGCTTTTTCGAGCCCTTTAGATAAGTCTACTGTGCTGATGGCAGAACTTTATGCTATTTTCAATGGTCTTAAATAATATATTTCTCTTGGTATTACTAATATCTGGATTGAGGTAGATGCCACTTCTACTATTAATTATCTTATGAACTAGTCGAATAGTATATGCAACCCCATTTCTTTCTATCTTATTAGAGATATCAAGCAGCTTCTTATTTTTGTTAATTTTAAGATTTCGCATGTTCATAGGGAAGGCAATGCTTGTGTTGATTGGTTAGTTATTTGGGTTATGGGTTGGACTACCTTACAAATTTTACTGTTTCCAATTTACCTAATCCTTTTAAAGGCATGATTAGGTTGGATAAAATGGGTTTACCTTATGTCATAACATAGTGGGTTTGTCATCCATTTCATGCTGGGCTCGGTTATTCTTTGGCTCTCATTGAATGCTTGGCATTTTGTCCTTTCCTTAATTTCTAGGAGGGTGCAGTTTTCTATTATTGTTATCAATCCTTTTCATCTAAATATTGATTGGTGTGTTGATGTGAGAGGCTTGAACAGTGATTGGAAACTTTCATACCCTGAGTTAATCCCCTTTGTTGCTCTTCTTTTTCCTAAGGCAATTTTATTGATTGGATGTATTATTCTCGGTATGCTGAGTGGTTGGGTATTGGTCCATCTTATTTCTGGGACTGATTGGTGGAATGCTTGGGGTATTTTGTTTCAATTTCTGGGTAGCCCTCGATTTTGTTCAGATCTCTTTTATTATCTGTGGTATCTTTGCTTGGGTTAGTTTCTATACTATGGCTGTTATTATGGTTGTCTTGCTTTGTATGGTGATTCTTTTCTTTCTCACCTCTTTGTGTTCCTTTATGTGCCTGAGAGTTTTTTGGCTTTAGAATGGAGCAGCATTTGGGGTTATTACATGATGGTTGCAAAGGGTACTTAATCCTGAGCTCCAATGGCTTCCCTAATCTTTTGTTTCTTTTGCTATTCTCATTTTGGGCCTTTTTTATCTCTCATTACGCGATCTCTTTTAATTTTCTCTCTCTTTATACTATTGTTTGTATGTTCTATTTGGATAGCTGTGGTATTGACAGGTTTGTGGGGGCTGTCTATTTTGACAATTGGTGACATCTCTTAGTCTTATCCTTTGCTTTTGTGGCAGCCATGACTTTACAATTTTTTTTTGTTTGTAATAGCGTGGGGTGGCTGGTATTTCCTGCCAGTATTTTGGTCTCAATTAGCATTTTTATGGGAAACATTTATTGCTGCATTGATTCTATCCATGGTTATTGGGATGGGTTTTTAATGGTTGTATGGCTCTACTGGGGCTTCATTTCATTCGGGGCAGATGTTATTTCTTGTTATTTGTATTACTGTTGCTTCTAGATTATTTTGGGTTATGGCTTCGTATGGCTAGGATGACTCTTTCTCGGATTACGACCATGTGTAAGACCTTTTTTATTACAATAATTACTACTCTTTTTGGTATAATTTATTAAATGTTTGCAGCATTATTTGTTTCTATTATTGTTCGCTATGTGTGGTTCTCGTTTGCATTATCTTTTTTATGCAAGATCAAAGAATCTCGGATCCTTTGGGCAAGCAAGTATTTTTTTGGAGGAGGATTGTGCTTAAAGTTTCTTTTATGATCTTCATTTTTTGGGTGCTGGCTGTTGGCCGCCCTAGAATGTTATTAGGTTTTTTTGTACCTGTTAGTATAGGGAACCATCAGCTCATAGGTTTTATTTTATTTTCTTTTGTAGCTCTATCGAGTAATAGAGAGCTGAAGGTTCCCTTTAAGGACCTTATAATCATTTCTTTTTTAATTAATGTGTAGGCCCCTCCGAGGGTTTCCCCCCCAAAAAAAAGGATTTATAGGATGGGTTGTTTATTGATGGGAATGTGTTTCTTGTTATGAACTTTAACATTAGTAACAATTGGTACTTATTTGGTGTTTCCTTTTTAATGGACAAGAATGAGTATTATTTTCTGGTGCCTTTCCACACCGTGGGTTTTCTGTTCTTCCATAGTCATATTTTTGATCTTTATTTAGCTTGCAATTATTTTAGATGGCAGATTTCTAGCCAGCTTTGGTTTGGAAAGCAGTCCAACATTATTCTTCAATTACATTTTGATGCTGATTATTGGGAGTGGCCTGTTATGAGCAGTGACTGGAGAACTTTTTATGCTGGTCAATACTCGATGTGTTGCTTGTCTACTTCCTGGGTTAATTTGATTTAGCTTGTGGTTAGTTTGCATTTCTAGCATTTCAGGTGGGCTAGTATGTTTGTGCTATTTCCGTGGCTTTACTGTTCTCTTTTAGTGCTACTTTCTCTTCATCTTGTGGATTTTAAGGCTTCAGATCATTTTATGATGAGCTTTTGTGGGGCTCTTCAGGTGATGGTCTATGGTTGTGTGTTATTTTTGACTTCGTTCAAGTGTATCTCCTTCTATTCCATTGTCTCTTTCCTGTGCAGGACCTTTGTGAGCTTGGGTGGGTTTGGTAGTAGATTGGAGTGGAACTTGGGTATTGTTCATGGTAGCATTACATAAACTACAGGCCTAAGCTTATATGGCTATTTTCAACTTTATTTTCCTTATCATCCTTTGTGTTTTTATAAGTTTTCTTTTAGGTTGATTTTAGGGAGAATTATGAATTATTACTTGAAGGGTTAGAGGTGGAAGTTACTTGGTTTATTTTCCTCTTTTTTGTCATTTATATCTATAGTAATCAGGCCCCTGATATTATGTTGTGGTTGTTTGGCATTATGGTTAGGTGTGGTTGCAATTACATCATGGTTTACAAGTGGATGCTTATCTGGACTAATTTCTTTAGGTCCTTTGGGCCTATTTCTTTATAGCCCTTGTGAATTCCAATGTTTTTCTTTATAACCCTGGGATCTTGGTTTCTGGTTACAGACAGTTTCTTGATGGTTTAATTTGGTTTGGTTTTCATTTTTGTGATGAGATGGGGTGTGGTGAAGGGATCTCCCTTGTTCCTCTTTTCTGTTGGGACTCTAATGAGTTTATTTTAATTAACAATGCTTTTTCTTGTTATTGCACTTTTCTTTTTGTTGTTTGCTTGGTTTTGCAGGTAATTTTAAATGCTGTCAGTTTGACTAAAGGTTTTTTTGGGAAAAAGATCGTGCTTCAAGATTATCTTATTATATTTTCTCTTTTTTGGAGTGTGATCTTCTTGTCCCACTCTAGAATGTCCCAAGGTTATTTTGTACTTGTGCTTAGTAAGGACCTTAAGCTCGTAGGATTTTTTTTGCCTTTTTTATAGCTCATTGGAGCAGTAGAGAGCTCGAGGTCCTTTTTAAGGACTTTGTAATTTTACTTTTATTTAACTCGTAAGCCCCTACTACGGGTCCCCCCCCACACACACACCAAAAAAAAAAGGATTTATAGTGTCACTAAGTTCACTAGGTCAAAGTTTCAACCATATTGGAGCTAAGGTGAATTTCCTAAATGTTTTCTAAATTTGCTAGACTCTACCCTAATTTGATTTACCTTGGTGTCTCTATTATTTATCAAGTATTGCAATCATGTATATAACCCTTACATAAGAGTAAACAAACTATAGAAATTTCAAGATCTAATACTCTAAGGATTGATCACAATGAATTTTCTAATGTTTAGGTCAAATCATGACCTATAAACTTGAAAATTTAAGTAAGGAAATAGAGACTTCAAACTTGCATGAGAAATTATGGGATGTAGGTGACATCTTTGAAATTACCTAGCAAAATTTCAAGTCAAATTGTGAAGTATTTGTGAAGTAATTAGACAAAAATAATGAACATTCAACATAAAATTAGTTCACATACACTTAGTAAATAAACTAGATTTATTTTTAAAATATGGATCTCTGTTCCTTGAATCCATAGAGCCCTAAAATGTGAAAATTTGTTCAATTGATGAATTTCTAAAGTTTTGGCATTAAAATCAATTTAAATAATCCATTTAGATCAATTTAGGAAGGTAGCTCCAACATGGCTTAAGCTTTCTAGATGGGTGGCAGTGATTGGTCAAGTGAAAATGGCTACAGTCTCACTTAACCACATTAGTATCTCGCTTAGCCATTCGATCCTGCATGGATTGAATGAATGACTAAGATTTAATCCCAGTTGAACAAGCTTTCTAAAGGGTCAGATCGAGCATTTGATATGATAAAATGTCATTCTTTCAAATGAATAGGAATGAATGGGTGAATAATATTTCTTCTTCTTCCTCTAGCCACCAAAGTGAAGAAATTTTTACCTCATTTTAAATGGATTATACAATGAAGGCATTTGCATGAAACATTTATCACGGACTCTATTACACTTAAGCTTTCATCATATAAAGTTTGGGAGCTTGATATGGTGTATGTAATGTGAATAAAACCTTGGTATTGGACTAGGGTTAAGGATTTACTTGTTTATAATGAATGTCTAAGCTTAAATTTGGGCTTATTTTATTCCTTAGCTCCTAAGGAAGAGGTCTATTGAAGACCATTTCATTGGAGAAGCACTGGATAGAAATCAAAGTTATTGGGATAGAAGGTGGCTCGAACTTTGGTGGTTGTCTTCACCTTTGGCCTCCAAATTTATGGAATTTCACCAGGGAAGTGATGAGAAGGCTCTAGGAGAGTGAAACCAAAATAAAGTGCAGCTATAGAGGGTTTGAGTGTAAAATTATCTTTGTATGAAGCCCTAGCATAATTTCCTCTATTACAACATTTGCAAGCCAAATCAATGGATGGGATTCATCAGAGAAGTGTCATGGATGTTTGTTAAATGGATTGGATCATTGAGGACCACAGTACTGGTATGAAAAGGAAGAAAAATGACTTGGGGGCATTTTCTCTAATGGGGACAACTTGGATCGGGTTTGGGATAAAATAATGCCTAGGTTTAGATTTAACACACTATAGGAATGTTCTAGACTTTACTCAAGTAAAGAGAACTAGATGATGAGAAGTTGAGATGTGAATTTAAATGAATTTGACCATTTAAATGATTTTTATGGATTTAATCACTCTAACTAATCAAAGTTAGTTAAGTTGATTGGGATAGACTATGGAAAGTCTATAGAGGTTGGTTGAATCAAATTTAACAAGTTTAGTTGAGTGAAATTGAGGTTTAGGTAAATTGTACCATGCTTAGCTTTGGTTTGACAATTTCAGGGGGTTAACCAAGTAAACTCACCCTGAAATGACTAGGTTAAGGTTTATATGTGTTTAGGATGTCAAATGGCCTAAGCTTGGGCAATAATGCAAGTCTAATTTATCATAAGTAAGGATTTAACCCAAACTAGGTTGATTTGACAAGTCTTGGGTTAGGTTAACCAAATCAATTTTTGATCCACATAAGTAGACCAAACATGTCCAAACTATTACAAACTTTGATAGGTCTAATTAGATGAGGTTTTATGGTATAGTGAAGGCTATAAAAAGTCAATGTAAGGGTTAAACCTATTAGGCTAATTTTAGCTAGCTTAACCTGTGATAGGTCTAATTAGATGAGGTTGGTTTATTTTTCCTGGAAGAATAGGAATGAGGTGGTTCATGGGAAAAATGAAAAGTCTTCTCTGTTGGTAGCGGTGGAGTCGGTTTGCTATTCAGCTACTTCATCGGAATTTAATTATTTTAGCTTGGGCCGGTTGGATGCTAATCAGCATTTGCTATTTCAAAATTGTTGGCACCCCCTCCACCCGATTGGCTCAAGGTGAATGTGGATGCATCTCTTTTTTCCTCCTATAGAGCTGGTTTGGGTGGAGTGTTCCGTGATCATAGAGGAAGATTTCTTGTAGCTTTTGGGTTTTCTGGAGTGCATTGGGATATTGCTCAATTAGAACTACTTGCTATCAGTTCAATTGATCGTGTAATTGAGGATTGGATGCGGGAGTTTAAGGGACTTATAATTGAAGGTGATAATGACAATATCATCAAGCTATTGAAGAAGGAGTGGAGACACGGTGGATTGAAGGAGTGTTATTTCATTAAAAGTTTTGATTTTGTCTTATTCAATTGTATAGATAGAAGTTGTAATAAGTTAGCTGATTTATGCGCTAACTATGCTATCTTTAGTTCGTTCTATGGGGACGACATCATTGTGAATAAGATTCCTCATTCATTTATAGACATTTTGAAGGATGAATCAGATGGTAGTATCTTGTAGTTCTCCTAGTTTTCCTTGGATAATGCAAAGTTCTTATTTGCTTCTCAAAAAAAAAATAAGCATGTCAAATGGGTCAACCATAAGTTTGGGAAGTTTGGGTTAATGAGTTTAGTGTGTGGATCTTTGATAGTAAAAGTTTGGATAGGGTTTAAGGTTAAAAGGCCAATGTGATGCATAGTGTAGTCCACTATGCAAGTTTAATATAGGTTAGGGTTTTAACCTTTAGCCTTTTGGGTTAGCCAATGTATTATTTAGGGCTTAGACTGACTAAAAAATGCTTAAGTTTGATTTGAAGTGTTTGGGGTCCAGTGGCTAGATCCAGGTCACCTAAACTAATTATCATATGCTAGATGAGGTAGTATTTGATAGGCCAAAGTAAGGGACTTAAGACTAGGCCCTTGGTGTTTGATGAAGCCAAGTAACAGTATAGCCATATAATGTCAGGCTTGAGATGAAGTTTTAGAGGTTTAGGGTTTAGATGACCTTAGTTAAAAATGAGGTCAATAAATGGACCCCCAATAGGTACGATAAATTTGAAAAGTAAATTACACGTGTTTCTGTTAATCGTGATAATCAACTAAATCCAAGGAAATTTAAGTAACAAATACCTAAAAGAATATAATCCTAAGTAGGCAGATTTAAGCTGAAAGAATGATTTATATGGGAGATCTATCCTAAATAAACAATTTTAGATAAATATTTAACTTGGAGAGAGACATTAAAACTTTGCCTGACCATATTAAAATAACAAAGTTGAATATTTAATACTCACATGACCATATCAAAATAATGAGCAAAATATTTAGGGATTTAATGTCTGCATGACCATACCAAAATAGTGAGACAAAAGATTTAGAAGGTCCAAAATTCACCTGATTGTGGACATTTTTTATTTAACATCCAAATTCAATGTCATACAAGATTTGCTTTAAGTTTTTATTTTGTGTTTCTTTAGTCAAATATGTATATATTGACATTATACCATCACTAAGGATATACTAATGTTACACTATCAATTTGAGAAGAGAAACTTTCCATTCATGATTGAGCACTACATGAAGAATATTAAATTAGTCCTAAAGGATAAAAAAAATATTTACCCATCGTTTCAATTAAGAAACTAATCCGATATTTAAATCTTAGTTCTACATTATATAAATCTTTACCTACCTTAGAAAAAAACTAAGATAGACTTTATTTTATTCTTGGTTATAGACTCCCTATAGGGGCAAGCCTTTATAATTAATTATATCTCCTAAGAAAATATGCTCAATTAAAGTAAAGGTTAAAGATTTTCAAAGATATATAGATCACAGGAAATATTTGGGCTAACAAGATTTAATGTTTAAGCTTTAGATTATAAATTCTCTAGTTTTCCTCAGAATTTAGATTTAGAGTTTTTAGATTTTAAAAAACTTGAATGTGAACATGTAAAAACTGAAGAGGTGTTTATAATATGGACTTATACTTTCTTGGAGTCAGTTGCCATCTAATAATCATAATCAATCACCTTAGATGTACTACATGATAGGCTAATTTCTATCATAAGAGATCAAAGGAAGAATTAGACATTAATTTAGGACCCAAGATGAGTAATTTTAACTTTTAATTTCAATAACACTAGCGAGAAGACTCACTAAGCACTCTAAATTTTATCTTATTTAATTTACTTAAAAAAAGTTTTTAAGCACCAAAATTTCTTAAAAATATTGGCGGCATAACGACCCTATCCAAACGAAAGGTGTAGTATCCCTCAAGCGCAATGAGGACCCCGCTACCTTACCCATTATGGGCATAAAAGTTTGGCTTAACTTTTGTTTCAGAAAACAAAATGCATGTATGTATGCATGATTGGGTAAAGGGGTTGTGTATATAATACCCAATACTATATCATCCTATAACTAGTATACATATTCCTACAAAGTCTGGAATATATGCACTTAAAGAAACCTAGGAAAATTCTACTTAGTAATGTAAACTACCACCCATATGAATGCAATGTATGAAATAATGTAATTTATAAATATTTAAAAATGAAAGACTGAATTTATAAAAGGTAATTTATTTATTCATTGATTTGATAATTTACAACAGATTCAAACTCTCTAGGAAAGAAAGTTAGCCAGGCTCCACCACAACAAACTTGTGTTTCTAATCCTACCATATATATAGATTCAAATATAGTTAGTTATGGTCTTCGAGCTCCAAGTCTTCTGTGGAATTTCAAAAGAGAGTATCCTCTAAAGGAAAGGATGTCATCTTTTAGAGCCCCATTTGTATATGTATAAGTAGGTATATTTAAGTCTCTTACAACTAATGATGCTGTACAACTCAATAAATATAAATTTTTACATTTATAATGACTTACACATGTATATATCATTCCTATGTACATTCTACTTTAACTCTTATAAGAATTTAAAGTAATATAAAAACATAAAAAAGAATATGAAAGTGTAAAGCAGTTGTGTAATAACTTGATGCTTCTAATGTAGTCCTTAAAGAGCCTAAGTGCACCAATAGGAATTTAAAATATATGACATCCATATTTGTTGAAAATAAATATATATACACAAGGTACTCTCTAAGCAAAGTACCTGGAAAGCAAATCACACCACTAACCTAGCTTAGGCTAGAGTTAGTTATCATAGCAAACAATCTAAGTCTGTGTGAAAAGGCTGTGTGGTGGATAGTTCCTAGGTTTTATTAATTTAATATTTTTTTAATAAATTTATTTATTCAAGTTCTTTAAAGGATGATTTAAATTTAAATTTTATTGATTTAGATATTTTAAATTTATTTTAAAGATATTTTGATTATTAAAATTATTTATCTTCAGGTTTTAAAAACATAACGTTCAACAACATCTATATAAGAAGCTATTGATCAGTATGTCTTGACTCAAAAATATAATACTACTAACCCTCCATAATTAGGGTAGATTGATAGCATAGAGTTTTTCATTTTAATTATATGTCTTGATTCGTAAAGATTTCTCAATTCAATACACCTTTGCCCTCTTGAATGGAATTAAGCACAAGGGTATGAAAAGCTATAACATCTATATATTTTATTAATAAATTTTATTTGAATTTAATTTATTATTTAATAATTTTTTAAATTTATATTTTAGTGTTTTCATTCTATCAAATTTGTTTGGGGCGTAGAAAAGCACGAGCACCCAAGGCCTCCTGAGGACACAGCCCCGCAGCTCGGGGAAGTCCAACCTAAAAACTTTGATGATAGGAATGTTAGTTTTTTATTTAATATTTTTTATTAATTTGATTTCATTAGATTGATGATTTAAGAATATTTTAATGATTTATTGATATTTTATATTTTAATGCATTAAACAAAGGGTCCATTTCTTGATTTTTAATACATTAAAGTTTGATCCAAGTGTTGACCTTTTGATTTATAGTGAATTCTGAAGTTTTTATATTTTTAATAAATATTAGACCTAGAGATGAGTGTAATTATTTTAAGTTTTCTCAATTTGGAATATTTTAGAATTAGTTATGAATTATTGAGGTTTGGTGGATTTTTGTATTTATTTAATTATTTAATTTGGGGCATTTTCTTATTTTTGTACCAAATTAACTCTAAACCTCTTGAGATCTTCCCCACAGAGTAGAAAGGACCTCTGGGGATGATTTTAAGTTTTTAAAATTATTTTGGTAATTGTTATATATTTTTTAATATTTATTTAATTAATTAGTAAATTTCTTACTTTTTAAAATTAATTTTAATTTTGGATGAATCTTATGGGGCTTTTATTTTTCATCTCTTGTGATTTTCATTCTAAAAATTTTGATGTATTATTTGTAATTTTTAGATTTAAAATTGAGTTTATTATGAATTTTTAAATATTCTAGGTCAATTATGTACATGAATCTTGGGTTCACTAAATGACAAACCAAATGACCTTCAAATGTTGTAAATTTGAAATATAGGTAAATGAATACATATGATTCAAAACCATTGAATTTGGGCTCATCAAAGCTTTCTTAGGTTAAAAAATCAATCACTAAACCTTAATACATCAATAGCTTTGGTGATTTATTTTAGAAGCTACACTTACTGGAATTGGGTGAAATTAGTGCAAGCTAAGCCTAACAAGCATATAAACAAACTAGAGAGAAATGAAAATCTAACTCTAAGATCGTGGATAGTTATGAACTTTCAAAGTTACAGGTCAAAAATAGACCTATAAACTTGAAAATTCAAATCACAAAAAAATTGATCAAATTAAGATCTTGAAAATTAGGGTAGGTCAAGGATATACCATAATATACAGCATCAAAATTTGAGGTCAATTTGACCATTGGATCTTGAGAAAAATAAAACTACTCATCTCTATTTTTTCTCAAAATTCACTAGTAAAAAATCCTTAAAATTATTTTTAGATGATAGTAGAGCTCAAGATCTTTCCAACAAGCTCAAGAGCACTCAATTTAGATAAAAAGTGAATTTTCTATATTTTTTTGGAAGTTATAAGCTTATAAATAAATAATTAATTCATTTTAATAAAATAAAGTGGTGTCACCAATGATGGTGCTGCCACTGCATGTGCTGATGCATATCATGACACACGTCTGTTATGCATGTGATAACTTAACCATTTTAGATAAGAAATTCAGCCGTCGATTAAAACCACGATGGCATAGACAGGCAAGATGCTACCACGTAGCCCGCAAAATAATTAATTTGATGCACATTCAAATCCCATAGAAGATAAGCATGCATGACTTGATCTAGGCCATCCGAACGGCTGATCAGACAGCTCAGATTGAACAGGTTGATTTATTTCATAATTGAATTAAACTTTAAATGCTTATAACTTTTGATCCAACTATCTAAATTTGATGAAATTTGAAATAGACGGCCATGGTACCCTAATCTTAAAATCCACACAGTTTTAAAGCTCTATGGATTAATATCGGGATCTTTAATAAATCTCCTGGCGACTTTGTGGTGATTCTAGGGCTTCGCTTATGATCTCCATTTTTCCTCCTGGTGGTATGGTTTTGCTGCTCATTTTGCCTAGTTTTTCTTTTTTTCTATGCTTTTTCTCTATTTCATGTTCTATTTTGAGTTTCCTTTCAATTTTTATGGCTTTAGCCAATGACGTCACCATCGTCATCGAACCCCTCATCTTCTTTTTTTGCTGATGGCAAGTCTTGCTCTTTTAAGGATGTTTTAGCTAGGTCATCTACCTCAGCTTCAAAATTGCCTTTCATTCAAACCTCCTTTAAAGGTTTTCCTACTTTGATGTTTGATGAATCTATGATTTCTCAGCTGGCCATACCCTTTGCTTTAACTTTGGTGGGCATGTTTGTCATGCACTGACCAAATCTAGATGTCATTCACAAATTTTTTATTAATCTAAAACTTTCTGGTTTCTTTCAAATTGGCATGCTGGATTAGAGACACATCATGATTCAATTTTCTAATGATCTTGATTATAGTCACATTTTTTCTAGGAGGGCTTAGTATATTCAAGCATGCAAAATGCGATTACTCAAATGGACTCCAAATTTTGATGTTCGAGAGGAGACCCTAAAGCTCCTGTGTGGATTTCATTCCCGAATCTGAGACTTCATTTCTTTAATTCATAAATTTTGTTTGGACTTGCTTCAATTTTTGGTAGGCCTCTGCAGACAGACCAGGCCACTGCTTCGATTTCCCTTCTGTTGGTGGCTCATGTTTTAGTGAGTTGGATATTTCCAAGAAACATCCTAATGAGATCTGGTTTGGGTCGGAGTTAAATGGCTATTTCCAAAAAGTTGATTTTGAAAATTTGCCCATTTTCTGTTCTCATTACAAAATGCATGGTCATGGTTTAAATGAATGTTACATGTTACACCATCATCTTCATAAGCAGAAGGATTCTTCCAAACAATCAAAAGTAAATAATGTTTTAGTTCCTTTAGCAAATCTTGATAATGATAATCCTATTTAGAGACTGGCTGAGGATATTATGGCAAATCGGTAGGACAATACCATGGACCCAATACAACCTTCCACTATTGATAGTGAACCACCTTCTACCATTATCGAAGACCCTATTACTTTTCTGGGAGTGATTAATAACTCCAATATTTCTTTAGCTAATGTGGATGAGTAAATGTTATCTATTACTACTAACCAAAATATTATTACATCATCTTCTCTCAATCCTTATGTCATTAATAAAAAGTTGCTTGATATGCATTTTATGATGATCAATAATAATTATGCTAATAATGTGTCTTCTCAACATGTTGTGAATGAACAAGATGACATGCAGCTCATTTTGGTGGAAGGAAAATTGAATAATGTTGGTGTAGAAATGGGTCATAAGGAAATTATGGAAGAAGGTCACACCTTCGAGGATGGAGAGTTTCTTCAGGAGATATGGAAAACAGGTCTTCACAATGATAGTAAGAATTCTACAAATTCTTATCAACATAGTGATGCCTTTACTGATAATGAGGATATGGATATTGTGGCTAAATGTTTTGCCAAAGATGACAATGACACTAGTTATTCTAAGTTTCAAAATAGGAAGAATAGGAAAAATAAGAACATTATCTTACAATCACCTAGGACCACCCATTCGCAAACTAGTCATTAGCCCCATTCTTATTTTTAAATATATTATTTGAAATGTTAGGGGTATTGGATGCCCCTCCTCTAGGTTGATGGTTAAGAATTTATGCCGTATTCATAATGTTTCTATTCTTATTTTACTTGAACCTCTTATTACTTCTACTAAATTACTCAGTACTGCTAGATTTTTGGGTTTTAAGCATTCTGTTGTGAATTCCTCAAATAAGATTTAGGTGTTTTGGAAGGATCCTATTATGTTGACGTTATTTGAGATTTTACTTAGGTTCTATATTGTAATATTGAATTTCTTAATTTGAACTATTGTGCCTCTTTTTTGTATGCTGCTTCTTCTCATAGTAGTAGAAACGTTTTATGGGAATGACTTACTAACTTCCAAAGTATATGTAACTTGCCTTGGCATGTTAGTAGTGCTTTTAACACTATTTCTAATCCCTCTAAGTGTATTGGGGGATCTATTCCTATTTGTCATTCTATGGAGGACTTTAATAATATGATTCTGGATTGCAACTTAGTGGACATTGGCTTCTCTGGTAATCACTTTACTTGGAACCATGGTAATTTATGGCAAGGGTTTGATCGTGTGTTGTTTAACGATAGCTGGATTAACTCGTTTAATTCTATTTCTGTTGAACATCTTAGCAGAACTCTTTCTGAGTCATTCGCCTATTTCATTTAGCCTCAAGACTAGACATATGGGGTATTCACATCATTTTAGATTTAAAAACATGTGGTTACTTCATGATTCTTTTCTGCACATGGTTAAGGAAAATTAGTATGCTCGTTTGCATCTTGATAACTCTATTTTAAGTATGAATAGATAATGGTTTAAATTGAAAAGACTTAAGAAGAAAATTAATTGGTGGAATAGAAATGTTTTTAAAAATGTTTTTACTAATATCTTAAATGCTGAAGATAGAGTGAACACTGTTGAGCTTAAGTGTCCATTATTTCCTACTTATGATAATTTCAGTTTGCTTAGGGATGCTAAAGATTGCCTCTTTAAATTACAAGCTTAGGAGGAAGCTTTTTAGAAACAAAAAGTAGCTGTGAAGCACATTGTTGAAGGTGAGAATAACACTAAATACTTCCATGCATTGGTCAAGAGGAATCATGCTAAAAATTACTTTGATTAAATCACTCATGATGATGGTTCTGATACTGAGGATGTTGAGGAAATTGCTAATTTGGTGGTTTAACATCTTCATAACCACGTCAGCAAGGATTTTACTTCTGCTCCTATTAAAAACCCTAGTATTATTCCTAATCTCATTTCTCAAGATGATAATGATTTTCTCTCTAAACCCCCTACTTTAGAGGAAATCAAAGAGATTGTGCATAATATAAATGATGATCCTGTGGCTGGGCTAGATGGTTTTACCACTAAATTTTTCCAGAAAGCTTGGTATATTATTAGTAATGATCTTTATGCTGTTGTTCATGATTTTTTTGTTGGTCACACTATTCCTAAATTTTTAACTTCCACTTCTATTGTTCTCATCCCTAAGAGCATTTCTGTTAGTAATTGGAATGATTTTAGACCTGTAAGTCTCTACACCTTTTTTAGTAAGTTGGTTTCTAAAATTCTTATGAATCATTTAACTTCTCTCCTTCCAAAAAATATTTTTCCTTATCAAATTGGTTTTGTCAAGGGTCGGGCTCTTTTGGATAATATCCTTTTGGCCAAAGAATTTTGTCATGATCTTGATGTTAGGGTGAGAGGTGGCAACATCATTTTGAAACTTGATATTTCTAAGGCTTATGACAACATTGATTGGAATTTTCTTTAAATATTTTGTATTTTTTTGGTTTTAATTCAATTTTTATTAGTTCATCAGAAATTGCATTGAAGGATCCTATTTTTCTATTATTGTGAATGGAAAAGCACTGGTTTTTTTAAATCATCTCATGGCTTAAGATAGGGCGATCCTATTTTGCATGCCCTTTTTATTATTGCTGTTGAGTACTTATCTAGAGGTATTTCCAACCTCTTTGAGAATCACCCTAGCCTCTATTTTAGAACTTTGGGTGGTTTTCCAATTTTCCATTTATGTTTTGCTGATGATTTCATCATTTTTACTAATGCTTCTTTAAATAGGATAAATAGACTTATTGGTTTTCTTTCATAAGTTTTAAAATGTTAGTGGAATTTCTCTGAACAAGCATAAGAGCTATTTTATTGCCTCCAATAAAGTGCTTAATGACTGTATTACAGCTATCAAAGGCCTTACTGGTTTTGTGCAAGGTCACTTGCCTATTAAGTACCTAGGTGTTCCTCTTTTTTAAGGTAGGAAGAAAAATTTTCTCTTTGACGACTTGATTACTTCTGTGCAGAATAGGCTTATATCCTGGGATTCTAATTTTTGGAGTTTTGGGGGTAGATTAACTCTCATTAGAAGTGTTCTTTGCTCTCTTCATGTTTATACCATCCAAACACTTTAACCTACTAGTGCGGTTTGTAACAGAATTGATAAACTTTTTGATAATTTTTTTTTGGAAAGGGACCAATAGCAATTCTAAAATTATTTGGTCCTCTTGGGACAAGTGTTGGGGTGTTTTGGTTGAGGGTGCCTTGGGTTGTAAGAGTATGTATGATTTGGCTTATGCTTTTTCCTTCAAGTTATGGTACAACTTTTGTGCTAAAGTGAGTCTTTGGGCTAACTTTATATATGCTAAGTATTATGTGGGTAAGCACCCGGCTATATGTTTTAATAACAAAGGTGATTCTAAAGTGTGGTAGAGACTTTGCAATATTAAATGGGTTATTGAGCCTCACATTAGTTGGGGGCTTGGTGGTGGGAACATCTTCTTTTGAGAAGACCATTAGCTGGGAACACATTCTATTGATTCCATCATTAATTCTACTTCCACTCTGGCGATTAAGGTGAACTACTTCATTATTGAGAACTTTTGGGATTATAATAAACTTGCTGATGTTATTCCTGAGTCTATTATTCAACAAATTATGAACTTTCCCCTTAACCCTGATTTTGATGATTTATTATTATATAATTTATCTAAAGATGGGGGCTTCAGATTAAAGGAAGCTTAGCATGCCTTCAGAAGTAAGAATAATGTCACTAATATTTTTTCTGTGATTTTCCATAAAAGCATTCCTTCCATTATTGCTATTTTCATTTAGAGAATTTTACTTAAGTTCATTCCAACTGATGATAACTTAATTAAAAGAGGCTTTATTTTACATTCCAAGTGCCAATATTGGTTTCATGTGGAGAACATACAGAATATCTTTCTTTTAGGTCCTATTGCTGTTAAAACTTGGACGTATTTTGATGATATATTCAGAATAAATTATTTTAATGTTAAGTTGTCTATTACTGCTATGCTTAACTCTTTATTTAATAAGTCTAAAGGCCACATCAAAAATATTATTCCCTCTCTTATTTTGTGGTATTTATGGTTAGATAGAAATAATTCCCTTTTCAGTGGTATTGGTATGAACCATCATAGGATTATTAATAATGTGAAAGATAAGGTGCTGCGGCTTTTTTCTAGTAATCTGCTCTCTGTCAAGAATTTTAAGAATTATTTCTTTGTGGCATCTAATTTGTGAAAGTTCATGATGGTGGTTAAACCCTAAAGAACTAGTCCTGAGGCTAACCAAGAGGGGGGTGAATTGGATATTAAAAATTTCTTTAACCAAGAGAGAAATCTTTTTATATCTTACACTAGAAATGAATTAAATCAATAATAAAAAGATAAATCAGAGATTTGACCCAAGCAATTAATCGCAGTAAAAATAAAGTGCAGAAAATAATCAGAAAGAACACACCAGAATTTATAGTGGATCGGTCCAACCTGACCTACATCCACTCCCCAGAACCTCCCGTTCCAGGTATTGCACTAAACCTTTAGCCCCCACAGCTTGGCGGACAAGCCCTTACAAGATATCTTCCACCTCCCCTGGTGCGACAGAGAACCCAAAATCTTTTTTACCCTCCTAGTGAGGCAGAGAACCTGGAATCCTTTTTCACCCTCCTGGTGAAGGCAAATAACCTGGTCTTTTTACACCAAAGAGATCTACTTCTTCCAAAAACATCCCTTAAGACAAAAATTGAATCCGATGGTACTAAGGTGCAAGCTTATCAAAGCAACCGTGTGAAACCTCCTTCACATTCCCTTGAAATCCCCTCCAAGGATCTTCTCCCTCTCTCAAAATCTACCCTTTCCTCAATCCCTTTAAAGGCTCTCTCTTCAAGTTTTCTCCAAAAAAATGAAGCCTCAATGGCTCCTAAAGACACGTTTAGTGTCTTTGAGAGCTTAAATAGAAGGCTCTGAAAAACCCTAAATAATTAATTTTGGAGGCAAAGATCGTCCAGGACAATCTCATGATTGTCGAGGATAATGTGATCAAAAAGAGGGCTTCAAAAACCCTAAAAACTTAATTCAGCCACAAAGAATCATCCAGTACGATCGCAGGATCATCAAGAATGATGTGCAAAATTTGACCTAATAGTCCAGGATGATCACCTGGATGATATGTTCAAATTTGTACTGATCATCCAGGATGATTCTAAGATCATCCAGGATGATTCTGTGATTTTCCAGTATGATCAAAATATCAAATTAAGTAGATTTGATTGACTAATCATATGATTAATTTAGGCATGATTTTTATAGATCGTCCAAGACGATCAGCATCGTTCAGGACGACTAGAACAAAATTTGTATCTTAAATCCTTGCCTAAATTATCATTGGTGGCTATTTTTGAAGATCATAAAGGATCATCCTAGATGATATAAATCATCTTGTACGATTAGTTCTAAGAGCTGATCATCCTAGATGATAGAAATTATCTAGTACGATTAGTTCAAAAATTGAACTTCTGGTTTTGACTCAATCTTACTCCCCATGAGTGTGTGCGTGTATGAACACCAAGCTAGCATACACTCTTATAGGACTTGACTCAAGAAATCAAAAATGTATTATTGAATATTATAGAAATCTTTATAGCATAACCTATTCTACCTAATCTTGAGCCTTGAATCTTCCTTGGATGTTGCATGGTGTTCCTGAAATATTAGTATACACACAAATAAGTAGAGAATGAAAATACTATTAGACATAAAGTTGTGGGCCATAATGTTTGTTATCATAAAAAACATAAACTCATGAGTTTGAGTTGTAACAATGTCTCCCTTTTTGATGATGCCAAACATTATTGGTTGAATTTGTAAACTAAAAAGTATTTTCTTCTAATCTTCCCCTCACTAAGATAAAAATTTTAAAAAAATAGGAGAAAATAAAATTTTCTTTCTTTTTAATTTTTATTTAAAAATAAAATAAATAAAATAAAATAAATAACTAGATTAAAAGATAAATTAAATAAATACAACATAAAAACAACAGTACATTCGCCCCCTCTAATATTATCAAAAAGAAGAGGAGCACAGAAAACTAAAATTGTAAAAATGACTAAATAAAAATCAAATGTTCCCTGATCTGGTGAAGAAGATGTTTTTAGAAGAATCGATTTGAAATTTTAAATTTTCTTGGAATTAGAAAGTTACCTCTTGATTTTATTTAATAACTTAGTAAGGCATGTATTGACAACGCATAACCCAGAAAGATTACATATTCAGAAATTGTTAATCCAAGCTCAAGTTCCTTTAAAGGCTCAAAAACTTTTTAAGCCAACATCTAAATCAAGGAACAAATTAGAGAAGGAAACATTAATCTTTCTAAAACTTCTTTCATGAAATATATCTAATAGAAGATTAATGCAAAACTTGGTGAATTAAGAATCATGATTTTCAATCTTAAGTATCGAAAATATCAATAGATATAAGGGTTTTCTTATGATTTAAGAAATACAAGAAAGGTAAGCTTACTTATTGTGGGCTCATTTTATGCCTCTTTATTAATTTTTGGCACACTTTATGCATTTTTTGATTTTTGATATACTTTGTGCATCTTTGTATTTTTGGCGTCATTGTGCATCTTTTTAGCTTTGGGCTCATTTTGTGCCTCTTTTCTTTTTAATAGATATGCTTCCTTTTTATAATTTTAAAGACTAAAGCAAACCCATTCTAGTGACAAAAACAAACTGCTTGATTAAGAAAATAGTAAAGTGGGTTCAACAACTTGCAAAAGATTCCTATGAGATAGAAAAAATGTAAGGAGATGAAAAAAGTTCAATTTCAAAATCCAATTTATAATTTGATGAAGATTTTGAATCAAAAGTAAAATTGCCTCATTAAGAAAAGAAATAGACAGACAAAATCATGAGTTCCCTTCCTTTGATTGATTTTAGAGAAGTCAACCACAACTTATGTAAAATTTCAAGAAAAATAGGAGGTAAATTTTTAATTTTTAGAAAAAATAATTTTTTGAAAAGTTATTTAATTTTCTAAAGTGTATACTAAACAAAAAAGGTGATATGTGTGTATTGATCAGAGAAAACTTTACAACAAATGTAAAGACTAATTTAAAATTTAAAAAAAATAATAAAAATTACTAAGAAGAAGAAAGAAAAATAAAACGCAAAGAAAATACAAAAAAGAAACATAAACACAACGAATAAAAAACATACATACAAACACAAAACAAATAAACACACAAATAAGGCTTTAAACATCATCTTTCTCCTGATCTGATCATTCAGAAGCTAGGTCTGCCGAGTGGATTTTTTGCTTTTCATTATTTGCCCTTTTTACAATCTGATTAGCTTTACCTTTTTCCGTTATAGGAAGAGTTTTCAAATTAGGGCACTGATTTTTCATATGTTCAGGCTTCCAACATCCAAAGCAAATAACGTCAGAAGAAATCTTTATATTCTTACCATTTTTATCTTTGTTCCACTTTTGTTGATGCTTATGCTTGTGCTTTAGTAGACCATCCAATTTACTCGTTACTGATGCTAATTCTTCACTTTCATCATCTACTAAGCCGCTTTTTTTGATATTTGCTCATAGGCAATGAGTGAGCCAATCATATTATCAATATTATATTCATTTAAATTTTTGATTCACAAATAGCAATAACTTTGGCATCAAACTTATCAAGTAGACAACATATAATTTTATTGACCTTTTCAACATTTGAAAATTCTTTACCTAAAGCATGTAATGATGTCACAATTTGAGTAAACCTAGTATACATGTCTAAAATCATCTCATAAGATTTCATGCAAAAAAAATCATAATCATGCATTAGAATATTCAACTTAGATTGCTTAACTTCACTAATACTTTCATATGTAGTGATCAGTTTATCCCAAATTTCCTTGCCAGTAGTACATGTTGAGATACTCATGCAATCATCTAAAAGCAAGGCACAAAAAAAATAGTTCAAATATTTACCATTTAATTAATAATTTATTTTTTCTTCTCTACTCCATTCAAAAAAAGGAATATCAATTTTGATGCCATTTACAAAACGAGAAGATGCAGAGTATCCCTTTTGAATTAAAATCTACATTCGATAATCTATTGATTTCATGAAAGTAGACATACAAAATTTTCAAAAATCAAAAGAAGTATTTTCAAATAAAGGTGGTTAGGTGATTTAATATCCTTCCATAATATTATGATTATAAAAATTAGCCATTGATCGAAATTTAAAAGTTTTCAAAAACTTAATTTGTGAATCCTGCTCTGATACTAATTGAAAGTTTATTAGGGTTGTTAAGCCCTTATGAACTTGTCCCAAGGCTAACCAAGAGGTGGGTGAATTGGATATTTAAAAACTTCTATAACCATGAGAAAAATCTTTTTATATCTTACAACAAAAATGAATTAAATCAGTAATAAAAGGATAATTCAGATATTTCATCCAAGAAATTAATCGTAGTAAAAATAAAGTGCAGAAAATAATCAAAAAGAACATAATAGAATTTATAGTGGTTCGGTCCAACCTAACCTACGTCCACTCCCCAGAACCTCCCATTTCAGATATTGCACTAAACCTTTAGTGACTTTCCTTTAGCTCCCACAGCTAAGCAGAGAAGCCCTTATAAAATCTCTTCCACCTCCCCCAGTGCGGCAGAGAACCTGAAATCCTTTTCACCGTCCTGGTGAGGTAGAGAATATGGAATCCTTTTTTATCCTCCTGGTGAAGGCAGAGAACTTGGTCCTTTGATGCCAAAGAATTCTTCTTCCCAAAACTTCCATCAAGATAAACCTAGAATCTGATGGTACTAAGGTGCAAGCTTGGCGGAGCAACCGTGTGAAACCCCCTGCACACTCCCTTGAAATCCCCTCCAAGGATCTTCTCCCTCTCTCAAACTCCACAATTTTCTCTCTCCCTTTCAAGGCTCTCTCTTCAAGTTTTCTCTAGAAAAATGAAGCCTCAATGGCTACCAAAGATCTTTGAGAAAGCTTAAGTAGAGGGCTCTGAAAAACCCTAAAAATTCAATTCTGGCAGCAAAGATTATCCAGGATGATGTGCTTAAAAAGAGGGTTTTAAAAACACTAAAAAACTCAATTCAGTCCCCAATAATCATTCAGTACGATTGTAGGATTGTCCAGGACGATGTGCAAAATTTAACCTTATAGTCCAGGATGATCACCTAGATGATATATTCAAATTTGTACGAATCATCCAGGATGATTTTAAGATCATCCACATGTTACGACTCTGGCTCACAAGTTTCTATTTTGATGATAACAAACATTATGGCTCACATCTTCTAATATTTGGAATGTATATTTATTTGTGTGTGTACTAACATTTCAGGAACAACATGCATCAATACAAGAAAGATTCAAGACTCAAGAATGAGTATAATAGGCTTTATTGTATTTCTCATTGATGTACTTTTTAATTCCTTGAGTCAAGTCCTATAATGGTATATGTTTATTTATGACCATGTGTACACATACTCAGGGGGAGTGAGATCTTGTCATAACCAGAATTCAACATTTGAACAAATCGTACTGGATAATTTTTGATCGTCCAGGATGATCTGTTCATTGAACTAATCATCCTGGATGATATTTATATTGTCCTGGATGATCCAATATGATCTCAAAACCCTAGCCGCCACGATAATTTAGGCAAGGATTTAAGAATCAAAATTTGTTCTAATCGTCCTGAATGATCTTTATATCGTACGGGATGATTTGTGCAAAATTTGTACTAATCGTCCTGGACTATCCCAGGTTCGTACGGGACTATCAGGTCAAATTTTGCACATCGTCCAGGACGATCCTACGATAATCCGGGATGATGTTTGGCGGCAGAATTGAGTTTTTAGGGTTTTCTGAAGCCGTCTTTTGGAGCACATCGTCCTGGTAAATCCGGCGATCGTCCTTGACGATCTTTGCCGCCAGAACTAATTTGGAAGGGTTTTTGGAGCTCTTTATTTAAGCTTTCTCAAGGCACTTGATAGGTGTATTTGGCAGCCATTAAGGCTTCATTCTTTTGAAGAAAACTTGAAGAGAGAGCTTGAAAGGGAGAGAGGAAAGGGTGGAGTTTGAGAGGGAGAAGAGCCTGGGAAGGGGGATTCTCGAGGGAGTGTGAGGGGGTTCACACGGTTGCTCCGGCAAGCTTGCACCTAAGTACCATCGGATTCAAGGGTCGTCTCGAGGGAGGTTTTGGGAAGAAGAAGATCTCTGTGGTGTCAAAGGACCCAACTACTCCACCGCACCGGGGAAGGTGGAAGTGATTTTATAAGGGCTTCTCAGCCTAGCTGTGGGGGCTGAAGGAGAGACACTATTTAGTTTAGTGCAATACTTGGAGGGTGCCTCCGAGGAGTGGACGTAGGTCAGGTTGGACCGAACCACTATAAATCCGGTATGTTCTTTGTTATTATTTTCAGCACTTTATTTTATTGCGATTATCTGCTTGGGTGATATATGTGATTGATCTTTTTATCATTATTTTAATTCATTTTTGCTGCACATTATAAAAAGATTTTTGTTTCGTTTTAAATATCCAATTCACCCCCCCTCTTGGTTAGCCTCGGGACTAGTTCATCAAAGCTTAACATCCCTTTCGAACTTTCAAGTGGTATCAGAGCGGGATTCAAAATTTAAGTTTAAAAACTTTTAAATTTGATCCATGGCTAATTTTTGTAATCGTAATGTTGCGGAAGGATATTCAATCACACGACCACCGTTATTTGAAAATGTTACTTTTGATTTTTGGAAAATTCGTATGTCTACTTTCTTGCAATCTATTGATTATCGCATGTGGCATATGATTCAAATTGGTTATTCTGCACCGTCACATATTGTAAATGAAATTAAAATTGATATTCCCTTTTCTGAATGGAGTAAAATAGATCAGATCAATGCTCAATTGAATGCTAAATGTTTGAATTATTTTTTCTGTGCTTTGAATTCTGATGATTGTATGTTAATATCTGTATGTACTTCTGGCAAAGAAATTTGGGATAAATTATGCACTAGATATGAAGGTACTTGTGAAATCAAGCAATCTAGGGTAAATATGTTAATGCATGATTATGAACTTTTTAGCATGAAACCACATGAAACGATCTTGGACATGTTTACTAGATTTTCTCAAATTATGACATCATTACATGCTTTAGGAAAAGAACTTTCAAATTTTGAAAAGTTAATAAAATCCTACGTTCTCTACTTGCTAAATTTAATTGCAAAGTCATTGCAATTTCTGAATCAAAAAATTTGAACGAATATTCTATTGATAATTTGATTGGCTCACTCATTGCCTACGAGCAAAGTTTGGGTCAAAAGCTTTTGGATGCAGGTGAAACGATAGTGCTGAAAACTGAAGACATTGAAAAAAGCAACTCAAAAAGTGATGAAAGTGAAAAGTTAGCATCAGCAACAAACAAATTGAAAAATCTACTAAAGTACAAACATCAACATCAAAAGTGGAACAAAGGTAAAAATGGTAAGAATGTAAAGTTCTCTTCTGATGTTATCTATTTTAGATGTAGGAAGCCTGGACACATGAAAAATTAGTGCCCGAACATAAGAACCCTTCCTGAAAAGGAAAAGGGTAAAGCTAAGCAAATTATAATAAGGGCTAAAAATGTAAAACGAAAAATGTCCTGGGCAGATCTAGCTTCTGAATCATCTGATCAGGAGTAAGCTGATGTAAATTAATGTTCTTTTTGTGTGTTTATATTTTTTGTTTTATTTTTCTGTTACTATTGTTTATTCATTGTGTTTTCTGTGTTTTAGTATTTTTGTTTTTCCTTTTAAATTTTTTGATGTTTTTTATTGTTCCTCAGATCAAGTACACACATAACACCTATTATTTTAAATCATTTTTTTTTAGATCTTATTTTCTAAAAAAGGAAAATTTACCTCAATACTTTGTTAGTTGTGGTTGATTTCTCTAAAATTAAGTAAAAGGAAGGAAACTCATGATTTTGTCTCTCTATCTCATTTCTTTGAATAAGGCTATCTTACTTTTGAGTCAAAATCTATTTCAGATTATAAATTGGTTTTTGAAATTAAAACTTTTTTCATCTCCCAACATTTTGTCTATCTAGTAGGAATCTTTTGCAAATTATTGAACCAACTTCAAGATTATCTTATTCAGGTTGTTCGTCTTTATCATAAGAATAAGGTTTGCTAATTTTAAAGATTTAGAAAGGAGGCAATCAAAAGATGCATAGTGCGCCAAACAAATTGAAAAGAGGCACAAAATGAGCCCAAAATTGAAAAGATGCGAAATTGCCAAATTGAATACACAAAGTGTATCAAAAATCAAAAGATGCGCAAAGAGCCAAACAAATTGAAAAAGAGGCACAAAATTAGCCCATAAAAGCTTCTTCCATTCTTGTAAATCTCTAAAGTTTAGAAAACTCTTATGACTTTTTGATAGATTCGTTACTTGAGTTTGAAAGTCAAGATTTTTTGATTCATTACTTTGCATCAATCTTCTATTAGATGTATTTCATGAAAGGAGTTTTGAAAGATTTTTGTTTCCTTATCTAATTTGTTCCTTGATTTGGATATTGGCTTAAAAAGTTTTTTCGCCTTTTTAAAAAAACCTGAGTGTGGATTAACATTTTCTGATTCTCTAACCTTTCTGGGTTCAAAGAAGTCAATTCATGCCTTACTAAGTTTTTGAAGAACCTCAAGAGGTGACTTTTCAAATTTTTGCTCCTCCTCTTTTTGTGATAATGTCAAAGGGGGAGAACGTACTGTTGTATTTATGATATTTTTACATCATATTATTTATTTTATTTGTGTTGTTTATTTTACATCGTATTATTATTGTAGTTATTTAAAAAAAAAAAAATAAAAAGAGAGAAGAAAGTGTTTCTCCCAATTTTTGAAAGATTTTTTTCTTAGTGAGGGGGAGATTAGAAGAAAATATCTTTTTGTAAATTCAACCAGTAATGTTTGCCATCATCAAAAAGGGGGAGATTATTACGACTCGGACTCACAAGTTTCTGTTTTGATGATAACAAACATTATGGCTCACATCTTCTAATATTTAGAATGTATATTTATTTGTGTGTGTACTAACATTTCAGGAACAACATGCATCAATACAATTAAGATTCAAGACTCAAGAATGAGTAAAATAGGCTTTTTTGTATTTCTCATTGATGTACTTTTTAATTCCTTGAGTCAAGTCCTGTAATGGTATATGTTTATTTATGACCATGTATACACATACTCAGGGGGAGTGAGATCTTGTCAAAACCAGAAGTTCAACTTTTAAACAAATCTTACTGGACGATTTCTGATCGTCCAGGACGATCTGTTCATTGAACTAATCATCCTGGACGATCCAATATGATCTCAAAATCCTAGCCACCATGATAATTTAGGCAAGGATTTAAGAATCAAAATTTGTTCTAATCATCCTGGACGATCTTTATATCGTACGGGATGATTTGTGCAAAATTTGTACTGATCGTCCTGGACTATCCCAGGATCGTACGGGACTATCAGGTCAAATTCTTCACATCGTCCACGACGATCCTGCGATCGTCCAGGACAATGTTTGGCGGCAGAATTGAGTTTTTAGGGTTTTCTGAAGCCGTCTTTTGGAGCACATCATCCTGGTAAATCCGGCGATTGTCCTGGACGATCTTTGCCGCCAGAACTAATTTGGAAGGGTTTTTGGAGCTCTTTATTTAAGCTTTCTCAAGGCACTTGATAGGTATCTTTGGAAGCCATTGAGGCTTTGTTCTTTTGAAGAAAACTTGAAGAGAGAGCTTGAAAGGGAGAGAGGAAGGGGTGGAGTTTGAGAGGGAGAAGAGCCTGGGAAGGGGTATTCTCGAGGGAGTGTGAGGGGGTTCACACGGTTGCTCCGGCAAGCTTGCACCTAAGTACCATCAGATTCAAGGGTCGTCTCGAGGGAGGTTTGGGAAGAAGAAGATCTCTTTGGTGTCAAAGGACCCGGCTACTCCGCCGCACCGGGGAAGGTGAAAGTGATTTTGTAAGGGCTTCTCCACCTAGCTGTGGGGGCTGAACGAAAGACACTATTTGATTTAGTGCAATACTTGGATGGTCCCTCCGAGGAGTGGACGTAGGTTAGGTTGGACCGAACCACTATAAATCTGGTGTGTTCTTTCTTATTATTTTCTGCACTTTATTTTATTGCGATTATCTACTTGGGTGATATATGTGATTGATTTTTTTATCGTTGTTTTAATTCGTTTCCGCTGCACGTTATAAAAAGATTTTTGTTTCTCTTCAAATATCCAATTCACCCCCCCTCTTGGTTAGCCTCGGGACTAGTTCATCAGGGCTTAACATCCCTTTCGAACTTTCACCAGGATGATTTTGTGATTATCCAACACGATCAGAATATCAAATTAAGCAGATTTGATTGACTAATCATAGGATTAAATTAGGCATGATTTTTATAGATTGTTCAGGATGATCAAGATCATCTAGGATGATTGGAAGAAAATTTGAATCTTAAATCCTTGCCTAAATTATCATTGACAGCTATTTTTGAAGATCATAAAGGATCATCCTGGATGATATAAATCATCCAGTATGATTAGTTTAAAGAGCTAATCATCCTGGATGATAGAAATCATTTAATATGATTAGTTCAAAAATTAAACTTCTGGTTTTGACTCAATCTGACTCCCCATGAGTGTGTGTGTGCATGGTCACCAAGCTAGCATACACCCTTATAGGACTAGACTCAAGAAATCAAAAATACATTAATAAATATTATAAAAATCTTTACAGTTTAGCCTATTCTAACCAATCTTAAGCCTTGAATCTTCATTGGATGTTGCATGATATTCCTGAAATATTAGTATACACACAAATAAGTAGAGAATCAAAATACTATGAGACATAAAGACGTGACCCATAATATTTGTTATCATCAAAAATATAAACTCATGACCTCGAGTCGTAACAATCTCCCCCTTTTTTATGATGACAAATATTACTGGTTGAATTTGCAAACTAAACATATTTTCTCCTAATCTTCCCCTCACAAAGATAAAAATTTTAAAAAATAAGGAAAAATAAAATTTTCTTTCTTTTTAATTTTTATTTTAAAATAAAATAAATAAATAACTAGATAAAAAGATAAATTAAATACATACAACACAAAAATAATAGTACATTCTCGCCCTTTGACATTATCAAAAAGAAGAGGAGTACATAAAACTAAAATAGTAAAAACTGACTAAATAAAAATCAAACGATGCCTGATCTAGTAAAGAAGATGTTTTTAGAAGAATCAGTTTGAAATTTTAAATTTTCCTGGAATGAGAAAGTTACCCCTTGATTTTATTCAATAACTTAGTAAGGCATGTATTGACAACGTATAACCCAGAAAGGTTAGATATTCAAAAATTGTTAATCCAAGCTTAAGTTCCTTTAAAGGCTCAAAAGCTTTTTAAGCTAACACTAAATCAAGGAAAAAAGTAGAGAAGGAAATACTAATCCTTCCAAAACTCCTTTTATGAAATATATCTATTAGAAGATTAATGCAAAACTTGGTGAATCAAGAATCATGATTTTCAATCTCAAGTATCAAAAATATCAATAGATATTAGGGTTTTCTTATGATTTAGGAAATATAAGAAAGGTAAGCTAACTTATTGTGGGCTCTTTTTGTGTCTCTTTATTAATTTTTGGTGCACTTTGTGTATCTTTTAATTTTTGATACACTTTGTGTATATTTCTATTTTTGGCGTCATTGCGCATCTTTTTAGCTTTGGACTCATTTTGTGCCCTTATTCTTTTTGACAAATATGCTTCTTTTCTATAATTTTAAAGAATAAAGCAAACCTATTCTAGTGACAAAAATGAACTGCTTGATCAATAAAATAATAAAGTAATTCATCAACTTGCAAAAGGTCTCTATGATATAGAAAAAATGTAGGGAGACGAAAAAAGTTTAATTTCAAAATCCAATTAATAATTTGATGAAAATTTTGAATCAAAAGTAAAATTTCCTCATTAAGAAAAGAGATCGAGAGACAAAATTATGATTTTCCTTCTTTTGACTGATTTTAGAAAAGTCAACCACAACATACATAAAATTTCAAGAAAAATAGGAGGTAAATTCTTCATTTTTTAAAAAAATGATTTTTTGAAAAGTGATTTGATTTTCTAAAGTGTATATTAAATATAAAAGGTGATATGTGTGTTTTGATTAGAAAAAAACTTTGCAAAAAATGTAAAGACAAATTTAAAATTTTATAGAAATAATAAAAAAATAGTAAGAAGAAGAAAGAAAAATTAAACACAAAAAAATGTTGCAAATCTGGATTCAAAAAGTATAGTTTTGTTGATGACAAATATGCTTGTATTCTATTTTGCTTGGCTAACCCATTTCAGGTACAAAAGATCAAAAGCAACTCAAGCTAACTCAAGATCGGGTCCAAGTGTGTCTAAATATAATGTTTTTCCTTTCTTGAGTCAAATGTAATGTAACTGATCTCCTAGCTAAGTAACCTTGCACACACACACATTCAGGGGGAGAGTTTAGTGAATTAGAGTTTTTATTCAATTTTTATTCTGATTGTCCGAGATAATATCCACATCGTCCTGGACGATCCCGTGATAATAAAAACTCTAATTAGGGTGACCGAGTTAAGTCTGCCTGATTAAGCAGATCATCCTGGACGATCCATTGATCGTACGAGACGATAGGCTCAAATAAAAAATTCTCAGCCACCAGTTCAAGTTGGGCAAGTTTTATTTTTAGAGATTTGATCTGATCATCCTGGACGATACGTGTATTGTCCTAGAAGATCCATTACAATCATGCCTAAATTAGTTTGGTGATTAAAGAAAGTAATTAAGGTCTAATTAATTCGATCATATTATGCCAAACCATCGCAGGATCATATGGGATGATGTATTAAAAATCCTGACCATCCAGTGCCTTTCACCTATACGTCCAGAGTTGTGTGCAGGATGATAATCCTGATTTTGAACTAATCGTACGGGAAGATACCCATATCATCCCGGACGATCAAGTCATTTCAAAATTGTCCTGCATGTTTCACATATACGTTCAGAGCGGTGCTCAAGATGATTTTGGAACTTTTTGAACTAATCATACAGGATGATAGACATATCATCCTGGATGATCCAGTCATTTTGAGATCGTCCAGCATAAGTTCCTCTGGATGACCAGAGCAGTCTTCTGGATGAAATTCCTTATTTACACTAATCTTCCAGGACGATCGCAGAATCGTACGGGATGATCTGAACAACTTTTTTCTACTAATCGTACAGAAGAGCCAGATCGTCCAGGCTGAAATATGTGATTTTTAACTTATTATACAGGATGATCTAGGATTGTCCTTGATGATATTGGCCGACCAGTTGAGATTTAGGGAAAATTTTTAGCCCTCCTATAAATGATCTTTTTCTTCCAATAAGAAAAATCTTTTGCCACTTTCCTTTCCAGAGAAATCTTGAGAGAGAGAGAGAGAGAGAGCTTGGGAAAGAGAGAGAGGATCTTATGAGGGGGAGTTTGTGATGGATTCATGAAGGTTGCTCTAAGTAAGGATCAGAGTCATCTTCTCCATTCATTGTCTCCCATCTTATCAGTGTTTTCTGTGGGAGGATCATTCACAAGAAGATCCGGGTTCTCTGCCCGCTTCAGGCGGAAGTGAAAGGAGTTCAGGTTCTTTGCCTGCTTCAGGAGGAAGCGAAAGGAGTCTGGGTTCTCTATCTGCTTCAGGAGGAAGCGAGAGGAGTTCAGAATCTCTGCCTCACCGAGTTGGTGGAAAGGAGTTTTGTACATGCTTCTCCGCCTTGCTGTGGGAGCAGAGGAGAGTCACTTTTGTGTTAGTGTAATACCCAAAGGGGAGGCTCCGGGGAGTAGACGTAGGTCAAGTTGATCGAACCACTATAAAATCTGGTGTGCTCTATTTGATTATTTTCTGCACTTTACTTTTTTATTATTATCTGCTTGGGTGAAATCTGTGGTTGATAGTTTCGTTCCTGTGTTTACTTATTTCCACTGTAAATTATCAAAAAGATTTTTCCCGTTGCTCATAAATTTTTTAAATAACCAATTCACCCCCCCCTCTTGGTTAGCCTCAGGACTAATTCATCAGGGCTTAACATCCCTATCAAACATTCAAAAAACACAGAAAATAAATATAAGCACAATGAATAAAAAATATACATGCAAACACAAAATAAATAAACACATAAACAAGGCTTTAAACATCATCTTACTCCTGATATGATGATTTAGAAGCTTGGTCTGCCTAAGGGATTTTTTGCTATTCATTATTTGCCCTTTTTACAATTTGCTTAGCTTTACCCTTTTCCTTTGCAGGAAGAGTTTCCAAATTAAGGCACTAATTTTTCATATGTCCAGGCATTCTACATCCAAAGAAAATAATGTCAGAAGAAATCATAACATTCTTACCATTTTTACCTTTGTTACACTTTTGTTGATGCTTATGCTTGTGCTTTAGTAGACCTTCCAATTTGGTCATTGCTGATGCTAATTCCACTTTCATCATCTACCAAGCCACTTTCATTCATATCTTCAGTGTTTAGTACTATCATTTTACTTGTATCCACAAGTCTTTGACTCACAGTTTGCTTATAGGTAATGAGTGAGCCAATCAGATTATCAATAGTATATTCATTCAATTTTTTTGATTCACAAATAGCAACAACATTGGCATCAAACTTATCAAGTAAACAATGTAGAATTTTATTGACCTTTTCAATATTTGAAAATTCTTTACCTAAAGTATGTAATGATGTCATAATTTGAGTAAACCTAATATACATGTCTAAAATCATGTCATAAGGTTTCATGCAAAAAAGTTCATAATTATGCATTAGAATATTAAACTTAGATTACTTAACTTCACTAGTACTTTCATATGTTGTGATCAGTTTATCCCAAATTTACTTGCTAGTAGTACATGTTGAGATGCTCATGCAATCATCAGAATGCAAGGCACAGAAAAAATAGTTCAAACTTTTAGCATTTAATTGAGTATTGATTTTTTTTTCTCTACTCCATTCAAAAAAAGGAATATTAATTTTGATGCCATTTATAAAATGAGAAGGTGCAGAGTATCCTTCTTGAATTAACATCTATATGCGATAATCTATTGATATCAAGAAAGTAAACATATAGATTTTCCAAAAATTAAATGAAATATTTTCAAATAAAGGTGGTCGGGTGATTGAATAACCTTCTGTAATATTATGATTACAAAAATTAGCCATTGATCAAAATTTAAAAGTTTTTGAAAATTTAATTTATGAATCCTACTCTGATAGCACTTGAGAGTTTGTTAGGGTTGTTAAGCCCTAATAGGCCAGTCCTGAGGCTAACCAAGAGAAGGGGGGGGGGGGGGGGGCTGAATTAGATATTTAAAAACTTCTTTAACCAAAAGAAAAATCTTTTTATATCTTACAACGGAAATGAATTAAATCAATAATAAAAAGATAAATTAGGGATTTCACCCAAGTAATTAATCACAGTAAAAATAAAGTGTAGAAAATAATCAGAAATAATACACCAGAATTTATTGTGGTTCGATCCAACCTGACCTTCATCCACTTCTCAGAACCTCCCATTTCATGTATTACACTACACCATTAGTGACTCTCCTTTAGTCCCCATAGCTACGCGGAGAAGCCCTTATAAAATCTCTTCCACCTCCCCCGGTGTGACAGAGAACTTGAAATCTTTTTCACCCTCCTAAGAGCTAGAGAATCTGGAATCCTTTTTCACCCTCCTAGTGAAGGTAGAGAACCTGGTCTTTTGACACCAAAGAGATCTTCTTCTTTCCAAAACTTCCCTCAAGATAATTTTGAATCTGATGGTACTAAGGCGCAAGCTTGCCTAGAGCAACCGTGTGAAATCCCCTCCACACTCCCTTGAAATCCTCTGCAAGGATCTCCTCCCTCTCTCAAACTCCACCCTTTCCTCTCTCCCTTTCAGGGCACTCTCTTCATATTTTCTCTAAAAAAATAAAGCCGCAATGGCTGCCAAAGATACTTTTAGTGTCATTGAGAAAGCTTAAATAGAGGGCTCAAAAAAGATATAAAAAATCAATTCTGGTGGCAAAGGTCATCCATGACGATTGCAGGATCGTCTAGGATGATGTGATTAAAAAGAGGGCTTCAAAAACCTTAAAAAACTCAATTCAACCACCAAGAATTATCCAGTAGATCGCAGGATCATCCAGAATGATGCGTAATATTTGACCTGATAGTCTAGGATTATCACATGGATAATATATTCAAATTTGCACTGATCATCAAGGAGGATTCTAAGATCGTCCAAGGCGATTCTGTGATCGTCCAGTATGATCAGAATATCAAATTAAGCAGAATTTATTGACTAATCATAAGATTAATTTAGGCATGATTTTCATAGATCATCTAGGACGATCAAGATCGTCTAGGATTATTAAAACAAAATTTGACTCTTAAATCCTTGCCTAAATTATCATTGGTGGCTATTTTTTAAGATCATAAAGGATCATCTTGGATGATATAAATCATCCAGTATTATTAGTTCAAAGAGTTGATAATCCTGGATGATAGAAATAATCTAGTATGATTAGTTCAAAAATTGAACTTCTTATTTTGACCCAATATTACTCCCCCTAAGGTCACCAAGCTAGCATACACCCTTATAGGACTTGACTCAAGAAATCAAAAATACATTAATGAAATATTATAAAAATCTTTATAGCAAAACCTATTCTACCCAATCTTGAGCCTTGAATCTTCATTGGATGTTGCAAGATGTTCCTGAAATATTAGTATACACATAAATAAGTAGAGAATGAAAATACTATGAGACATAAAGATGTGAGCCATAATGTTAGGTATCATAAACAACATAAACTTATGAGCTCAAGTCGCAACAATTTGGGCATCACGTTGGAGGGTGATCATCCCTCTATTGAACCAAGGATTGTCTACTGGATCAGACCTCCTAATAATACCTATAAGCTGAATGTGGATGGTGCTGTTAAGGGTTCCATCTCTAGTTGTGGGGGGATTATTAGGGATGATTATGGGAATGTTATTATGGCTTTCACAGGCCCTTTACATAAATGTTCTGTTAATTTTGCTAAGCTTTCAGCCATTCTTCATGGGCTTAGATTATGCATATCTCTTGGCATTTGTAACATGTAGATTGAAGTTGATGCTATTTATAGTATTCATTGTTTAAATAATGTGGATGATGATGTGTGCAATCCGGATATTTTTTATCTTATTAGGGATATTAAGGAGCTGTTGATGTTTGTTAATTCCTCCACGTCTCATGTGTATATGGAGGGGAATGCTTGTACTGATTGGATTGCCAATTTTGGGTGTAATTTGGACTATCTTACTTTTTTTTTTTCCTCCAACTTCCCTGCTCCATTGAAAGGGTTTTAAGATTAGCCAAAATTAGTCTTCCCTATGTTAGAATTTAGTTTTTAGTGTTGGCTGGAGCTTGTGGCTCTTTTTTATTTTGGTGTGGGGGTTTCCTTTTGCTTGGTGTGCTCGAGGTTACCCCCTTTTAGCTGCAACTCTTGCCTTTTCTGGTTCTTTTTTGGTGCTATCATTTTTCCCCTATGGTGTTCGTATATTTCCAGGATGTTTGGCATCAAGATTTCTATGTTTAAGCTGGTTTCCTATATGCTGTGGCTTGGTATTATTGGGGTTTTATTTGTGGTCATTCCTTGGATTCTCTCGATTGTTGCTTTTTTTGTTTCAGTGGGGTTGGACTCTGCGTCTGTGCTCTCCGTCTCATGTGGGGTTTAGATGGTTCCATGATTTAGTATTGGGTTTGTTTCCTTTCTCTAGGCTTCATTCCTTTGTGCATACTTCAGGCTAGGTTTAGACTAGAGTGGCACTTGGGTTATGGTTTTGCTGGCAATTTTGTATCTAATTGGTACTGTTACGAATCTGGATTTAAGGACTATGATTTTGATGATAGCAAACCTTTTTATTTCTGGTTGAGTGTCCAATCTTTCAGGTTCACAGGATCAATTGCAAATCAAGCTAGCTCAAGATTGAGTCAGTCTATTTATGTTTCAGGTTCAATGTACTTTTTCATTTTTCTTTAGTCAAGTGTAATATAACAGATCTCCAAGCTAAGTAACCTTATACACATACACAGGGGGAGAGCTAAAATTTTTTTTTTACTTAAATTAATTTTTTTACAAAATCGTACAGTATAATTTTCAATCATACTATATGATTTGCTATTTAAACCCAGGGTTAACGACTAATTCAGGATGATTAGGTTTATAAACTAATCATACTATATGATCCATATCCTACTGTATGATTTGTTTCAACATGGAAAACCCTAGCAGCTAGGACTATTTTTATAAGTTTTGAATTTTGATTTTTTGAACTAATGATACTGTACGAATATTTTAAATCTTGCCAAAATTATTAATTGTAATTAGTCAATTAAATTATGGTTTCCTAATTACACTTGATCATATTATACGATATAAATCATACTGTACAATGAATAGAGATGATTTTATTTGTCTCATGTATCGTACCAGACGAAACCATAATTTTTTGTACTAATCATCCCGGATGATATTTATATCATACATGAGGATGTTCTAAAAATGAACTAATTGTACTATATGAAGAGTACAGTGTGGGATGATGAACAGAGACGATTTTGTTCGTCCCATGGGTCATTCCATACGAACAGTTGGAAATAAAAGGATCATCTAGTATGATTTATGGATCGTACTGTATGATGTTCGCAAAATTTGTGAACTATTCATTTGCATTAGTACTGGATGAAACTATTTTTAAACTGATCGTACTATATATATGGGATCGTACGGTATGAACAGAATCATTAAATTGAATTTTAGGGCAATTTTTGAGCCCTCCTATTTAAAATCTCTTTTGTTCAATCATTTAAATCTTTTACCACTTTCCTTATAAGAGAGAACCTTGAGAGAGAGAGAGAGAGAAAGAGAGAGAGAGAGAGAGAGCTTGGGAGAGAGACAGAGGATCTTGTGAGGAGGAGTTTATGAGGTGGTCACAAAGGTTGCTCCAAGCAAGGATCTGAGTCGTCTTCTTCCGTCATCGTCTCTTATCTTGTTGGTGTCTCTATGGTAGGATCATCTGCAAGAAGATCTAGGTTCTCTTCCTGCTTCACGAGGAAGCGAAAGGAGTCCAGGTTCTCTTCCTACTTTAGGAGGAAGCAAAATGAGTATAGGTTCTCTGCCTACTTCAGGAGGAAGTGAAAGGAGTCCAGGTTCTCTGCCTCACCGTGTTAGTGGAAAGGAGTTTTGTAAAAGCTTCTCCGCCTTGTTGTGGGTGTAGAATGAAAGTCACTTAGTATTACTGCAATACCTTGATGGGAGGCTTCGGGGAGTGGATGTAGGTCAAGTTGACCGAATCACTATAAATCTGGTGTGTTCTTTCTAATTATCGTCTGTATTTTTTTTTTCTTTTGATGATCGTATTATTATGATTATTACTCTATTATTGTTGAACATCTGCATATCATCATGAAACTAAAATTGTTTTAAAACATTCAAAAAGATTTTTCTAAATCATTTTGCTCACAAACTTTTAAAATAACCAATTCACCCCCCCTCTTGGTTAGCCTCGGGACTAGTTCACAAGGGCTTAACATCCCTAACAAACTTTCAAGTGGTATCAGAGCTGGATTCATAAAATCTAGTTTTTAAAAACTTTTGAATTTGATCCATGGCTAACTTTGGTAATAGAAATTCTGCTGAAGGTTATTCCATCACTCATCCACCTTTGTTTGATAACATACCTTTTGATTTTGGAAAAACTCGCATGCCCACCTTTTTGCAATCTATTGATTATCGCATGTGGAAGCTTCTTAAAGATGGTTATGAAGCACCGTTTAGACTTGCTAATGGCATTAAAATTGAACTTCCTTTTCCTAAATGGACATTTGATGATCGTGACTTAGCACAACTTAATGCAAAATACTTGAACTATTTTTTCTGTACTTTAAAATCTGAAGATTATATGCGTGTCTCTACTTGCACGACTTGTAAAGAAATTTGGGATAGACTATGCATCACCTATGAAGGTACATCTAAAGTTAAAGAGTCTAGGTTAAACATACTGCTTCATGACTACAAACTCTTTTGTATGAAACCTAGTGAGTCCATATCTGAAATGTACACTAGGTTTACTCAAATTATCACCTCTCTACATGCTTTAGGAAGAGAACTCACTAACTATAAAAAAGTGAACAAAATTCTGAGATGTTTTCCTTCTTCTTATGATGCCAAGATAACAACAATTATTGAATCCAAAGATTTGAATACTTATTCTACTAATAACTTACTTGGGTCACTCATTGCTTACGAGCAAGGAGTGAACCAATGATAAATTGATGCAGGTGAGAAGAAGGAGAAAACTGTGGCGCTGAAGACCAATTATACTGACACTGATTCTTCCGGGTCTGATAGCAATGATGTTGCCTTAATCACTAGGTAATTCAAAAGCTTTCTAAGAAAGAAACACAAGAACTTTCAGAAGTGGAATAAAGGTAAGAGTAGTAAGAATTTTAAAGGTTCTTCTGATACAGTTTATTTTGAATGCAGGAAGCTTGGACATATAAAGGTTGATTGTCCTACACTTAAGGCTCACCCAAGCAAGGAGAAGGGTGAGGAGAAACCCACGTTCAGGAAGGATAAGAAGAAGATCTGAAAGGCTTTTTGGGCGGATTCTACATCTGACTCCTTTGAGACTGAATCTGAGCAGGAGACTACAAACTTGTGTTTGATGGCGGATAATCATCCTGGTCAGTCTAACCAAGAAGAGGTATGTGAGCTAACTTATGATCAATTACTTGAAGTTTCTAAAAAAATCCATTCATCATATAGAAACTTAAGAAAACATATGCTAGCCTGAAATTAGAATTCCTAAACTTAGAAAAAGAGCATGAAGTTTGATTAAGGATCATTCTACGCTTGATAGAAATCACATGTTACTACTTGATGAATTTGATGAGTTGAATAAAACGTATTCTGATTTTATTATTGAGCATGATTCATTAAAAGCATCACATGTTGAATAAGAAGCTGCATTTAAGAAATTAGAATCTCATACATCTAATTTAGATAGTGATAAGCATTATTTGAAATTTGAAATTGTAAGTCTCATAATAAAAAATGAATTTCTAAGTGTAAAAATTAGTGCTTTTGAGAAAAATGAAACAGCTCCTACTTTTGCACAATTTTATGCACCTCCATCACTTGAAGAATCTAATTCAAAATCATCAAAGCATGTTTCATTCAAACCTAGGAAGAGGCACTATCACCGACGTAGATTAGTTAACCCTTTCATGGTGTTAGATGTTTTTCTTGTGGCATGCTTGGACATATCTCTCACACCTGCACTGTTCATCATAGTACACATTGGGTGTGGAGTCCCAAATTGCAAGTTTCACAGTACAGCACACATGCATTGCATTCTTCTTTTCATAAGAAGGAACCCAAACTTGTTGGGTTTCTAAAACTGCTATTTGATGATTTAGTAGGTGTGCTGTCACATAAGATCTCATGATAGCATGTGGTACCAGAACAGCTGATGCTCAAGACATATGACTGAAGATGCAAATTAATTGATTTTGTTGGTGGTCAAGGCTTGAGGTAAGGTCACTCTTGGAGACAATACCACCAGGAAAGTGGTAGGTGCAGCTATAATCGGAAACTCCAAGAACCTTTTGATTGAAAATGTTTTGCTTGTAGATAGACTGAAACACAACCTGCTCAGCATTAGTCAACTCTATGACAATGGGTTTAGCATCAAGTTCCTGGCAAACACATGTATTATAAGCTTACATAATAACACTATTTTGCAGGGCAAGAGGATCAACAATGTCTACATGCCTAATTTAAATAGTGTAGAATGTGCTACTTTATTTTGCTTAAAAACTACTGCTGATGAGTCTTGGTTGTGACACAGGAGATTATGTCATGCCAGTATAAAAATCCTTAGAAGAGTCACCCAAAAGGACTTAGTTCGATGTGTCTCCAACCTTAAATTCACTAAGGACCACCTGTGTGATGCCTGCCAATTAGGGAAGCAAGTCCAATCCTCTTTCCACTCCATTAAGGACATCAGCACCTTTAGACCTTTAGAAGACCTTCACATGGATCTCTTTGGACCCATTAGCACTGCTAGCTTAGGGGGGAAAGTCTATGGATTTGTGATTGTTGATGATTACTCCAGATTCACTTGGATTAGATTTCTATCACATAAGTCTGAGTTATTTGGTGAATTTAAATATTTCTCCACTTTGATTCAGAAGAAGTTAGGTTGTGAGATCTTGACCATCCATAGTGATCATGGTGGGGAGTTTGAAAATGTGAGATTTGGAACCTTCTGTGAGGAGCAAGGGATTAGCCATAACTTTTCAGGTCGTAGGACCCCTCAGCAGAATGGGGTAGCTGAATGGAAGAACAGGACCTTAGTAGAAGCCAGTAGAGCTGTGCTTGTTGAGTATTCACTTCCAAAATATTTTTGGGTAGAAGCGGTGAACACAGCCTGTTATGTGTTAGATAGGGTGAATGCTAGATCCAAACTGAATAAGATACCATATGAGATCATTAAGGGTAGAACTCCAAACCTGTCCCACCTCCATGTCTTTGGCTATAAGGCTTTTATTCTTAATAATGGGAAATCATCGTTAGGAAAATTTGACCCAAAATCTGATGGAGTGTTCTTAGGATAATCAAGTGTTGGAAAATCTTTTAGAGTATTTAACAAGAGGACTTTGGTGGTGGAGGAGACTATTCATGTGGTGTTTGATGAATCTGATCCTAAGGAGTCTAGAGTTGAGGAAGAAGAAGAGGTAGGAGAGTTTACCCAAGGAATTGAAAATGCAAATCTGGAGGAAAGGGTAGAACCTCAAAATACTTTGCCTAGAGATTAGAGATATTCTTTGAGTCATCCTAAAGAACTGATCCTAGGAGACCCTTCTGAAGGTCTTAGAACTAGGCATGGACTTAGGAAGGAAGTAAACCATTCCGCCTTTATCTCAATGACTGAACCCACCAACATCAATCAAGCTCTTTCTGATGAATTTTGGATCTTAGCTATGCTAGAGGAATTGAACTAAGTTGTAAGGAATGATGTTTGGGAGTTAGTAGAAAGACCTAAGAATCAAAGTGTAGTGGGAACCAAATGGGTCTTTAAGAATAAGATGAATAATTCTAGTGTGGTGGTTAGGAATAAGACTAGATTAGTGGCTAAGGGGTACAATCAAATAGAATTAGCAAGTAAATCAGTATTACAACTCCCATTATTAATAAAATCCTTGACTTTGCAAGCAGAAGTGGAGTGGGTGTATTAAAGACTATCAATATAGAAATTACCCAATCATTTATATTGCAAAAAAAATATGTTGCCAGCCCCCTACCCCATTGGATAAATTCTTCAGCCTCCCACTTAGTGAAACATAATCTTTTCCAGTTTAAAGAGCCAACATGTTTAGAGTAACAATTGAGAGGGTGTTTCCCAACACAATACTTAGAGACTAAAAAATTAGCCCAAAATATTTTCTTAAATCTTAAAACATACCATGGTTTATGAGAAAATGCTTTGGACATATCCGTCAAAGTTTTCATGCCTAATCTTCCTTCATTAATATGCTTAGAATAGTTTTTTGAAGGCCCCCACAAAATAGCATGTTTACCATCTTTAACACCCCAGAAGAATTTATTGAACATTTAAAGTAGGACATAACATTATGAAATAGATATATAGAATTAGAGCATAAAACATGTTTAATAAGGACAAGTCTACCACCAAAAGAAAGGAAATTAAAAGCCCAAGAAGAAAGTTTCTTATGAATCATAGTAAAAATGTCATCAAATAAATGGGAACATTTCTTGCCCTTGTATAGAGGCTTACCCAAGTACTTCATCAGTAACTTTTGGGGGTAAAATAAAATTTGTTTCAGTACTAGTAATCCTCCTAGGGGATATATAATTTGTAGGAATAAAACAAGTCTTGCAAGCATTAAATATCAACCCACTAGCAAGCTAAAACTTGTTGAGGAATTTTAAAAGAATGTAAAGCATTTTAATAGACCCATTAGTAAAAATAATAAAATCATTAGCCAAACTCAAATGGGTAATAGGAAAACCACCAACATTTCTAAACTACAAATTAGGATGAATTCTAAAAAGATCATTAAGACCTCTAAATAAGTATTACATTGCAATAATGAAAAGAATAGGAGATAGAGGATCTCCCTACCTCAAGCCATGAGAAGATTTAAAATAGCCATGAGACTTACCATTGATTATAATAGGAAATAAATAATTCTCAATAATATTCTTAATCAGATTAATGTATTGCATATTAAAACCAAAATCCTTTAAAATAGAGTAAAGAAAATCCCAAATTAGATTGTCATGCGCTTTGGTAATATCGACTTTAAAAATAATATTACTCCACAGCAAAATTAGCTTATAAATCATGAACTAATTCTTGGACATGCATAACATTATCAAATATAGGCTTACCTTTAAGAAAACCCATTTATTCCAAAGAGATAATTTTAGGTAAAAGTAATGCTAACCTACCCATGATGATTTTGGCAATGAGTTTATTGAAAAAAGAACATAAACTGATGGGATGATAATCATTCAAAAAATTAGTGGCATTAGACTTAGGAATTAAAGCTATAGAAATAGAAGTGAAAAATCTATTAATAGGGTTGCCCAAAAAGAAATTCACAACAACATTAATAAGGTCCTTTTTAATAATAGACCAAGACTTCTAAAAGAACTTAGTGGTGAAGCCATCAGGGCCAGCCATAGAATAAAAGTTCATATCTTTCATGGTCTGCCAAATTTCCTTTTTTGAAGGAACCTAAGTCAATAACAAATTATCCTCCTCAGTAATAACAGTAGGAATAAAAGAAAAATCAATGTTCAAATCCAGACAAAAAGCTTTATTGAATGCATTTTGAAAGTACTCAATACCAGAAGGAAAAACTAAAATCAGGATTTTTAATAATAGTACCATCAGGAGAAGTGATTTTATGAATTTTTAATAATAGTACCATCGCCAGAACCACAATCACCTAGGAGAGAGAAAGTAGATGTTGTATGCTTAACCATTGATTCCTAATCTATAACTTACATATTGATTAGGTATGTCACTAGGGTTAACTAGATCAATTTAAAGGCATTTTAAGTTCCCTAACCCCAACAAACTCAAAGCATTTTGATAGGCTGTAAAACCTTTAAATATGTACAACCCATGCCACTGAACACGGCATATTGTGATTTGACCCTTAGAGGCCTCTCCAAACTCATTGATCATGATCATCATCACTAGCATGATGCATTAAAATAATATTAAACCTTAGTTAACAATGATTGACCAAAAAATCCTAAAACCCTTAACCTTAAAAATTGAATTTTTCTTAAATCAGAATATGGCTCAGTCAAACCGAGACATGCAACCTTCTATAAATATATTTAAAACACCATTTGACATCCGTTGAAAAAACCCCAAGCCCTAGTCAACCCTGGATGACCAAGTTAACCTTAGTTGACCAAATTTCCCTTTTGCCCTTTAAACTACATTACATGCATGGAGACCCCACCAAGCCATGGGACCACCTCCAACAAACCCTAAATATCATTTAAAATGCATTGAACCAAGTTTCAACTCTTGGTCAACCTTTGTTGACCAAGTCAACCTAGGTTGACCAAAGGGTCCCTTAAGCCCTTAAATATGTATTTTGTATTAAATGACCTCCCCAAGCTATTGGACCACCTCCAACAAGTCCAAGATATCATTTGGAATGAGTTGGACCCATCATTGACCCCCGGTCAAACCTGGTTGACCAGGTTAACCCTAGTTCACCAAAATTACCTTATATACTTAAAAATTTATTTCTCATGATTTTGACCAAATCATTGAACCAAATTTATGGGGTATATTCATGAGGTTAACATTAGCCCCCTAAAAAATTTCAAAGCCATGAGCCCATATGGTTTGACAAATAGGGTTGAATCGAGTGCTAAAAATAGGGCTTTCTTGTTCTAAATCACCACCCATATCAAAATAAATTTTGAAAATTACTGTAGCAAGTGTGTACTAACCCCATACATACCCCAAGATTTTGAACTAATGGTTTGATATGGGTAAATGTATGGGTTGAACAAAGCCTCCCAAAACCTATTAAATGTAGCTCCAACCCAACTCAACCAAACTTAGCTTAAGCTAGCACATCGGTAGGCTCTAGAAGTTTCATTGCACAAGCCCAAACAATCTCATGCCACATAGGCTGCTGATGTGGCAATAATCTCCAAAATAACCTCTCTCTAATTATTGGTTCAAGCTTAACTCCCTCAACAAACATCCATGTTGTTTTAAACTTTTAGAGTGATCCTTAAGGTCTTATTACTAAGTGATTTGGATGTGGGTTATGGCTTATGTGGCAAGATCTTAGGCATTTATCTTATTTTTCTATCACTTATAAATACCCACACTTCCCAAGGCCCACAGGTTGAACAACTCATTTCCCCAGCTCTATAGGAACCTCCCTAGCTTGGCCATAGTCTTTCCCATTCCCCTTTAGTTCAAGAAAACTTTAAACTAGTAATAGAGAGAGAAGGAGAGAGAAAGGATAATCTCAATCAATCTCTTGATCTAGCCATCATCAGCTCCTAGAGTCTTCTTGAGAATTATAGAGGATTCTTAAAGATTTCAAACAATTCTAAGTTCATAAAATTCCGTCCATAGGTTACCAAGTTATTCCCATTTCAAAGTTTATGATCAAACATTAATTTCTACTAAATCCCAATGCTTGAAGCCTTCCAATTCCATGGATTATAAGATTATGATACCATGATCCTATGTTTAAAATTTCATCAAGGATGGTTGGATTAAAAGTTATAAGCATTTTAATATTTAGTACAAATTTGAACTAACTTGGCTTTGGATTTATGAGAGCCATCTGATTGCATGTTTAGTGCGATTGGACGGCCCAGAATGGGCCACATCACCCCAAACAGAACAACAGATCATGCTTGATGGCCTTGGACCTCAAATGTGTGTCCTATAATTTTTGGATCAGGTGATGTGGCAGCATCTTAGCTGTCCATCCCGTGCAATTTTGATTCAACTAAGGAGTGGGCCAACTGATGTGGTTAAGTGAAACAACATCACATGACTTCATTTCACCGTGTGTCCAGGACATGTGTCAACTCCAGAATGGTGCCATGCTTTTATTATTTTCAAATTGAATTAAAAACTCAAGAAAATGCCTATAACATCTAAAAATCATGAAAATTTAATTTTTCATCTAAATTGAGTGTCTTGGGCTTGTTGGAAAGCTCTTGAGCTCTACTATTTTTGAAAAAAAAAAATTTCAGGCAGTTTTGATCAGTGGATTTTGAGAAAAATAGAGACGATTGGTTTCTAATTTTCTTGAATTTCTCTTGATGCAATGGTCAAATTAACCTCAAGTTTAGGTGGTATATATTAGGGTATATCCATGAGCAACGCTAACTTTATTTGGTCTTGATTTGACCAATTTTTTGGGATTTGAATTTTCAAGTTCATGGGTCCATTTTGGATCCATAACTTTGAAAATTCATACATTTTCATGCACTTATAATTATATGATCATTTTTCTATGGCGTGTTGATATGTATGTCAGGGTTAGTTTGCCACTAATTTCAACTAAAATCTATAAGCGTTGCTCCTAAAATAAATCACCAAAATTATTAATATATTTGGTTCGGTGATTGATTATTCAACCTAGGAGGATTTTGATGAGCCCAATTTAGTGAGTTTGAAGCACATGTTTTTATGTACCTATATTTCAAATTTCATTATATTTGGAGGTCGTTTTGTCTGCCATTTAGTGAACCCAAGATTCATGTACATAATTGACATAGGATCTTTAAAAATTCATATCAAATGCATTTTAAATTCACAATTATATATAAAATATAAAAATGCTCATAATTAAAACAAAACAAAAATAAAATAAAAGCCCCACCAGATTAATCCAAAATTAAAATTAATTTTAAAAATAAAAAATTCACCAAATAATTAAAATAAATATTTAAAATTTATAAAAATTACCAAAAATTTTTAAACACTTGAAATCATCCCTAGAGGTTATTTCTGACATTTGGGGAAGATTTGAACTGGTTTGGAGTTGATTTGTTATAAAAATAAAAATTGCCTTTAATTAAGCAATTAAATAAATATATAATACATCAAAATTCAAGAATTCGTAACTAATTTTAGAAAAATTCAAATTGGGCAATCTCAAAGGCATTGCACTCATCTCTAGGTCTAGTATTTATGAAAAATATAAAAAAATCCAGAATTCACTATAAATAAAAAAGTCAACATTCGAGTCAAACTTAGTTCACAAAATGCATTAAACTTGTAAAATTCATTACTAATTCAAGAAAACTCAAAATTGAGAAAAATTAATGAAATTGGACTCATCTCTAGGTATTGTATTTATAAAAAATATAAAATTTTTAGAAGTGAATGTAAATAAAAAAGTCATGAAGTGGACCTTGTGCTTAATGCTTTAAAATATTCATTAAAATATAAAAAATCAATAAATCATTAAAATTTTAGTAAATAATCAATCAATGAAATTAAATCAGTAAACAACATTAGGTAAACAACCAATATTCTATCAATGATTTTTTTAGGCTAGACTTCATCGAGCTATGGGGCTTCATGTCCTGGGGAGGCCTTGGGTCATTGTGCTCGTTATTGCAACACCATGAATGAATTTGATAGGACGTAAATATTAAATGATAAATTTAAATAAATTAGTAAATAATAAATCAAATTCAAATAAAAAAATTATTAATAAAATATATAGACATTACACCTTTTCAAACCCTTATGCTTAATTCCTTTCAAGAGGGAAAAGGTGTATTGGATTAAGAAAGCTTTAAGAATCAAAACATTTAATTAAAATGAAGGCCTCCATGATATCAATCTATCTGAGTATTGGAGGATTGGTAGCATTACAAATATGAGCCAAGAACTTGCTGATCAATAGCTTCTGGAACTTAGAAGTTGTTGAACGTTATGTTCTTTAAAATCTAAAGTTAAATAACTTCAACAATCAAAACATTTTTAAGAGAAATTTAATACCTATAAATCATTAACACATAAATTCAAACCACCCTATAAAGATCTTGAACAAATAAATTCATTTATAGACAATTTTAAACTAATAAAACCTAAGATCTATCCATGTCACATAGCCTTTATACATACACTTAGATGGTTTTATTAGACAACCAACTCTATATTGTGTATGTTTATTTATTTTTAGCAATCCATATTTCATACATTTTAAATTCCTATTAGTGCACTTAGGCTCTTTAAGGACTATATTAGAATCATTATGCTATTACACAACTTCTTTCTACTTTCATACGCTTTTATATGCATTTATATTGAATTTAAATTCCAATAAGAGTCAAAGAAGAATTTACCTAGGAATGATATATACATGTACAAGTCATTATAAAAGTAAAATGTATATAGATTGAGTTGTATAGCATCATGGGTTGTAAAAGATTTAAATGTACATACTTATACATATACAAATGGGGCTCCAAAAGTTGATATCCTTTCCTTTGGTGGATACTCTCTTTTGGAATTCCATAGAAGATTTCGAGCTTGAAGACCATAAGAAAGTATATTTGAATCTATATGTATGGTAGGATTAGAAACCCAGGTTTGTTGTGGTGAAGCCTGGCCACATTTCTTTTCTACAAAGTTTGAGTCTAAATTATTAATTTAATAATTAAATAAATTTCTTTTTTTATATTAAGTATCTCATTTATTACATTTCATCTTACATTGCATTCATATGGTTGGTAGTTTACATTAGTCGGTAGAATTTTTGTAGGTTTCTTTCGGTGTATATGTTCTGGACTTTCTAGGAACATATATACTAGTTCTAGGATAATATAGTACTAGGTACTATATAACTAACCTCTTTACCAAATAATGCATACATACATGCATTTTAATTTATGTAATGATTGTTAAGCCAAATTTTTATTCCCATCATGGGCAAGGTACCGTGGTCGCAATTGCACTCGAGGGATGTTACGATTTTCCTTTAGATAGGGTCATTATACTACCAAAATTTTTAAGAAATTTTGGTGGTTATAAAGTTTAGTTAGGATCAATAGTTAGTAACTAATTTTAGAGTCTGATTCATCGTTTGATCTCCTGGGATAGAGCTTAGCTTCTCATACAATGCATATAAGGTAATTGATTATGTATTAGGATCATTAGCTAGTAACTCACTCCAAGTAATTATAAGCACATATTGTAAACACCTCTAAAACCTTTGCACATTCATATTAAATTCTTTAAATTTAAAATCTAAAATCAAAATTCAGAGGATAACTAAGGAATTTATAATTTAAAGATTATACATTATATCTTGTTAGCCTAAATATTTCTTTAGATCCATGTCTTTGAAAATCTTTAGTCTTCACTTTAATCAAGTGTATTATCTTAAGAGATGTAATTAATTATAGAGGCTTTCCCCATAGGGAGTCTACAACCCAGAATAAAATAAATTCTATCTTAGTTTTATTCTATGATAGGGGAAAGATTTGTAGAATGCAGACCTAAGCTTTAAACATTGGATTAATTTCACAATTGAAATGATATGTGAATGTATCTTTTTTCCTTTGGGACTAATTGAATATTTCATATATAGTATTCAATAATGAATGGAAAGTTTCTCTTCTTAAATTGATAGTGACATATTAGTCTATTCATAAGGATTGTATAATGTCAATATATACAGATTTTACAGCTAAAAATATAAATTAAAAGCAAATCTTGTGTGACATTACATTTGGACATTAAATTAAATTTATCCATATATTTATCTAAAAAATCCACTAGGATAGACTTCTCTCTCCATATTTAGTGAAGACTTAATATTTTTAAAATATATATAGATTTAATTAAGTATTTCAGTTATTAAATTTAATATAGACTCAAACGTTAGATTATAAATTCTAAAGTTATTTCTCTCTTTTGTTTAAAATCCTTTCATTAATGTCACTGTCTAAATCTAAATTCAAATCAAGTTCATACATTCTTCCATTATCCACACTTGAGTGTCTTTGAACAAGGTCCTTATTCAAAGTTCTTTTGAAATTTAAATTCAAATCATGTTTCAATCATCTTCTTTGCACTTTGTAGTCATTTAGATTGGATTTCTCTCAATCCATTTAAACTAATTTTAAATCTCAAATCTAAACACCTCTCCAATCTATGTTTGCATAGGTTGGGTCCATTTAAAATTTAAATAATTCTTATTCACCTCAATTTAATCATGCTTTGGGGATTCAACAAACTTTACACAGTATATCTTCAGACTTATATATTACTTAAAACTTCGTGGATTTTGAATATTAATATGAAAGTTCGATAGGGATGTTAAGCCATAGTGAACTAGTCCCGAGGCTAACCAAGAGGGAGGGGGGGGGGTGAATTGGTTATTTAAAAAATTTCACGATAACAATGAAAATCTTTTTATAACGTGCAGCGGAAACAAATTAAAACAATGATAAAAAGATCAACCACAGATATTCACCCAAGCAGTTAATATCAGAAAAGTAAAGTACAAAACTAAATCAGAAAAGCAAACCAGATTTTATAGTGGTTCGGTAAACTTGACCTACGTCCACTCCCCGGAGCCTCCCCTCCGGGTATTGCACTAAACAAAAGTGTCTCTCCTTTTGCTCCCACAGCAAGGCGGAGAAGCCTGTATAAAAACCTCCTTTTCACCACACGGTGAGGCAGAGAACCCGACCTCCTTTCGCTTCCTCCTGAAGCAGGCAAAGAACCTTCGAACTCCTTTCGCTTCCACCTGAAGCGGGCAGAGAACCCCGGATCTTCTTGCGAACGATCCTCCCACGACGAACACCGACTAGACGAAAGACGACAAGCGGAGAAGACGACTCTGATCCGTGCTCGGAGCAACCTTAGTGAATCCCTCACTAACTCCCCCACACAAGATCTTCTCTCTCTCTCCCAACTCTCTCTCTCCCTCTAGGGTTTCTCAGGGAAGGAAGGCAGCAAAAGATTTTTCCAAAAATTGGAAAAAGTTCTTTTAAAGGAGGGCTTAAAATTTGCCCTAAATCTCAACTGGTCGGCCAAGATCGTCCAGGACGATCGGTAGATCATCCTGTACGATCAGTTCAAATTCAGCTATTTCAGCCTGGATGATTAGGCTCTTCTGGACGATCAGTAAAAAAAGTTGTTCATATCGTCCCGTACGATCCTGCGATCGTCCGGGACGATTAGTGCAAATTGAGGGAAATCGTCCAGAAGACAGTTCGGGTCGTCTAGAGAAATCTGTACTGGACGACCAAAAAATGACATGATCGTCCGGTACGATTAGTTCAAAAAGGCCCCAAATCATCCTGAACACAGTTCGGGTCGTACAGCTGAAATGCACTAAACGATCATGATCGTCCGGGACGATCCTGCGATCGTCCAGGCCGATATGATCGTATCAACCAAAAATAAATTACTTTCCTTAATTACCAGATTAAATTAGGCATGATTGTACTGGATCGTCCGGGACGATACACGTATCGTACGGGACGATCAGACCAAGTATCTAAAAATAAGAACTTGCCTAACTTGATCTGGCGGCTGAGAATTTCTGATTTGGGCATATCGTCCCGTACGATCCGGAGATCGTCCAGGACGATCTGCTCAATCAGACCCTCTTAACTTAGTCGCCCTAATTAGGGTTTCTATTTTAACTGGATCGTCCAGGACGATGTGGCGATCGTCCAGGACGATCTGAACAAAATTTTTAACAGAAACTCTAATTCACTCAATCTCTCTCCCTGAGTGTGTGTGTGCAAGGTTACTTAGCTAGGGAATCAGTTACATTACAATTGACTCAATAATAAGAAAAATCATACATTTGACACACTTAGACCCGATCTTGAGTTGGCTTGAGTGGCTCACGATCTTTTGTGCCTGAAATAGATTAGCCAAGCAAAACACACTGGAAACATGTTTGTCATCATCAAAACCAGATTTGCAACAATCTCCCCCTTTTTGATGGTGGCAAACATTTGTAAAGTAGTCTGAAAATAAAAGTAAACTAGGAGATCAAACAAACAAACAATTTTTTTTTTAAATTTTCATTTAACAATTAACACAATACAGGAACCATGACTCATAAAACAGAAACAGACATGCTACAACTGACTCCCCCTTTTGACATCACAAAAAGGAGGAGGAAAGAAAGAAAAAAACAGAACACGGAAATTAAACATAGAAGTGACTAACTACAAAAGCAGGAAACTAAAATAGAGGTGGATCCTGATCGGAAGGAGGAGGTGGTGGTGGAGGGTTGAAGTAATGGTGAATGACCTGAAATTGAGCTCCGAACCAGGCCATGTCCTGGTCATGCTACTGTTGCTGCTGCGCAGCATAGTCCGCGAAGTGTTGGAGGTCCTCGTTGTGTCGCTGCTCCTGGGCAACCACATAGGAGTCAAAACGGGCCTCCCACTGGTCAAAGCGCTGCACAAGGTGGTCAAGGGGAGAGGCAATGCGAAGGGGAGCAGGTGCCTCGGGTGCAGCAGGAGCGGGAATGGCCGCTTCCTCCTCTTCCTCACCATCCGGGGTGGGCTCCGGATGTAGTCGGGTGCTGTGGAGGACATGGAAGGCATTGTTGGTGAGGAAGTAGGTAGGAACATCTAGGGCTGCGGGATATTGCAAGTCATACTTGGTTTCAAGAGCATAGGCAATGAGGTGTCCTAAGGCTAGATTTGGGCGACGGCGATGACCTGGATCCCGGATGGTGGTAAGGTGCTCGAGGTACCGGATAATGAGATCGGCAACATTAAATTCCCGATGGGCCATGATGTAGTAGGTAGTCAAGGACAGGAGGGGGGTGATGTGAATGCGATCCCCCGCCTTTGGAACGACGGAGGAACGAAGAACATATTGAATGGTTCGGGCGTCCTTAAGAAGGGTGGAGCAGGCATTGTCATGATAAAGGGCATTGGTATTGCGGAGGAAATGATTGTCGACACTCTAATTATAATCTGGGTCTGCGATAAGGGTGTGGAGTTTATCGCCAGTGATGGACAGTTGGAGAATGTCATGAAAGTCTTGATAGGTATGATCGACAGGGCGCTGATTGACATAGGAACGGAGAGTGGAGTAGTCAGCGGAAATCTACAGGTTCGCAAAGAAAATGGGAAGAAGTTTGGAACTAAAGGGAAAAGCGAGGGTGAGGATGAAGGTAAGAGAAGTGTGTGTGAAGAGATCAAGGACTGGATAAGTGAGAGTGCGAGGATTTACTATTTTCGAAGGCGTGATCCCCACCTCGCAGTATCGCTCAAAGGTAGCCTGATCGGCTGCATTAGGGAAGCGAGGATCAACCTGCTGTTTATAAAGAACATGGACTGATCGTCCCGTACGATCGTGACATCGTCCGGGATGATCTGGACATTTATGACGTCCTGGACGATTGGTCAAAAAGGCGGTCCGATCGTCCAGGACGATCAGCTATCATCCGGGATGATTAGACACAGGCGATCGTCCCGAGGAGTCAGCTGGACGACCGTTGACGAAAAGGTATCGTCCCGGATGATTAGGTGGATCGTCCAGGACGATTTACAATAAATAGGCCGGACGGGCCGAAGTTGAATCGTCCAGCGGTTTGACAGGTGGATCGTCTAGGACGATAATAGGATCGTCTGGGACGATGTCAAATAATTGGTGCAATATCAGCCGTTTGATCAGATCAGGAAGATATGGATCATATCGTCCAGGATGATGTATGGATCGTCCAGGACGATCACCAATAATTGGGATAGTTTTAGCAGCAGGAGCAGTGGGTATGATTTTGAATGAATCATCCAGGATGATTTTTGGATCGTCCAGGATGAAGAGGATTATCCAGGACGATCGGTGTATCGTGCAGGACGATGTGAAGAAAAGCAGAAAGGATGAAGGATGAAGATGATCGATCAGGATCCCAAAAACACAACCATGAAATCAAAATAACAAAAAGATGAATAAAACTGACCGCAAAAACACATAGAAGCGTTTTTTTTTTATTAAGCTGCTCGAGAAAATCAGAATTTTTTCCTTGACTTTAGATTCGAAAACCAATGACAGGATGATTTACAGCACTGAAATCCAGAAAAGGTTGGAAATAATCAACGTTCGTAGCTCCGACCCCAGGCACCTTATCGATGCAAACCTCTTTCAAAACAAAAAACCGATTCAGAATAAAAGACGTTAGATTTGAAAAGAAATCCATTCAAGCCTCGTTCCAGAAAAATATCTGATATAATAGTGTTACAAAGTAAAAAATCAGAAATCAGGATTTTCGAGACTCAAGCTTTTGAAAATATTAAGTGACGCACAGATTTTTCTAAGACATTTAATAATCTGAAATAAAAGAAAGCTTGGTTTGGGCTCATTTTGTGCCTCTTTTTCAAATTGGTTGGCGCTTTGTGCATCTTTTGATTTTTGATACACTTTGTGTATCCAATTTGGCAATTTCACATCTTTTTAGTTTTGGGCTCATTTTATGCCTCTTTTTCAAATTATCTGGCGCACTGCGCATCTTTTATAAGCTTTCTTCTTTTCATAATCATTAAAGAGTCTCAGCTGTGAGATTATCTTCCAGACATAGGAGATGACTCTCCACAGTAAGGAAGAACGATTCACAAAACAAAAGCCATACAACATATGATAAATGCAATCACTTGGTTTAGAAAATCAAACTAATGACTCAAGACTTTGAAAAACACTATTGATATGAGGCAGATTACTGTAGGAAGATAAAATAATCTCTATTTCAAAAACTAACATTTTAATTTTGAAGAGAATTTTTATTCAAAAGAAACTACACACCAGTAAAGGAGTTAGAGGAAGAGAAATAATTATCAATGTTTCTTCCCTTTAACAGATTCAGTGAAGTCAATCACTGCTTACCAGCTTCCAAACCAAAATAAGGTAAAAACTCCCAGTCACAAATTCAGATCATCAGAAGTAGTGAGCGGTGATCAGATCTTGAAAAGCATAAAATAGTAAGTGCAAGATATGAACCAGTAAATAAAAACAGGTAGAAAATCACAGCAAAGTAAATACTCAAATCAAACTAATAGTAAGGCTAACACAGAAATCAACAGAAGAAATAAAATCAACTGAAATCAAATAATCCAACAAAAACTAACTAACAGAAATCAGAAATCAGAATACCAAAATTAACTAACAGAAATCAAAAATCAGAATACCAAAACTAACTAACAGAAATCAGAAATCAGAATACGAAAACTAACTAACAGAAATCAGAATACCAATCAGAACAATCATAAATCAGCAGTCATCAGAATCAAGCATTTATATCAATCACTCTTAATCTGGTTCTCAAAATGCTGAATGAGTCAAAGGCCAGTGGTTTAGTGAATATGTCAGCCAGCTGATTTTCAGTGGCTACGTGATGTAGCTCAATGTCCCCTTTTGTAACATGGTCCCTAATGAAGTGATTCCTAATATCAATGTGTTTGGTCCTAGAATGTTGGATTGGATTCTTAGAGATACAGATGGCACTAGTATTATCACACAGAACAGAAATTGTGCCAACAGGTACTCCTAAATCCAAGACTTGTTGCTTCAACCAAAGAACTTGGGCCACACAACTCCCTAAGGCAATGTACTCAACTTCAGCAGTGGAAAGTGCAACTGAGTTCTATTTTCAACTGGATCAGGAGACTAATGACTGTCATATGAATTGACAAGTCCCAGAAGTACTCTTCCTATCCACCCTACACCCTGTAAAATCAGAATCAGAATATCCAATGATCTCAAAAGAGGTGCTGTGCCTAGGGTACCAAATTCCTAGGTTTGGGGTTCCTAAAAGATATCTAAGAATTCTCTTAACAGCAGTCAGGTGGGACTCTTTAGGATCAGCCTGAAACCTAGCACAAAGACAGAAACTAAACATGATATCAGGTCGGCTAGCAGTCAGGTAAAGCAGTGAACCTATCATCCCTTTATACTTCTTCTGATCAACAGATTTTCCATTTGAATCCTTATCTAACTAAACTGAGGAGGGCATGGGAGTATTGATTGGCTTGGCTTTGTCCATTTCATATTTCTTCAAAATATCCTTAGTGTATTTTGATTGATTGAGAAAGGTTTCATCATCCGTTTGCCTTATGCTAAACCCCAAAAAGTAGGACAATTCTCCCATCATACTCATCTCAAACTCCTTACTCATCATTTTAGAAAACTCTTCACATAAATATTTATCAGAAGATCCAAAATTATATCATCAACATAGATCTGGACAATGAGTAAGTCATCCCCTAATCTCCTCAGAAAAAGGGTGGTGTCTACGCTCCCCTTAACAAACTCTCTTTCTAACAGGAATGTGCTAAGCCTCTCATACCAAGCTCTGGGTGCCTGTTTCAATCCATATAAGGCCTTTTTTAATTTATAGACATGACTTGGATATTGGGAACTCTTAAAACCTGGGGGTTGTTCTACAAAAACATCTTCTTTAATTACTCCATTTAAAAAGGCACTCTTAACATCCATTTGAAACAGCTTAAATCCCTTATAACAGGCAAAGGCTAGTAGCACTCTAATGGCTTCCAATCTAGCTACAGGGGCAAAAGTCTCCTCAAAATCAATCCCATCTATCTGATTATACCCCTTAGCCACCAATCTTGCCTTATTTCTCACCACCACACCAGAATCATTCATCTTATTCTTAAAGACCCACTTGGTTCCCACAATACTTTGATTTTTAGGTCTTTCTACTAACTCCCAAATATCATTCCTTACAAATTGATTCAATTCTTCCTGCATAGCTAAAATCCAAAATTCATCCGACAGGGCTTGATTGATGTTGGTGGGTTTAGTCATTGAGATAAAGGAAGAATGGTTTACTTCCTTCCTAAGTTCATGCCTAGTCCTAACACCTTCAGAAGGGTCTCCTAAGATCAATTCTTTAGGATGACTCGAAGAATATCTCCAATCTCTAGGAAACTCAGTTTGAGGTTATACCCTTTCCTCCAAATTTGTATTTCCAACTCCTTGGGTAACCTCAACAATATCTTCATCTTCTACTTCAGATCTAGACTCCTTAGGATCAGATTCATCAAACACTACATGGGTTGTTTCTTCCACCACCAAAGTCCTCCTATTGAACACCCTAAAGGATTTCCCCACACTTGAATATCCTAAGAACACTCATTCATCAGATTTGGGGTCAAATTTTCCTAAGGGTAACTTCCCGTTGTTCAGAATGAAAACCTTACAGCCAAAGACATGGAGGTGGGACAGATTTGGAGTTCTACCCTTAATGATCTCATAAGGTGTCTTGTTCAGTTTGACTCTCACATTCACCCTATTCAGCACATAACAGGCAGTGTTCACCGCTTCAGCCCAAAAGTATTTTGGAAGTGAATACTCGGCAAGCATGGCTCTAGCGGCTTCCACTAAGGTCCTGTTCTTCCTTTCAGCTACCCCGTTCTGCTGAGGGGTCCTAGGAGCTGAAAAATTGTGACTAATCCCATGATCCTCACAAAAACTTCCAAATCTTTCATTTTCAAACTCCCCTCCGTGATCACTATGGATGGTAATAATCTCACATCCTAACTTCTTCTGAATCCAAGTAGAGAAGGATCTAAACTCATCAAATGACTCAAATTTATGTGGCAAAAACTTAACCCAAGTGAACCTCGAATAATCATCTACAATCATAAAACCATAGACTCTCTTCCCTAAGCTGGCAGTGCTAATGGGTCCAGAGAGGTCCATGTGAAGAACTTCTAAAGGTCTAGAGGTGCTAATGTCCTTAATAGAGTGAAAAGAGGACTGGACTTGCTTCCCCAACTGACAGGCATCACACAGGTGATCCTTAGTGAACTTAAGCTTGGGCACACCTCTAACTAAGTCCTTTTGGGTGACTCTCCTAAGGGTTTTCATACTGGCATGACACAATCTCCTATGCTATAACCAAGACTCATCAGCAGTTGTTTTTAAGCAAATTGAATTATCATATTTAATGCTACTTACATCCAGCTTGTAGATGTTGTTCATCCTTTAAAGGATATAGCATTAAAAAACAATAAACTTTATGTCAAAACCCTTAAGAGTAAAGGATATAGCATTAAAAAACAATAAACCATTACCCTCACATGTCCAATGGGATAACCCCTCAACATTGCATGCATCACACAAACTTAGGAAGAGGCACCATCACCCACACAGGCTAGTGAACCCATTTCTTGGTATTAGGTGTTACTCTTGTGGCATGCTAGGTCATATAGCCCACACTTGCACAATCCACCATAGGACACATCTAGTGTGGAGACCTAAATTACATCCATCATAGCATAACATGAATACATCTCATTCATTTAAGCTTAAGGAGGAACCAAAACTCACTTTGGTTCTTAAAACTAACCTTTGATTGACATTATAGGTGTGATCTCATAAAAGGCCTAGTGAGAGTATGTGGTATCTAGATAGTGGCTGCTCAAGACATATAACTGGAGACATGAAGCAGTTCATGACACTGGAGGCCATGTTAGGAGGCAAGGTGACTTTAGGAGACAACACCACTAGGAAAGTGGTAAGCTCAGGTATCATTGAAAATTCTAAAAATTTTGTGATTAAAAATGTTCTATTAGTTGATGGTTTAAAGCACAATCTATTAAGTATTAGTCAACTATGTGACAAGGGTTTTGACATAAAGTTTCTTTCTAAAAAGTGCATGATTAGCTTAAACGATAAACTTGTGTATGAATGATAATGGATAAATAATGTCTATATGTTAGACCTCATTTGCATTGAATTTTTTAAATCCTTTATGTTTAAAAATAATAGCTATTGACTCTTGGTTATGGCATAGGAGACTATGCCATGCTAGTATGAAAACACTTAGGAATATCACTCAGAAAGACCTAGTTAGAGGCATACCTAAGTTAGACTTCACTAAGGACCACCTATGTGATTCCTGCCAACTAGGAAAATAAGTGAAATTATCATTTCATTTGATCAAGGATATCAACACTACTATGCCACTAGAATTCTTCACATAGACCGATTTGGACCTGTTAGTACAACTAGCCTAGAAGGGAAAACTTATGATTTTGTAATAGTGGATGACTACTCTAGATTTACTTGGGTAAGATTCTTAGCACATAAGAGTGAGTCATTTGAAGAATTTAGAACCTTCTCGACCTGGATTCAAAGGAAATTAGGATGTGAAATCTCAACAATCTATAGTGATCACGGTGGAGAATTTGAGAATGATAGGTTTGAATCGTTCTGTCAAGAGATAGGAATAGAAAATAATTTCTCTTTCCGTAGGACCCCTCAGCAGAATGGAATAGTTGAGAGAAAGAATAAAATCTTAGTTAAAGCTGCTAGGGAATGTTAGCTGAATATACTCTCCTTAGATATTTTTGGGCAAAAGTAATAAATACTGCTTGTTATGTTTTAAATAGGGTAAATGTTAGACCCAAACTTAATAGGATACCCTATGAACTCCTTAAGGGTAAGACGCCTATTCTTTCTCACTTACACATTTTTTAATGTAAATGCTTTATCTTAATTAATGGTAATTCACCCTTAGAAAAATTTGATCCTAAATCTGATGAAGTCATTTTCTTAGGCTATTCATCTGTAGGTAAAGCCAATAGAATGTTTAATAAGAGGACCCTTATAGTAGAAGAGTCTACCCATGTGGTATTTGATGAATCAGATAAGACCTCTGAACCTAATCCTGAAGAAAAAAAAGTCGAGGTCATTTAGGGGGGTTGAAACCATTGCTATAGAAGATAAAGTAAAACCTCAGGAGCAATTTCCTAGAGATTGGAGATATTCTTCTATTCATCCTAGAGAGTTGATCCTAGGAGACCCATCTGAAGGTGTAAAAACTAGGCATGGACTTAGGAAGGAAGTTAGTCGTTCTGCATTTATCTCCAGGATTGAACCCACCAATATAGATCAAGCCTTAGGAGATGAATTCTGGATCCTAGCAATGCAAGAAGAGCTAAACCAATTTGTTAGGAATGATGTGTGTGAATTAGTCAAGAGACTTAGGGAATAAAGTGTGGTTGGAACAAAGTGGGTCTTAAAAAATAAGATGACTGACTCTGGATTTGTAAAAAAAAATAAGGCCATATTAGTAGCTAAGGGGTATAACCAAATTGAAGGAATAGATTTTGAGGAAACCTTTGCCCCAGTAGCTAGACTAGAAGCCGTAAGGGTACTCTTAGCCTTTGCATGCTTCAAGGGTTTTAAATTATATCATATGGATGTTAAGAGTGCTTTCATAAATGGGATAATCAAAGAAGATGTTTATGTTGAGCAAGCCCCCAGATTTGAAAACTTATAATTTCCAAACCATGTATTTAAATTTAAAAAAGGCATTGTATGGGTTAAAGAAAGCAGCCAGAGCCTGGTATGAAAGACTTAGCACATTCCTACTAGATTGAGGCTTTATTAAGGGTAATGTGGACACAACCCTCTTCTTAAAAAGGGTAGAAGATGAGATACTTATTATTTAAATTTATGTAGATGACATCTTATTTGGATCTTCAGAGAAAACCTTATGCAATGAATTTTCAAAAATAATGAGTGACGAGTTTGAAATGAGCATGATGGGAGAACTTAAATACTTCCGTAGATTCAGTATAAAATAGATGGAAGATGGAACATTCCTTAGCCAATCTAAGTAAATCAAGGATATTCTTAAAAGGTATGAAATGGACAATGCTAAGGCTATGAACACTCCCATGAGTTCTACCATTCAACTATATAAAGATCAAAATGGAAAGTCAGTAGACCATAAGAAGTATAGGGGAATAATTAGATCACTCCTCTATTTAACTGCCAGCAGACCAGATATTATGTTTAGTGTATATCCTTGCACCCGATTTCAAGCTGATCCAAAAGAATCTCATATGACTACTGTTAAGAGAATTCTTAGATATTTACTAGGCACCTCGAACTTAGGACTTTGGTATCTTAGACACAGCACTACATTTAAAATCTTTGGGTATTCAGATTTTGATTTTATAGGATGTAGGGTAGATAAAAAAAGCACCTCTGGTACCTATCAATTTATAGGACAATCCTTAGTTTTATGGTCCAGTAGAAAACAAAATTTGGTAGCCCTTTCTACAGCTGAAGCAGAATACATAGCAGTAGGAAGTTGTGTTGCTTAAGTTTTATTGTTAAAACAACAACTTTTAGATCTTGGACTACCTATAGGAACCATCCCAATTATGTTTGATAACACTAGTGCAATTTGCATATCTAAAAATCTAATTAAACACTCACGTACAAAGCATATAGATATTAGGCATCACTTCATAAGAGATCATGTAGCCAAGTGAGATATTGAACTGCACCATATAGCTACAGGAGATCAACTGGCTGGCATATTCACAAAATCACTAGCTTATGACACCTTTAGCACCTTGAGGACAAATTGGGTGTCATAGACATTCATGCTTAATCCAAGAATATATATATATATATATATATATATGAAAGCATTTCTTTATTTGTGACTTTTAAAATTACATGTGTTTGTTCACGTACCCATTTGTTATCTTATTTGTTAGAAAAAAAAAAAGAAGAAGTGGTGGTTTCCTTATCATCTCACAAACATCTTAATGACACCAAAATCTTAAACTTTTATTTATAACATACTATAAGATACACGATCGTACTGTATGAGCTTCATAAATGCACAAATCACAACCCTTTATTCCATCAATGGTCCAGATTTACTTACTGACATATACATTGTACTGTACGAACCACCACTCATACTGTACAACCCATGTATCATTCACAGCTCACACGCAATCCATTTTGTATGACGTTATTGATCATCGTACTGTACAATTCCTCTCTTCGTACGGTACGATCTGTGTCAAACTAGTTTGGGATAAATTTAAACTCGGCTGGCATGATCATAATTGTTCTTCATACTATATGAACACCTATTCATACTGTACGATATGTTTTGTCAAAGGTCGTACCGACGACCCCTCGGAACAAATAAAATCTCTTAAGATCGTCCAATATGATACCAATCGTACTATATAATTTGATTACTTTTTCTGACAAGTTATCCAGATGAATTAATTTACTTGATCATACTGTATGACTCCCTATCATACTATACAATCATCCAAAAATCTATATATGGGATGGTTTGATTGGCTAAAATCACTCTCAACCTCCTTCAGTCTCTCATCCCTTCAATATTTCTATCCAATGGTTAGTGAAAGAAAATGTGGTAGACTGATCAAGGTAAGTTCCTCCTCCTCTCGGCGGTTCAACAATCATTTCCTCTCCGCTGCAGATGAAAAAACCTACCATAAGTTCAAAGAGGCTAAGATCACTCCATCTCGCATGCTAAACCAAGCTGCCTTAAATTTGAGGTTATGAACCTTTTTGCCTCCACCACTCTCTAGTTTCTTCTTACCCTGGCCTTCACTTTTCACTCTGAACTCCTATATGAATTTTTAGCAAATCTTCGGATAGATTTTGAATGCACCACCTTGACCTCATTTGTATGCAAATGAAATATTGAAATCACTTTAATCGATCTAGCTGAACACATTGAACTCTCTATAGAAGGACCTCATCCAAAGTCTCTACTCACAAATGATTTTGATTAGACCTCTGTTAATATGCTGCTTAGGAATGTGCCCATAAACCAACACCTGCCACTTGTCCAAACTCTAACCCAGAATGCCCGTATCATCCAGCACATTCTTCGAACATCTATTATACCAAAAGTTGGAGATCACATACACATTACCTCGCTTCTTTTTGTAATCACTTACTTAATCATGTTAGCCACCAAATTTGATGAAGCCCAAATGATTTTAGACTACAATCATAACATGTCTGCTATTAGATATCCCAGTGCCCGACATAAATAAAATAGTGCCTTAGGACATATCATAGGATAAATACTCGATTCCAATATCAACTCACCTATCCTATTCTACCTGATAATCTTTCTATCTTTTACACAGATGCCTCATTTCATATTCTTTTCCATCGGGGGCAAGAGTTCACTGATCTAGATTTTTGATGAAGAAGGGGAAGCTGCTCGTGCAGGAGGATCACACCACCACCGATACCACCACCTGCACCTACCTACCCTACCTACCCTCAGGATGATATTATTCAGCAGCTCGATCGACTTGAAACTTGGCTGGATAACCACATTAACTAATAATAATGATAGCATGAAGATGATATGCTATGGTTTGGTGAATGATTTACCTCGATAGATCATCAATTTGCATCTATCCATCAGTACTATCATCCACCACCACCACCTGATCTAGATCCAACCTACTAGTAGCTTTTGCTTATTTGTTGTGTATTTCTTTTTCTTGTTCTACTTTACTTCTCTGTTTGTGTGTACTCCTTTTGGTGATGTCAAAAGGGGGAGAAGTTCTATATTCTCGTTGTTTGTATGCTATGTTATTTTTAAGCTGTGTAAGTTTTTTTCTATTATATTACGTTATTTTTAATCTGGTTATGTTTTTTTATGGTTTTAAAACATAAAAAAAATAAAAATTTCAAATTAAAAAGAGATTTTGTTTGTAAATCCTCCCATCTTTTAAAATCCATCATCTAGTGAGGGGGAGCAAAGGAAGAAATAACACTTAGCTTGCTTATTAGATAACATTATTTGACATCATCAAAAAAGGGGAGATTATTGCAATCCAGGATGCCTAGTATCTAATTTTGATGATAATAAATAATATTGACTCGATTACTATGCTTTTCCTTGAAAAATAGTATGTGTAAATAAAGGTGCCTACAATACATATCAATTTTGAATCTAGTTCAGAGGAGAAATTATATGTGATTGATAAAAAGCTATAGGATGTAGAATATAGGAATAATATAAAGTAACCAAAGTTTAAGATTTTTATAGAAGATGATAGTGGCGAGGATAGGGTCCACGTCACAAGGGAGGCTGATTCATATTTATTTACGATAGAGAGGTTAGAAAAGTATATAGAAAATATTACCCTTACTCCAGTATCCCAAAGTGATGTAAAAGGTTAGAGGTAAAAACATATTTTCCTTTAAATCCAAACACCAAAGCCAAAATCGTTGCACCCTCTACCAACAAAACTAATGTAGATATACTTATGGATGAAAAAGTAGAACTCTTTTTTGACTAGTACTCCAATTATGTAAGCAAGTTCACTGAGCAAGATTTAATGCCATTAAATTTGATTAGAGGTGAAGCTCAGTAATTCAAATATCTGTGGAGTACAAAAAAATACAAAAATATGTAAAGACTATGCATTAGCTTTTGTACTCTATGTTCATTTGATGATGAAGAATATTGCTTAGTTATATAAAATAATCTAAGATCTAATAGTCTATTTTTAGTGAACATTAAAACCTTTAAGGAACTCTGTTTAGAAACCTCAAATGATCTAGATGACTCTCAAGTTAGGGATGCATCTCTAAAAATTAAAGAGGTGATTAGATCTAAAATTGACGATTTAAAAGAAATAAATTCAGGAACTTTAGAAAACCCTCATCGAATTTTTATAAGCTCCTTATTAAATGAGGATGATGCAAAGAAAATGATAGAATTATTAATGGAATTCGAAGACTATTTAACTTGAAGTAATGAAGAAATGCTCGAGTTATCTCCAGACCTAGTAGTTTATAAGCTTGAAATTTAGCCAAGAATGGCTCCTATTAAATAAGTACCTTGAAGAATGCAGCTTGATGTAAACAACAAGTCACATCAGAAGTTAAAAAGTTAATCAATGCAGACTTTATGAAGGAGGAGAAATATCCAACCTCACTAGCTAGCATTATTTCAGCCAAGAAGAAGAATGGTCAAATTTGTGTCTGCATCCTTTAGAGATATAAACAAAGCTTTTCCTAAAAATAAGTTTCCACTTCCTATACTTGAACTTATAGTGTATATTGCTTACTCCCAAGCATTATTTTCCTTTATGGATGGCTCATTCAAAAATAATCAAATTATTATGGCTCATGAAGATGAAAAATATATAACATTCAAAACATCGAAAGGAGTCTATTGCTATAAAGTAATGCCATTTGGATTAAAAATGCTGAGGAAACTTACTAATGAGCAATAATGAAGATTGTTTTTGAACGTATTCACCACAAAGTGAAATTTTGTGTTGATGATCTTGTCATTAAGTCTTGAAAGAGATGATCATTTATATGATATGAGAATTTTTTTCCAAAGATTATGTCAATATAATCTATAATGAACCCTTTAAAATATGCTTTTGGTGTCAACACATGGAAGTTTTTAGGTTTTATCATTATACATTATGGAATCAAAATAGATCCAAATAAAATTAAGGTAATAATAGAAATACTACCACCGAAAAGTCACACAATTAAGATCATTTCATGGTCAATTAGCATACCTTAGAAGATTCATGTCAAATCTTTTAGGTAGATGTCAAACTTTACAACACTATACAAGAAAGATGTTTTTTTTGTGGAATGAAAATTTCTAAAATGTTTTTGATATTATAAAGTAGTACCTGACAAATCCTCTAGTTTTAGCTGCTCTAATTTCAAGGAAGCCACTAATTAATATATAACAGCTTTAAGTGAGTCTTGATGGAGGCTGGGGAGTAACCTATAGAATTGTGAAATGATTTAGTGCTCTATCAATCCTTAACCATGCTTAGGTTTCTTTTATATAAAAAATTATAAAAATCCCACTTAATATACATAAGTATACATGCCAAATCAATTAATATAGTGATAGAATAGAGTATCGATCCTATGAGGAAGATATGCTCACTTGCAAACACTAATACTGTCTACTAAAATTATAACAATTATCCTACTCAATAAAAATAGATTTTGTTGAGATTCAATCACTTAAATAAAATTAGATAAAGGTAATGAATACATTATATGAATATATTTTTTTGGATTGATGAATGTAAATACTATATTTTTCTAATAAATCTCTTTTCATTGTGATATGATTTAGAGAATATATATTCTTAGAACTCTGTCGAGCTTGTAGGAACAAAGGATGTCCACTAACTTACTATAGATATATTATCTCCTTTAGAGTTTAATACATTTCATACCCTATACCTAGGTATGACGCATACTAATTCAATATTACTGGTTAAGCCTGCTTCCCTCTGTCGAGGCCCCATCTTACACCAAATTTTACTACACATATGGTCACAAGGTGTATTAAATTTAGATCTGGTAATATTGAAAGCATCTTTTTAATCATTTAAGGAATAAGAGAATTCAATAGTACTATATATTAAACTTACATAATCAATCCAAAATTAGAGAATTTAGCTAGATATGGAGTAGAATTAAGGAAAACTCAGTTTTCTTAATAGCATGATGGAAAGAAAATACAAGAGAAAGACATCACCTAAATGGTGTAATGGATCTCGTATATCCTCCTTCTTTTTTCTTATAGAATTGCTTTCACAAACATAAGCCAAACACTCTAACGATGGTATCAAGTACTTCCCTAAATTTTCTTAGTTGTCACCCCTAAGGGAGTTTTGGATAAGCACTCTAAATTATATTAAATTATCTAAGTGACCGAACACCCTTACAAGCATAACATAGTGACTATTTATAGGAAAATATAATGTTGGCATCAAGGGCATCAGAACATGAAATATTGATGCTACTGAGCCCAACAAATGAACTAACATCACTACACTACTATTCTAGTTCCGCCATGGTGCTTACTAATATGGATTAGTTACTTAGTGAAAAGTCACATCACTTTGCTAATAGGTCATGCCATTAGGAAGTTATAATTTCTACACCACGGCATTGCTGACTTTCAAATGCTGCGGCGCTGGAAGAGTAATTTAAGCACCGAGATGTTATAGAGTGTGATGCTACAGTGCATAATGACAGAGAACATGGTGCTACAAAATTGAATTTTTGATGCCGCGATGCTGTTTAATAGAGAAGTTGGTAGGACATTATCATTTTTATGGTGCTTTAGTGGTGTCTTTGATGGTATTGCAGTGTTGATTGTTCTAACGCTACGGCGTTATATGAAACTTAGAATTTTATGCCTTTTTAAATTTTTCTTGAATAATACAACTAAAATAACTCATTTTCACTAAAAATATAACACATAAAATAACACATTATTTACACTTATCAAATTATCCCAAACTTAAACTCTTGCTTATCTTTATGCAAATAAATATATTATAATTCTAACTAAATGATTAACTAAAGTAAAAACTAAAAATTTAAAATTACTAAAATATATGATAATATATCTTGGTCTAGAAGTAGTAGAAATGAACAAAATCATAAATGTAGTTTAGAAAAAAAAAAAAATAATTACACTAGTCAATCATCCTTATTATTGCTTAGTTAAAATTTATAGGTTATAGATTTAATTTTTAATTTTTTAATTTTAAAGTGAATAATGTAGCTTAATAATTTGATTTGTTTGTAGTTAAAATTAAAACTTCATTAGTTCTCCATTATTTGTACTAAGTTTTTTATTTTATCCTTTATAAAATTAAGCAGAAGATTGAAATCATATTCTTGGCTTTTTACCAAGACAAATTTTTGAATGTACTCATCTTTTTTCTTTTTCTTCTGTTTATTTCATTTTTTTTAGAACTGTTTTTATAGTTCTTTTTCTCTTTAATTTATGGAGTACATAGTTAATGATTTTGAATATCAATTTTTGATTCGAACCCTTGTTATAATCTTAATGAGTTTTATTTAAGGATTTAATATAATTACCAATTCCAAATTTGGATTGCTTATGATTTCTAATTTTAATCTACTCATATCAAATCTTTAATTCTAATTGTTCTTATTAAAGTAATAATTTAAATGGTTTAAGTTAGATAATTATTTGTTTCTTTTCCACTCTATGATGTATAAATAGTGTTAATTTAAACTATGATATAGGGTTTTACTTTTATCCTGATTTTGAATAATTTTTTAATTATCACTTTTAATAAGGTTAATTAAGTAATCAGAGTACAAAAATTAATGAAGTTTATAATAAGCAGAAGGGGAACATCAATAAAATATAAATTAATAATAATGATATTACAAATGCTTTCATATGAATGATAAAAAGTGTATAAAATAAATGATAACATAACATTTATAATAGAACATATGTTACAAGATAACTAGTGCCCTATACACCATACGAATTATATAAATTGGGTTGCCTCCCATAAGCACTTAGATTAAAATCTTAAGCTTGACTATATGATCATAAAAAATAAAATAAAAATGCTACCAAATAATAGTATCATCCATCTCTCTCTCTCTCTCTCTCTCTCTCTCTCTCTCTCTCTCTCTCTCAAGTCAAAGAAAAATAATATGCCCTACCCTTTTGAGTCAGGGTCTTCTTCCTCCTCCTCATTATCATCCTGATGACCTTTCTCTCTAAGTTGCCACATAAAGGGCTGAGAGGTTGGTGTAGGGGGAAACTCGTGCTGCTCAATATGCTCCATAAAAGGGCTACTCTTAAACATCCCAATAAGTGCTTCATTAAAATTGAAAGAATATCTATAATACTACTCCTGTTGGTCCGTGCTATGGGCCACCCTCATTTTCATCTTGAATTGCCAATCCCTTAATTCCTCACAAAAGTGAGTCACCTTTTCCAATTTTCCCCTTAACTCAGTCACCTGCTCTACTAATATTTTAGGAGCTCTACACTCCTACTACTGCTAGTGCTGCCTAGTCTACTAGATACTCTAGGCTCACTAAGATCACCCTCCTCCTCAACCTTTTCTTCTTGCTTAAGACTCAAAAATTTTCTTTTTGTTAGGGCTTGAATAGAGAAGACCTGTTATTTATTCTGATCCCCCCTATCACCAGCTACTATACAGAGCATAAATAAGAGAAGGGTGCCCTAACCCAATAGATGTGGTACCCCTAATGATGTACATACGAAATGAAACTATAAGTTTCCCTACATCAATTGAGAACCCCATTTGAATTGAGTAATTCAATTGGGCACGGTCATGAGTGACTTTACTTATATTTTTACTAGGCAACAGTCGACAAGAAATGAAATAATTCCAAGCTTTGGAGGTTTGGGTCATAAATGAGGCAGAAAAATTAATAATCCTATTGTCTTTCTTCTTCCAACTTGCTCCACTATTAGATTTAAACAAGTCATTCAAAATATCATTAGGATTTATTAAAGTATTGATAAAGGCATTATACTCACCAAATTCAAAATCTTTAAGATGGCAAACCTTATTAGTGGCTACAGAATTAATGGAAACCCACTCACCCCTAACATAACACCGATTATCAAACGCTTCATTCCCATTTGTAAAAAATTACGCACTATATTAAAAATGGCAGCATAGGGTTCATCATAAAATCTCTCCCAACCTCTAGTTGATATAATTTGCATGATAGGTGGAGTAAGATGCTGAAAACCTAGCTCAGGAATTAGTTATTTGTTAGCTACTGAATCAGCAAATCTTGATTGTGCATCCGAAGAAATAAATCTACTCTTATTGAAAGAAAAAGAAGATCTCTTCTTACCAAACATCTTTTGAGCCATCCTTTATAAAGAGATTTTTAGAGAAAAGAGAAGATTGAAGGAAATGGATAGTGATGAATAAAATGAAAAATGAATCCCTTTTTTAGAACATAATGAAGCACTGTGGCACCGTGGCATACGATGTTGTGCAAAGCTTAATACAGACACTAAATGACAAGATGGTCAGTCGATAAATTCTATACTGGTTCATGCCATATAGTGCAGTGGAGCTAATTTTTTGAAATTAGAGTGTCACTTTTGGATAGGCCACTGCTGTAGCAATTGACACGTGTTAATGCTATGGCATCGATGTCTGATAATCAATATGGCACTTTAATCAAAATACTTATGGAACTTAATAATGCTGCGGTGCTGATTAATCGAGTTGTGGCACTCACTTAACATTAAAAATTAAAGTTATATTCGTATATTGACTCCTTGATTTTTGGTAGGCCACACTTTTTGACCTAATTGACTAAACGCTACAGTGCTCAAATGGCTAGTACAGCACTAGACATTAAATTTAAATTACTAATTTTTTAATTATAACTATAATTATTATTACATAATAAAATGTAAAATGATTCAAGACAACCACTAATACAATATTGAATATTCAATAATGAATAATACCTAAAATAAATGATATTTATAAGTCTAATTATGCAATTAATTCAATAATATAGTGAAAATTTTATAAAAAGTTAAAAACTTCCCCGATAATGGCACTATAAACTTGATGGGGGTTGTCAGTCTTTAATAGTGCTTTGGTTTTGTTTCATATAAAAATTTATTAAAAACCCAATTTAATATATGCAAGTATATGTGCCAGGTCAAATAATATAGTGATAGAAAAGAGTATTGATCCCATCAGGATGATATGTTCACTTGCAAACACTAGTACTATCTACTAAAATTATAACTATTATCCTACTTAATAAAAATATATGTTATTATGGAGATTCAATCACTTAAATAAAATTAGATAAAGGTAATGAATTCATTATATGGATATAATTTTTTGGATTGATGAATATAAATAACATACTTTCCTAATGAAACTCTTTTAATTGTGATGCTATTTAGAGTATATGCATTCCTAGATCTCTGTCAAGCTTGTAGGAATAAAGAATGTTTACTGAATTCTGATAGATATATCATCTCCTTAATAATTTAGTACATTTCATTACCCTATGCCTAGGTATGACACAACTAATTCAATATTCCTAGTTATGACTACTTCCCTCTGTTGAGGCCCCACATTAAACCTAATTTCAATAACACATATGGCCACTGTGTATTAAATTAAGATTTAGTAATATTGAAAACATCTTTTTAATCATATAAGGAATATGATGATTCATTAGTATTATATATGATACTTACATCATCAATCAAAAATTAGAAAATTTAGCAAGACATGAAGTAGATTTGAAGCAAACTCATTTTCCTTAATCGCATGATGGAAAGAAAATATAAGAGATAAATATCACTAGAATGGTTCAATAGATCTCTTCTATACTCCTTTTTACTTACATAATTTTTTACATAAATACAAGCCAAACACTCTAATAATGGTATCAAGTACTTCCCTAAATTCCCTTAGTTGTCACCACTAAGGGAGTTTTAGAGAAGCACTCTGAATTGTAGTAAAATTATCTAAGTGACTGAACTCCCTCATAAATATAACACAGTGACTATTTATTGGAAAACATAAAGTAGACATCTAGCACTACGGTGCTTAAAATATTGGCACCGCTGTGCCCAATAAATGAACTAACGTCATTGTGCTACTGTTCAAGATTCATCGTGATGCTTGTTGATGTGGATCAATTACTTAGTGAATAGTCACATCACTTTGCTAACAATTCATGTCCTTGGGAAGTTATAACTACTATACCGTGGCGCTGCTGACTTTCAAATACTACTGTACCAGAAGAGTAATTTAGGCCCCGAGGCACTATAAAGTGTTATGCTGCAGTGCTTAACAACATAGAACATGGTGCTACAAAGCAGAACTTCTGATGCCACAATGCTATCTGATAGAGAAGTTGGCGATGCAATGTTGATATTCTAGCACTCTGATGGTGTCTTTGATGGTGCCGTGGCGTTGTTTATTCTGACGCTACGATGCAATATAAAACTTAGAATTTTATGCATTTTCTATATTTTTCCTGCATAATAAAACTAAAATAATACATTTTTACTAAAAATATAATCCATTAAATAACACATTATTTACACTTATTAAGTCTCTTGGCACCTTATTAGCTTAGGTTAATGAGGATGGAAAAGAGAATGCATTTTACTATCAGAGCAGATGTTTACTACCAACTGAAGTAAATTATCCTCCATTAGAAAAACACAATCCCACTTTAATCTTCACCGCTCAAAAGTTGAGGCACTATATACTTTCTCATTTAGTAAATTTGATATCTAGAATAAATCCTCTATAATATCTGATAACTCATCTAACATTATCGGAGAGATTAGCATGATGGTCAATGATTTTTTCATAGTTTGAAATAACATTCATCCCGTTATGTGTGTTAAAGGGCAAGCTATTTTAGATTTCTTTACAACTCATCCAATACAAGATGATTACTTAGTCAATGATGAGCTACTAGATGAACTAATTATGAAACTAGAATCAAAAGAAAATTCCCTCTTAGAATTTTATTTTAATGGTGTTGCTTTTAGTCAACAAGAAATATCTGATCATATCTTCCCATAAAAAGCTAGAATTTATATAGTATTTGTTACCCCAAAAGAAGGTGTAATGTCTTATTCTTATCATTTTTTAGAACTTTGTATGAACAAAAAAGTTGAGTTTGAGGCATTGATAGCTATGTTATAATTGAGGATCTTAAATGAAATTCAAGAAAGTAAAATTATTAGAGATTTGATGCTAGTGATTAATCAAATAGCTAGTTCCTATCAGGTACTAAAAGAAAATCTAGTTCCAAATCATCAATAGGCAATGCATCTCCTTGTACAAATCCTAAATGTAACCTCATACAAGATTCCTCAGGACATAATTCTATAGCAGATGCTTTAGCAAAGTTAGCTAAAGCTATGGCTTGTCCTGACGAAGATTAAATTTTAATAGAAGTGGAATGTATGCAAGTTTTATCGCCTATAAACCTTAAAAATATAAATAGAAAAATCTTTTATTAAGCTTAAAATTATTTTAGCAGTACATGATGAAGTGGAAAATTAGAGAAAGCCCTTCATCAAATACTTGCAAGAAAATAATCTTCCTCATGATAAATCGGTAGCCGATCCAGTGGAAAATTAAAGAAAGCCCTTCATCGAATACTTGCAAGAAAATAATCTTCCTCATGATAAATCGGTAGCTGATCAAATCAAGAGGTCTTTATATTATAAAATAATTAATGATAACTTATACAAAAGATCATTTGATCAGATGAGGTTAAGGTGTTTAAATAAATCAGTAGCATAAAAAATTATAGAAGAAGCTCACACCAGATTGTGTAGTGCACCTTAATCGGGTCCAAACATGATAATGAAAATTAAATGAATGGGATATTTTTGTCCAACAATTATTCAGGACTTTATAAAAGTTGCATGTTATTATCATTAATGCTAGGTACATAGTGTAGTTATACATCAACCATTGATTATATTGCATCCAACAGTTACTTCATCACCTTTGGAAAGCTGGGGTATGGATAATGTCAGTACAATTGATCCGTCATCCTCCAAAGGTCATAGGTTCAAATTAGAAGCTACAAATTATTTCTTAAAATGGATAGAGGTGATTCGCTTGAAAGAATTAAAAGCTCATCATGCTCTAAATTTCTTCAAAGACCATGTCGTATTTTGATTTGGTATTCCTCATTGAATCATATCCGATAATGGTCCACCATTCAGAAGTACTATGATAAAGAACTTTGTAAAACATAATAACATTGATTGAAGATACTTAACAAACTATTACCCTCGGATAAATGGATAAGCTGAGGCGTTTAATAAAAATATTAGTTCAATTTCAAAAGAAAACACTAGATGGTAATAAATGCCAATGGCATGATAAGTTAGGAGGGGCTTTGTGGGCATACAGAACTATATATAGAATTCCAACTCATTCTATGCCATTTTCCTTGGTTTTTGGAGCAAAGGTTTTTCTCCCTTTGGAGGTATAATTGCCTTCATTATGGATAGCTATCAACTATAAGTTCATTGAAGAGCAAATGTAAAACTTATACTAGAAGAACCTGAAGGTTTATAAGAGAAGTGTGTTTGTAGGCTCAACAAAATCTCGAGTTATATAAAGCCAAGATGATTCAAGCACACGATAAGCTGGTTCATCCAAGAGATTTCCAAGTAGGAGATTTGGTTTTAGTTCTGTGAAGACCTATTTTATCCCATCAAAAGATAAGCAAGAAGTTTGAACCAACTTGGGAAGGTCCTTTTGTAATAGAGAAAGTATATCAAGGCGGATCTTGTTAGTTACTTGATTTTAAAGGAGATCATACAATACTACCTATAAATGGATGGTATATCAATTGTTATTATGGTGGATAGTATTAAAAGAGATATTTTATAATAAATGAAATTTTCTTGCTATTATTTTTATATATTGCTAAAATATATATGGAAATTTTCAAAAGAAATTAGGTCTAGAGGATAAGGCTAGATCTGAAATTTATAGTAAAGTTCATATGTTTTAAATTCCTTAGGTATCCTTAAACTCTAAAATCCTTTGTGATATTTTATAAACTTCATTGTACTATAAATTTCATCCATTTGAGAGCCACTATCTCATTTAGATTTCAATCCTTCTTGTTTAAGAGATGTTATCCTAGTCAAGTATGAATTTTATTTGTTTGAGAGCTGCTATCTCTTTCAGATTTCATTCCTTGTTATCTAGGGAATGTTATCCTTGTAAAGTATAAATTTTATCTATTTGAGAGCCACTATCTCTTTCATATTCCAATCCTACTTTTCTAGGAGATGCTATCCTAGTTAAGTATAAATTTCATCTATTTGAGTGATGTTATCTCATTTAGATTTTAATCTTTCTTATCTAGGAGATGCTATCCTTGTCAAGTATAAATTTCATCTATTTGAGAGCTGCTATCTCATTTAAATTTTAATCATTTTTTCTAGGAGAAGTTATCCTAGTTAAGTATAAATTTTATCTATTTGAGAGCCACTATCTCAGTCAAATACAAAATCCACTTATCTAGGGAAGGGTATCCTAGTCAAGTTTAAATTCATTCATAATAAAATCTAAATATCAAATAAGCTTATGGATTTTGTTGATCACTTTGATCAATACCAACACACATGATTTAGTTTTCAAGTTCATCACACTTGTTGGATATCCATTTATTAACCATTTTTTTGGATGAGGTCAATCCCCTCCATATCAAGCAATAATCTCTTAATTAAAATTAAAATCAAATCTCTAAATCAATCAGTTGATAGTCCTCAATGGTAGTCAGCTGATCATCTATTCAATCATTGATGATCATCCATGATTGTCAATGATTTGAACATTTTAAAACTCTAAATCTTTATAAGCCATTATCTAAAGTTAATCTAAATTAAATCTATTGATAAGATCCATTATAAACTCAAACCTCCAAAATTTAGTTTTAGAACCAAACCTAAAACCCCTTGGTCTAGAACCAATTTTAGAGAAATTTTCATTTTCCTGAAACCTTACCTAATGACCTTAGATTCCTGATCTTTCACTTTCATATTAACTATACAAGTCTTTAGGCATTTCAAGATCCCTAAACTCTAAAACTCAAAGCATTTACATAGGCTACAAAATCTTTAAATATTTATAGCCTCTATCACTGAACATGGAATAGTATAATTTCGAGCTTAGAGGCCTCTCCAAACTCATTGATCATGATCAACATCACTAAAATGATGCATTAAACCAAAATTGAACCTTAGTTGATCATGGTTGACCGTGGCTGACCGCAAAACACTAAAACTCTAAACCTTAAAAATTGAATTTTCCTTAAACCTCAATATGGCTCAGTCAAACCAAGAAATGCAACCTTATATAAATATGTTTAAAAAACCATTTGACACCCATTGAACCAAATCCCAACCCTGGCCAACCCTAGTTGACCAAGTCAACCTAGGTTGACCAAATTGCCCTTTTTCCCTTTAAACAGCATTACATGCATAAAGACGCCACTAAGCCTTGGGAGCAGCTCCAATAAACCCAAAACATCATTTAAAATGCATTGAATCAAGTTCCATTCCTTGGTCAACCCTAGTTGCTAAGTCAACCTAGGTTGACCAAAGGGCCCCTTAAGCCCTTAAATTTGTATTTTACATTAAATGACCTCACAATGCTATGGTGCCACCTCTAATAAGTCCAAAATATAAATTGGATTGAGTTGGAACCATCATTGACCCTTGGTTAAATATGGTTGTCAAGGTCAACCCTAGTTGACCAAAATCACCCTATACTCTTAAAAAAAATTCATTTCTCAAGATTTTGACCAAATCATTGAATCAAACTCATGGTGACTATTCATGACGTCAACATGAGTCCCCAAAAAAATTTTTATGCCTTGGTCCCACATGATTTGACTAATATAGTTAAACCAAGTGCTAAAAATGGAGTTTTCTTGCTCTATATCACCACCATTAATAAAATAAATTTTGAAAATTATTGTTGCAAGTGTGTATTAACCCAATGCATTCATCCCAAGAGTTTGAACCCATGGTTTGACCAGGGTCAAAAGTATGGGTTTAACCAAGCCAACCAAAACCCATTAAATGGAGCTCCAACCCAACCTAGCCTAATTTGGCTTAAGCTAGCACATGGGTGGGCTCTAGAAGTTTCATTGCACATGCCCAAACCATCTCATGTAACATGGACTACTAATGTGGAGAAAACCTCCAATATAACCTCTTTCTATTGATTGATCAAGATTATTTCACCTAAATCCAAAATGTGTAGCTCCTAAAACAAATAACCAAAGCTATATGCATATTTAAGTTTGGTGATTGATTTTTGAACCTAGGAAGACTTTAATGAGACAAAATTTAGTGGTTTTCTAAGTACATATATTCATGTACCTTTGTTTCAAATTTCATTATATTTGGAGGTTATTTGGTCTATCATTTAGTGAACCCAATATTCATGTATATAATTGACTTAGGATCTTTAAAAATTCATAATAAAATTATTTTAAATTCAATAATCACAAATAATATATAAAAATGCTCAGAATAAAAGTAAAAGAAAATAAATAAAAGCCGCATCAAATTCTTCCAAAATTAAAGATAATTTCAAAAATTAAGAAATTCACTAGTTAATTAAAATAAATATCTAAAATTACATAAAATTTATCAAAATAATTTTAGAAACTAGAAATCATCCCTAGAGGCCATTTTTAATATTTGGAAAAGATTTCAAGATGTTTGGAGTTGATTTGATATAAAAATAAAAAAATATCTCTAATTAAATTATTAAATAAATAGAAAAATACATCAAATCCAATATTATAACTAATTCCAAAACTTCAAATTTAGAAAAATTAAAGCTATTGGGCTCATATATGGGTCTCGTACTTATAAAAAAATATAAAAACTCTAGAATTTACTATAAATGATAAAGTTAATATTTGGGTCAAACTTAGTTCATAAAAAGCTTAAAACTTGTAACGTTCATAACTAATTCTAGAAACTCTAAATTGAGCAAACTCAAAGGCATTAGACTCATCTTTGGGTCAAGTATTTATGAAAAACATAAAAATTATAGGAACAATTATAAATCAAATAGTCAAGAAATAAACCCTTTGCTTAATGCATTAAGTATTCATTAAAATATGAAAAATAAATAAATAATTAAAATTTTAGTAAATCATTAATTCAATGAACTTAAATCAATAAACAACATTAAATAAATAACCAACATTCCTGTCTATAAAGTTTATAGGCTGGACTACCTCGAGTTGCTGGGCTACGTGTTCTAAGGAGGCCTTGGGTCCTCATACTCATTGTGAAAATGCCACAAATAAATTTGATAGAATGTAAATATTAAAATAAAAATTTAAAAAAAATTATAAATAATAAATTAAATTCAAATAAAAAATTATTAATAAAATATGTAGACTTTGTAGCTTTTCGTACCCTTGTGCTTATTTCCTTTTAAGACCACGAAGGTGTATTGGATTGAGAATGATTTAAGCATCAAAACTTTTAATTAAAATGAAGGACTCTATGCTACAATTGAGAAAGCTTTAAGGATCAAAACATTTAATTAAAAGGAAAACTCTATGCTATCATTCTACCCTAGTCTTGGAGGATTGATAACATTACAAATATGAGCCTTGGACTTGCTGATTAATAGCTTCTATCACTTAGAAGTTATTGAATGCTACATTCTTTAAAAGATAAAGTTAGATAGCTTCAATAATTAAAACATATTTAAAAAGAAATTTAAAACCTCAAAATCAATAAAAATTAAATTCAAACCACCAAATCAAGACCTTGAACAAATAAATTCATTTATATACAATTTTAAACTAGGAAAACCTATGAACTATCAAAGCCACATAGCCTTTTTACACAAACTTTGATGATTTACCAGAAGAACTATCTCTAGCCTAGGCTAGAGCAATGGTTTAATTTACTTTCCTTGAGTTTTACTTAGAGAGTACCTTGTGTATGTTCATTTATTTTTAGCAATCTAGATGTTACACATTTTAGATTCTTATTGATGGACTTATGCTCTTTAAGGACTGCATTAAAATCATTAGGTTATTACATAGCTACTTTGCACTTTAATATGCTTTCATATGCTTTTATATTGCCTTTAAATTCCTACAAAAGCAAAGTAGAATGTACTAGGAATGATGTAAATGCGTACATGTCATTATAAAAGTAAAATATAAATTGATTGAGTTGTACAGCTTCTTGAGTTATAAAAGATTTAAATATACCTACTTATACATATACAAATGGGGCTTCAAAAGAAGATATCCTTTACTTTGGAGGATACTCTTTTTTGGAATTCCATAGAAGACTTGAAGCTTGAAGGCCATAAGCAAGTATATTTGAATATATATATATATATGGTATTATTATGGTGGAGCCTAGCCACCATTCTTTTCTATAGAGTTTGAGTCTATTGTTAGTTTGCATTAGTGGGTAGAATTTTCCAAGATTTCTTTTGGTGTATATTTTCCAAACTTTATAAGAATGTGCATATTATTTCTAGAATGATACTGTACAGTGTGCTGTAAAGCTAATCGCTTTAACTAATCATGCATGTATAAATACATTTTAATTTCCATAATAAATGTTAAGCCAAACATTTATGCCAATCATGGGCAAGGTAGCGAGGTCCCCATTATGCTCAGGGGAAGCTACACTTTCCCTTGGATAGGGCCAATTTGGTGGTTAAAAAATTTAGTTAAATAAATTAAATTAGATAAAATTTAGAGTTCTTAGTGAGTCTTCTCGCTAGTTTCATCTTGAGTCATAAATTTTAGAGTCTGATTCATACTTTAATCTCTTTGAATAGAGCTTAGCTTCTCAAACATTATATATAATGAGTTTGATTGTGTATTAGGATTGTTAGATTTTTTTTTTCTAAAAATTGCAATTTGCATTAGGAAAAAAAGGGATACAAGATACTAAAGAAAGCAATCACACTCCTTCTTCACCAAGTCAAACAAATGAAGAAGGAATGCAATTTTCAGAAAAGCTATTAAAACAGAAACTACTATCTAAAGGTAAGGTACCACAATAATCAGCTACCTTATTAAAATTTCTAGAAATCAAATGAAAAATCACATTATTAAACTCATTAAGGAAAATGATGTCTTCATTCCAATCTGCATGTTGTTGCCAATTCGTCTTCTTCAAGGATTGTTGAAGCCACTTAATCACATTGTAATTGTCTCCTTCAATTATGACTCCCTTGTATTGGAACATCCATAGTTGCAAATGTCTTTTAAGAAACAAAACATAATGTAGTTCAAGAGTAGTAATGTCCTAATGCATTAACTTCTCACCAAAAGCACAAAGAAACTGGCCCTTGTGATCTCTAATGATAGCTCCAATGCATGCATTATATGATTCCTTCAACGTAGCTTCCACATTGATCTTAATCCAATTGAGGGGAGGAGGATGCCAAGTATCAATAGACTCCCATCAATGGTCAGCATCCCAATTTCCTAGAATTGGATTCTTCAATGGCTGAATGATGGAGGTTAACACATTTCCAGCCAAAAAATTAACAGATGACGTATGTATCCCAAGCTTTATTTCGTTTCTTCTTTTCAATGAGTAATAAACTGTTGTATAGTAGATTTTAGCTATGTTACGATTAGATTTATACTTTCTTTCTAACTTATTTATACAGTTTGGGTAGGAATGAAATATGGGATCTTGAAATCCCCAATCACGCAACTTTTGCGCAAGCAGGATAAGTTGGCAGCATAAAATACCCACGTGTTCTTGGTTTTCCTCAGCATTACAACCACAAGGACATCTATTAGAATGCAACAAATTCCTATAATTCAAAAAGGAATTGGTTGGTATAGTATTCTTACATAACCTCCACCAAAATAGCTCAACCTTAGGCAGTAATTTGAGTTTCCTGAAATGGTTCAGCATAGAATCAGATTGTCTTTCGTCTCTCCCACCCGTCCTGTTGCTTCCATCCAGGCTTCAAATGAGAGGGCAGAAACTGATCTACTCTAATGCTATTTTATAAGTTCAATTCCATCCTCATTTAACTCAGAAAATACTTTTATTAATTTGATAACTGAAATCAAGTCATCCTTAAAAAAATTCTGCATATCCACACAATTCCAGCTCCCATCTTCAGAAATGAACTTGTGGACCGAATCATTCTTGAGCTCATAACAATTAACAAAAGTAGAGCATTTGTTAATAGGTTTATCAAAGATCAAAGTATCATTCATAATACTCACTTTGATACCATTTGCTAACTTCCATCTAACAATGCCTTTTAAATATTTTGCTCCATCAACCAAAATTCTCCAAGCAGGAGAATTACCTCATCTAACCATACCATTCCATACATCACTGCCATATTTTGATATGATAGAACAGTTACATAAAGGAAAATGAATTTGGATGAATATCCAAGTAAGTCTTGACCTCAAAGGTCCCACCTTAGTAACCAAAGAGTGAAGTCCCAAGCCACCAAGCAACTTTGGTTTACATAACTCTTCCCAAGAAACATAGTGTAAACCTCTCCTCTCCTTATCTTTATGCCATAAGAAACCTCTACATAATCTATCCAGCTCATACAAAATCCCTTTAGGAACCAAAGAATGTGTTGATAAAAAGATAGGTAGTGAAAGAAACAAACTTTTAATCAGAAGAAACCTGCCTGCCAAAGAGAGACATCTGCTCCCCCCATGCATTTAGCCTTTCCAACGCATGATCTAAAATAAATTTGAAGCCAGAATTGACAAATCTTCTCAATGCCATCTTCACTCCCAAGTAATGTATCTCTTTCACTATCTTGTAGCCCAACTTCCTTGCAATTTTCTTCTTGCACATTTTCTTCACTGAATTCCCAAATAAGACTTGAGATTTCATATTATTTACTTTTTGACCCGTCCACCCATAAAAATCCTTCAAGATTTTCTTCAAGTAAAGGGCTGATCTCATGGTAGCATTAGAGAATACCAAAACATCACCAACATATAATAAATGAGTAATTTTATCAGATTTGGGGGATACTTTGATGCCCAACTCGAGACCCCTTTGATGAATGGCATTAGAAAGCAATTGGAGCAAAGAATATACAAGTAAGGGGATAAAGGGCATCCTTGCCTAAATCCACATTTAGCATCTATCTTAGGATTGTTAGCTAGCAACTCACTTCAGGCAAGTATAAGTCCAGATTGTAAATGCATCTTCAGTCTTTGCATATTCAAATTCAATTCTCTTAAAATTTAAATTTTAAAATCTAAATTCAAAGGATAACTAGAGAATTTATAATGTAAAGCTTATACATTAAATCTTGTTAGCCCACATATTTTTTTAGATCCATATGTCTTTGAAAATCTTTAGTCTTCACTTTAATCGTGAGTACTCTCTTAGGAGTTCTAATTAACTATAGAGGCTTGCCCCTATAGGGAAAGATTTGTGAAACACATACCTAAGATTTAAACATTGGATTAATTTTATAATTGAAATGATAAGTGAATGTTTCTTTTATCCTTCTAGACTAATTAAATGTTCTTTATGTTGTATTTAGTGATGAATGGAAAGTTTATCTTCTTAAATCAATAGTGACATAATAATCTATCTTTAGGGATGGTTTAATGTCTATCAATGCAGATTTGACTAAAGAAACTCAAAATATAAATTAAAGCAAATCTTGTGTGACATTGTATTTGATGTTAAATTAAATTTGTCCATAAATTGTAAATGTTGAAGTTGATTACTAAATAGTAGTATAAAGCCTTCTATTTTACATAGCCATTTTAGCCCTTATGCCTCATGAATTCGATACACTTTTTCCCTTCCGATGGAATCGAGCATAGCATATGAGGGCTTCCTTTATTAATGATTTATTACTAATTATTTAGGTTAAGTGGAAATTTCCATTATTTACACCAAAGCCATAAGGTCTGTTCACCCCCTTTTGGGCTAGTAGCGTAGTGTGCTCAGGTTTCCAAATAATGTACCCTTGTTCTTATTTTTTAGTTGTGGTTATTATTGTTGTTCTAATTTTTGGTTCATTAAGTTAGTTATTCACTAGATTTTTATTGATTAAATGTATTTTATTTATTATTATTATTATTATTATTTAAGTTTGATTTAATGTTTTCCTTTTAGTTTTATTCAAGATCTTGAATGTTTCTGACTTTCAATAAATATTATATTTAATTTAGAGTTCAATGTCACTGAGTTTGTATTTTTGGATAAAGTTTAGTTTATTATGAGTTTTACAAATTCAACTAACCAATTATATTTATTTAATTGAGTAATTAGAGGATTCTTGATTTATTTCCCAAATCAACTCCAAACATCTTAAAATCTAACCTAAATGTCACTGATAACATTTAAGGATGTTTACAAGTGTTCAAAGTGATTTAAGAATTTAATTTTACCTTTAATTTAATCTTCTTAATTCTTTAATTAATTTATATTTTTCAAGAATTTGATGGGCTTTTAATTTTCCATGAAAGACCATTTTCGTTGTGACTAAAGGAAATTTAGTTTGTATTTTCAAAATTTAATTTGAATTTATTATAAATTAAAGAAAAATTTAAGCTAATTATGCAAGGTGGCTTTGGGCTTCTTCATTGCCAGACCAAATGACCTTCAATTTTCTTGAAATTTAAACCTTAGGTTCACCCAAACTAGAAGTCTGATCTTAAGAAATTTGAAGGTTATTGATTCTCTCCTAGTGTTTTAATTAAATTCCCAAAGTAAATTCCACTATATACTTAGAAATTTATTCAAAGCAATCTAGACTTGGGAGGGGGTTAAATTCAATGGCCTTCTAACTCTTGGACAATGCACAATCAAACCATAGAATTTAAGACATAATTCCCATTGGATTTGTAAACATAACAGTTTTAAGTTCTAGGTTATTTCTTGACCTATGAACTTGGGTAAATCAATTGAAGCCCTTAATATTTTAAATTAACATGGAATTAGCTTCAATCTATTAAGAATTAAAGTGTCAAATAATAAGGCTTTTACTTACTCCTTAAAATAAATCCAATGAGCATAGGGACACCCTAATTAGATAATTATATGAGGAGTTATTAATTTTCAAAGTTTTGATGAATTTTCTAAATTTTGTTTAACCAATTACACAATCAACCGTGCTTTACATGCGGCACTGTCTGATTGTTGAGGCAATGATTACTACGCTAATAGCTCCATGCGGCTTTAACCACAGTCATCCGATTTAAGATGGGATGGTCATGATTTAAGTAGGATTGAATTGTAGGATTAGATAAGATCTAATCGGAGCTCTTGATTGGAATCAATGGCTAGTATTTCATCTTCAACCTCTTGCACTTCTCCTCAACTCTAATGAAGTTTTTATAAGATTTAAGAGATCAGCTTGGTGGATCTTGATAAATTTTCCATTGATCAAAAACCCTATCAAAAGACCTTGGAATCATATGTGGTCAATTGCATATTAATTGTGTGTGTGTTTAGAGCCTTATGTATCATTTTGGAGGCATTTATAGCCCTCTAAACCCCAAAATCCAAAGCATTCTCCAAGTCTACAAAACCTTCAAATATTTACATCTCATACCATTAGACTTTACATCTTGGGGAAAATCACTTTGTAAGCCTTTATAAAAACACCAAACATGTTCATAATCATTATCATATTTATTTAAACATCATTGAACCCTTGGTGGACGATGGTTGACCAATAAAAACCATAAACCCTAAACCACTTCAATCAAATTTTCCATAAACTTCAATATGGCTCAATCAAACCAAACCCTAAAACTTCTTCCAATAAACTTCAACCACCATTTGGAGTAGGTTGGACCCAAATCCAAGCCTTAGTCAAGCTTGGTTGACCAAGTCAACCATAGTTTACCAAATGAATCTTCAAAACCCTAAACATACATTTCTTACAAGGAGAGATCACTATTGCATAAGATCACATCCAACAAGTTCCAAGTGTGATATGGAATGACTTGAACCTAACACAACCCTCTAGCCAAAGGTGGTTGACTAGGCCAACCTTGGTTGACCAAACCAAACATAAATATTTGAAATCATAAACTAAATACCTCAAGCCTTGCCAAACCAAATTGAACCATTGGGACTATGCATTGGGTCCCGAGCAATCAACCCTAGGTGACCCAACCCTTGGGTCCACTTGGGCTAGCCAAAGGGCTTGACCTAAGAGGCCAAAAGAGTCATCCCATGAGCCATTTATGTGTCTAAACCAAATTATCCCAAGCCAATGCTTTCATTAGGTGACCCATAACCTAGTGCATTTGACATGGTCAGCCCAGCCCATAGCTAACCTGAGTTAACAATTTTGGCTAATCTAAAGTCTCCAAGATAATAAATCCTAAGCCATCTTGCATGTCTATTCCAACCCTTGACAAATGGACCCATCCATTATACCAGGAACCTTCCAGATACTTTACCACATTAACTCCCCTCATATGGTTGTTAGAGATAGCTCGAATTCAAGAAATCAAAGACCATTTACATGGGTTCAACCCCAATTGCCTAGCTATGTGCTCACATGGGTTAAAACTCTCCAGAACCTTCCCTTAAACTTGATTAGCCCAGACTCCCTAAAATAATGGAAATTGCTACTTCACTAAAAAAAATAATAGTAAATAGTTAATAAAATGAAGGTTTAATACCTTATGCTAGATTCCATTTTGAGGACATAAGTGTATTGGGTTTATAGTGCTTAAGGATCAAAATGGCTAATCAAAATGATGGATTTTTGATAACCAATCATTAATGAACTTCAATAATCAAAATCTATCTTAAAATAAATTCTAAAACATTAAAATATTAAAACTTGAATTCAAACTAAATCTCCTTATAATTTATCCAATTCACACAGCTTGCCACACACATTATAGATTAGTTGTTAGGACATCCAACTCAAGCTTTAGGTTAGGTCATTATTCTTCCGTATGGTTTTTGAGATGTGAAAATTATTGGTTTTGAATTAAAACTAAATCTCCTTTTTTTAAGGGAAACCCACAATGGGCCTACATATTAATATAACAAAAATTTTACAAGGTCCTTAAAAGGGACCATGAGCTCACTATCTCCTAAGAGCTACAAAAAAAAGTAAAAAAAAAAAACCTAAGAGCTTGAGGTCCTAGCTAAGTACGAGTATGAAAGACCTAGGTACATGATAGGGTAGCAATCAGCCGACACCAAAAAAGTAGAAAAGTAAAAAGAGTAGCATTAGTTCCCATCTTTTCAGCAAAAGATTATCATCCCAAAAAATAGCACTGGCAACCTGCAAACAAAAAAGTAGAGAAGGAAAAGAGTAGCATAGATAATAGAAGATTCTATTATAACCAATCATATCCCTCATGCAAGAACTAATATAGAAGCTCATCAAAAAATAGATCAATTCATTTCCATACCATAAATTGAAATAAATATTGGCCAAATTACTAGAAATGAGAATAGGAATGCTGACAATATTGCAAAAAAAGATAATTAACAAAGTTACTATAATCATGGATCAGAACCATCCACGGCTAGGAGCAGGCCCCCAACCAACAACAAGAAGAAAACCACCCCATCAAGAAGAAGCTAATAATGAAGATCCAGAACAACCAAATAGCAGGATGGCTAAGTTTACCAAAGATAATAGAAAATTATTTGTTAACCGAAGCATACAGAACCCCACATAGGCTACTAACACAAGTAAAAAACATAACAATATCAAAAAAAAAAATTGTAATAACTGCAAATTCTAAACCCACTATTGTTAACTATCAACCAAACCTTAAAAGCCAAAACCAAAACAAAATAAGACAGGTAAAGTCCATAACCAAAAATAAATGCAGATGATGGAAGTAACAAAAGCCGAGCCCGAACGAGATTTAAATTACCAGCAGCCACACAAAGGGAACTAGCACCAACATATAATAATAGACTTGACTCCCACCGTGACCCCAATAGAACTAGTGAATAAATTGCAAACAAGATAATACATACGCCACTAATAAACCTCCCCAGAGAATAAAAAAACCAAACAAGATACAAATTCTGGCTCAACTGTATAGTATCCCAGCAATCATTAAACCAGAAGGCCATCTGCTGCTCAATTCTTATAAACCGAAGTAAATCGAGTAAAAAATTGCAACAGCAAAGCCTACCACTGATATAAGAGCTACCATGACACCATCCACACTGTAGGATATGAGCTCACAAATCACCTAACAGAGAAGTAAAAAGAAAGCCATGAATAAAACACAAGAATAATCTCCACTACAAATGGAAACACACCAACTAAGGCCCAAAAAACAAATGACACAACAAAGTCAGATAATCAGAAAAGAGGAATCGACCAACAAAAAGCAAATGATATAACCCACTCCCACCCATGACAGGGGAAGAATAAGAAGAGCAGTAAATGAACCAGTGGCCATCATTCAATAAAATCAAATCATTGCTAGATAAACCCTCAAACATCTTCCAAACCATCGAATCAAGACCATAATTAAAAAAACACAACAACACCCACATAGACCACTAAAAATACTAGAAGAAACAACACACAGCCTGGACCAACAAAAATTGAAATTAAGTTCTAACATAAGGAGGACCAAGCTTATCTAATCTAATAAGTCCTTTAATGAAGGGCGATAGCTAGTTATAAGAGAATTCAATAAGAAATTGCAATTTTGCACCATGACTAGCATGCTAATCAACACAAGCATTGCCTTTTCTATGAATATGAGCTAGCTTAACAATAAAAAAATGTCAAAAGTTGTTTAATATCCCTTTAAAGGTAGAATAATTCAAGATTATGGGTCTTATCATCATTATCATTTAGATAAGAAAGAATGTGAGCATCAACTTCAATCCAAATGTTAACAAGACAAAGAGAAAGACATAATTTCAAATAAATAAAATAGCAAAAAGTTCAGTAAAGTTCACATAACAACTTAGTAAAGGACTAGCATGAGCAATAATAAAATTACCTTTATCATATCTAATAATACCACTACAACCACACGTATTGTTTTAACAGAACAATCACAATTAAGCTTGAACATGTTAATAGGAGTTTTAATCCAATAAATCAACATTGGAGCATCCCTACTGTAGTTATCATGAAGGATAACACCAAACTCTTTAGCAACATTAACAACCCCTTTAAAATACTTATAGGTCAAAAGATTGGCATTAAACAACCTAACAACTTCATCTTTAATGTTTCTAATAATCTGATCAACATCATAACCTCATTATTAAAAAGAGAATTATTCCTCACAAGTCAAATGTGCCAACAAATAAGAGAAGGAATAAGATTAGTAATATGAACTCTAGAGTTAATGAACCAACTATGAAGCATATCCTTAATAGGAATAACTTTGAAATAATTAACTTTGAACATGTCCTCAAAATTAATCCAAATCTTAGTTACAATGGGACCAGAAATAAAAACATGTTGCATACTCTCCACATGATAGCAACATTGGCACTTAGAGGCCAAAACAAAACCTCTTTTAATTAAAATCTCATCCGTGGGGACATAATTATGCATGATTCTCCAAATAAAGGTAACAATAGTAGTAGGGATGCTTTTATGCCAAATCATGGAAAAAAACTTTATTAAAAGTGTGTTTTTTTTTTCTAAAAATATTCCAAGCATCCTTAAGTCTGAACATGCCATTGCTCAGCATATAGCACAATAAAATATCATCAGCACCCATGTTAAGAAGAATTTGTAAGATCTGAAAAATAATGGATTCAGGAATAACCTCAACTAATTTAGCACAATCCCAATAATTATTATCAATAAAAAAATAAACCTTGATAGCAGCAATAGAAATAGAATTAAGCAAGTGATCTAAAGATGTCTAACCCAACCACTGATCTTTCCAAAAAAATAAATTAGCACGACCAATACCCCAAGCAATGTATGGTTCACCTTCCCATTTAATATTACACAACCTTTTCCAAACTCTAGAACCCCCCTTATTATAAGTGCAAACAGTAGGATGATAGCCAACACAATACTTAGAGGTCATAAATTTAGACCAAAGACTATTTTTAGCATGAAAATTAAACCAATGCTTAAAGGAAAAAAGCATGAGCTAAATCCATCATATTCTTACACCCCAAAGCACCTTCCTCCAAAACCCCACAGTAATTATTCCAAGAAGTCCAGTTGATTTTAGAGTTGCCACATTTACCTTTCCAAAAACACTTATTGAACAATTTATGAAGTCTATTACACATAGCAATAGTAGGTTGAATAGTTTGAAAGATGTAAATATATAAAGAGCAAAGAACACTTTTAATCAAAACTAATCTGCCACCAAAGTTGAGGAAATTAAATTCCCAAGAATTGAGCCTATTTTGTACTGCAACAATCAAATCATCCAAAAGAAAGTTTCTTTTATAACCTTTGAAAAGAGGGACACCCAGGTATTTTAAAGGAAGAGTACCTTGCAGGAAACTAGAGATACCCTCAATAGCATTAATGCAATCAGCAAGAAACTTCCTAGGGGTGATAAAATAATATTTGTTTTTATTATGATTTAAACCACTAAAATTTTCAAAGTTGTTCAAGAAGCAAATAAGGGTATTAACCATATTAATAGAGCCATTGGAAAAAATAATAACATTATTAGTAAAACATAAATGAGAAATAGGAAATCCACCTAAAGTTTTATAGTTAAGGTTACGATGATTTTCATACATATTGGAATGACCTCTAGAAAGATACTCAGCCACTACAATGAAAAGAGCAGGAGAAATAGGGTCCCCTTAACTAAAACCATGAGAGGAATTAAAAAAACCATTTCTTTTACCATTCATAATAATAAAAAAAAGGAACCTTCAATGTAATTTTTGATCAACTTAATAAAGTAAGCGTTAAAACCAAAGAGTTTTAAAATAGAATACAAGAAATTCCAGTTGATGTTATCGTATGCTTTAGCAATATCAAGTTTAAAAATAATATCACCACCTCTAACTTTGAGATCCATATCCTGAATGAGCTCTTGGGCTAGTAAGATATTATTAGATATACATCTACATTTAATAAAACCCATTTGATTCAAAGAAATAATTTTCAAAAGCATGGGGGACAAGTGCTCCATGAAAATTTTGAAATAAGTTTACTAAAAAAGGAATAAATACTAATCGGATGAAAATCATCCCACTTATTGGCAGTGACCTTTTTGGGAATAAGGATAATGGAAGTACTAAAAAAACTTAGGAATAGGATTACCATTAAAAAAAATCCAAAACAGTAGCATATAAATAATTGCAAATAATATTCCAATATTTTTGAAAAAATTTAGTAGTAAAACCATCAGGGCTAGCGACAAAATCAACATTCATAGAAAACAAATATGCTTGACTTCTTCCATAGAAGGAGCCTTGATAAGGATATTATTATCATCCCCATTGATGATACAGGGAATAAGCTCAGGAAGATAAATCGGTTTAGGCTCAAAACTTTTATTAAATAAATTATTAAAATGGTCCATAGCTGAATTGGCAATATCCTCCTCCTCCTTAATAGTGGTCCCACCCTAACGAAAAATTTTATGGATGAAACTTTAGCTCTATTCTTCCTAACCAAAGAGTAGAAATACTTGATATTCTTATCCACTTCAATAAGATGTTTAGAAGCAAATTTTTGTCTCTAGTAAACTTCCTCCAACTCTTGAAGTTTAAAAAGGGAATTTTTAGCTTCTTGCAAGCTCGTAAGATTATAATCAGAAGGAGAAGTTTGGTAAATGAGCTCAATAGAATTAAATTTATCCTCCACAGCCAGAATATTAACAAAAAGATTTTTAAAACATTCCTATTCCAACAACTAATTCTATACTTCATCCTTTTATGTTTAAGCCACAGTCTAGTCATACCCGCAATAGAATTATCAGGATGAAGAGGATCCACCCAATGTTGCTTGAATAAATCACTGAAAGAATTATCCAAAAGCCATATATTTTGGAATCTAAAGGTAGAGAAAGAGTTATCCTACCTCAACTTAATACCTATGAGAAGGGGGAATGATCAGAAGAGGTCATACTTAGGTGTTCAATAAAAGTGATATTAAGAAAGTTAATCAATAAATCATTAAAAAGCACTCGTTCTAACCTTTACCACATATTACCCTGATTCTAAGTAAATGGGTTACCAGAAAAACAAAAATCACAAAGTTGATAATACATAATCATGCTATTAAATTCCTCCATAGGCTGGTAAATAGAGGTGGAGCCACCTAGCCTCTCATCAGGATTGGAGATGGTATTAAAATCACCACCAACATGCTAAGGAGCATTAATTAAATCACAAAAATTAGAAAGCTTATTCCAAAGAGCTCTTCTAGAAAAATGAGAAGAGGAAGCATAATTAAGGGAAGCATAGAAGGAACACTACATAAACTCAATTTTATAATGCAGAACTTGAGTAAAATCACCAATTACATCAATGACAACTAGATCTTTCCAGAGAATGTAGATTTTGTTAGAAACATTAGCCGCACTGTGGTTAAAGCCAAGCAACCTAGTCATCTCATCCATTTTAACAATAGAAATAAGTGGCTCTTTCCCATGATATTGATTTCTCTTCTGTCAAAATTAAGAAAAATAAGAAAATGAAAAACATGAATGTGCAGTCTTTTAGGAGTACTCATTCTTAAACCTTTAACATTACTTTGCCTGACATTACCATTTCCTAAGCCATTTTCATGCTCGGCCATACCTTCCTGAACAAATTCTCCTTCTTCCATGCTCCCTTCGATCACAATTACCTAAACATTCACTAATAATTGAGAAGAGGTAATATTAGCACAAACATTAATGGCCACTCTAAAATCCAGGTCTAATAATTTTTTGTTAGTGGCACAAGGAAAATTAGAAGCTGTTGGTAAAGTATTATGTTTAAAAGTAATAGCCACCATTTGCTCATCCACATTTCCAAATATATTAGTACCAAGATTATGAATTTCTATACTAGCAGGACAAAAGTCATTACCAACACCCTAAACAATTAAAGGATTACAAACCATATTTATACTATCATCTCTAATAGTTTCCACATCTATAGAAGCAACAATAGGTACATTCCCACCATTTGTAAGATGATGCAAATTGTTAGCAATGATCTCCTATATAGTGTTTGTTTCCATAATTAATACCTGCACTGGGTTAGTATTATCCTGAGATAAATTATTCATCAAAATTTTCTCCCCCTCAGGATCTTTAAACTTATCCTTTTGGATCAGTAACTTACGATGTAAAATAAAACATTCAAAAATGCCATGACCATGCATTTTACAATAAGAATAGAAAATAGGTAATTTTTCAAAGTCAACTTTTTTGTAGATATCCATTAAGCTCCGACCCAATCCAGAATTCCTTAGGATGCTTCTTGGACACATCCATTTTGACCATAACACAAGCTAGAAATGGATGAGACACAGTAGTAGTAGCTTGGTCCATCTATAAAGGTCAAAAAAAAAAATTGAGGCTAGAGCAAAAAGGATTTGTGAATAAAAAAGTGAAGCCTTAAATTCAGAAATGAAATCCAAACAGGGACAACTGGAGATTCCTCATAAACATCAAAATTCGTTGTCCATTTAAGAAGACGCATATAACATCTTATAATATAATAGGATCTTCTAGAATATGACTATAATTAGGATCATTTGAAAATTGTATGGAAAAGCATCATTGATCCATTAGACCAATAGAAAATTAACCCAAAAGCTTCAGATTATGAAAAATTTTAAGAATAACATCAAGGTTAGGTTTGTGCAAAATGAACTTAACAACCAAAGTAAATACAAAAGGTGCATCAAGTTGAGAGATCACCTTATCATCAAACGTCAAAGCTAGCAGTCCTTTAAATGAAGTTTGAATCAAATCTAATTTAGGGGAAGAAGAAGAACTATAACCAACAAGAACATCTTTAAAAGATCTTGTTTTAGCTTTAACATTCGATGATTTCCAAGGTTTTGAAGACGACGATGATGCCATCTCCTAAACCCCAAAATAAATTGGAAAAGAAACAAAAGAAAGCTACGAAAAGTAAAGAACAAAAAGTGAAAACACAAAATGCACAAAAAAACCAGCTAGAAAGCCACCCCGAAAATGGGAGCAGAAGCCCCTGAGATGGAAACCCTAGATCACCTTCATAACGCCAGAGCACTATGGTTTCTTTCCTATCTTTTGTGATCTATGATGGTCATTTAGATTTTTTTAGGTTAGGAGCATATTGATGTTTATTGCTAATCAAATTATTTGTAGGTGGCCATACATATGCAAGTCTGTCATTAAAAAGGGGGCTAAAAATAATTAAAGTTTAAATTAATCAAAATTTTTATAGGTGCTTTTGTTTCTTAGCCTACTTAATTATTAAAAGGATGTCCAAGAATATAGGTTTCTCAAAGATGAGTAAATGATTATACTATGCAATGTATTATGTGAGATTTCATATAAACTACTTTTCTAACTTGTAGGAAGTATAGAGTCATTTTACTTTTTAAATGTAGTTTGTAAAAGAGTTTTGAAAGTCTAAAAATGAGGCATTTTCTCCAAAGAAAAGGATTAGGGACCAAAGGAAAAATTTCTTTTATTGGAATACGTCTTTTTATTTGGACACCCTACTAGAGAAATGAAGAATAAAGCTTGGGAGAAGAACTAAGGATTACATAATACCTCATTTTTTATAAGGACTTGCATCATTTCATAGGAGAAGAATCAAGGTTGTTGTTGGGGGAGCATGTCCAACTTTGCGTTTTGCTGACTCTGGTCTGTATTAAGTGAAAGTTTGTTAGGGATGTTAAGCCCTTATGAACTAGCCTGAGGCTAACCAATAGGGGGGGGGGTGAATTGGTAGTTTTAAAAATTCTTGAACAAAACTGATTTTGAAAACCTTTTTGGATGTTTTAAAATAATTACAATTTCATATTGATGTGGAGATGTTTAATCAAACAAAATAATAACTTTAACCACACGATCATCCATAGAAAGTAAAGTGCAAAAATTAAAAAGTAGAACTGTAAAAGAAAGAAGACAACAGATTTTATAGTGGTTCGGTAAACTTGACCTACATCCACCCCCCAGAGCCTCCCCTCAAGGTATTGCACTAAAACTTAGTGACTCTCCTTTTGCTTCCATAGCAAGGCATAGAAGCCTTTATAAAACTCCTTTTCACCAACCTTTGTGGGGCAGAGAACCCAAACTCCTTTTGCTTGCTCCTGAAGCAGGTAGAGAACCTTACCTCCTTTCGCTTCCTCTTAAAGGAGGCAGAGAACCTTACCTCCTTTCACTTCCTCTTGAAGTAGATAGAGAACCTCGATCTTCTTGCTGACGATCCTGCCCACAGAGCCACCAAAGGATAAGGGATAATGACTAGAGAAGTTTACTCAAATTCCTGCTTGGAGTAACCTTTATGAACACCTCATAAACTCCCCCTTACAAGATTCTCTCTCTCTCCCAAGCTCTCCTTCTCCCTCTCAAGACTCTCTCAGGGGAGAACAGTGGTAAAAGATCTCAATAGTAGTAAACAAGAGATCTTAAGTAGAAGGGCTCAAAAATTGCCCTAAATTTCAACTTGTCGTTAAAGATCGTCCATCCTGTACGATTAGTACAAAAATACATATATCAGCCTGGACGATCTGGTTATTCTGGATGATTAGAAGATAAGGTTTGTACTGATCGTCCGGGACGATCCTTCGATCATCATGGATAATTAGTTCAAAATCAAGAATATCATCCAGCACATCGGTCAAGTTGCCCAGGAAAGTTATATTGGATGATGAGGATTTATAACTGATCATGTAGGAAAATCTTGAGATCATCCAGGGTGATGTGATTGATCAATCAGTCCTTAATTACTTTCCTTAATCACCTGACTAATTTTGACATGATTGTAATGAATCATCTAGGATGATACATGTATCATCCTGTATGATTAGGTAGAAATCCTAAAATAAAAATTGCCTAAACAAGACCGGTGGTTGAGATGTTTTGATTTGAGCATATCGTCTCAAACGATTGGGGATCATCGAGGATGATCTGCTTAATCAGACCAACTTAAGATGGTTGCCCTAATTAGGGTTTCTATTTTTAAGGGATCATCTAGGGTGATATTTTGATCGTCTAGGATGATATGATCAAAATAGAATAGAAACTCTAACTCACCAAAATTATCCCTCTGAGTGTGTGTGTACTAGGTTACTTAGCCTAGGGATCCGTTATATTACATTTGACTCAAGAAAGGGAGAAAATTACATTTGAACACAACACACCTGATCTTGAGCTGGCTTGAATTGCACTTGATCTTGTGGACCTAAAAGGTTAGGCAATCAAATAAAAATAGAAATATTTGTTATCATCAAAATTATAATCCTTGCATCCAGATTTATATCAATCTCCCCCTTTTTGATGATGGCAAACATTTGTTAGATAATTTTCAATTCAACAATAGATAATTTCCAATTTAGCAATTAAAACATAGATCAAGGAAAACTAAGCAACATAAATTCTATTAGCATAGGCAAATAGTACAATGGCACTAAACACTAATAACCCAAATAGTATAATAACCCAAAATACAGACAACACAAACTACTCTCCCTTTTGACTTTTCAAAAAGGAGAAAATAGAAAAACACATAGAAGAACATTGAAAGACAGTACAAAAATATCTTAGAAAAACAAACAGAAAAATCAACCAGGCTAAAAGTAAGAGGGACCCTGATCAGGTGGAGGAGGAGGTGGTGGTGACTGAAAAAGGTTGTGAATGGTGGTGAACTGTTCTCCAAACTAGGCCATATCCTGGCCATACTACTACTACTGGGTGACATATGCATTGAACCGATCAACATCTTCTACATGCTGTTGGTCCTATGCAACCATGTAGGAGTCAAAGTGAGCCTCCCACTGGTAAAATCTGTGCACCAGTTGATCCAATAGTGGCTCCAGGTAGAGAGGAGCAGGTGCAGGAACAACTTATACCTCGGCTATTGTAGCCCCTGCAGGGTCCAGATGGAGATGAGTGCTGTGAAGGACATGTATCCCGAGAAGTCAAGCTTGATAACTTTTGATGAAAAGTATCATCCAAGATGATTAGGTGGATCATCCAGGATGATCAGTAATTAATGAATCGGATGGGCCGAATTCAAGTCGTACAACTGCTACCATGTGGATCGTCTAGGAAGATGAGGTGTATCATCCAAGATGATCACCAATAATTGGTTCAGATCAACCATTGGTTCATGATGGGGATGAGTTGATTATATTATCCACGATGATATGAAGATCATCCAGGATGATGTGAGAAAAAAAATAAAAAAAATGAAGGATGGAGAGGAATGATCAGGGGACCCAAAAATCATAAAAAATCAAAATCAAAGTAAAGATAGAAAAACCCAAAAGAAGTAAAATGAGGAAACAACAACAAAAACAAAAAAGTATTTTTTTAATCAATCTGCTGTAGTAAATTAGAATATTTCCTTAATTTTCAATTCAAAAGCAATAAGAAGAAATTGGCGAGCTAAAAACCAAAAAAGTTAAAAAATCAATTTTTGTAACTCCTACCTTGGACACCTTACAGGTTCAAATTTCTTTCAAACAAAAATTTAATTAAAAAATGAAGAAGTTAGATAAGAAATGTGATCCTCTCTTACTTCATTTCAGAAAAATATCTGATACAATAGTATTGCAAATTTGAGAATCAGAAATCATGATTTTCACACTCAAGTGTTTGAATATATGAAGTGATACATGAATTCTTCTAAGATTTTTTAAATATCTGAAAGAGAAGAAGCTAATTTCTTTGTGGGCTCATTTTGTGCCTCTTTTTCAATTATTTGCCGCACTTTACGCATCTTTTGATTATTGATACACTTTGTGTATCTTTTTAATTTTAGTAGCGAATATTGCATATTTTTTCAGTGTTGGGCTCATTTTCTGCCTCTTTTTTTATTTGATTAGCGCACTTTACACATCTTTTGCAAGCTTCCTTTCTTCCAAAATCTCTAAAAGACTCTTAGTTGTGAGATTATTTTCCATATATAATAGAAGAAGAGAAGACTCACTCTCTTAGATAAGGAATTATAATCCACAAAACAGAATCATTTCATATGATAGATACAACCACTTGATTAAGAAAACCCAAAAGTTATTCAATGATTTGGAACACTACTTATATGAGATAGATTACTATAGGAAGATAAAAAGATCTCTATTTCAAAGTCCAGCCTTTTTAATTTTAAAAAAGATTTTTATTCAATAAGAAATATACACCATTAAAGGAGTTAGAACAAGAGAAATAATCATTAGTATTTTTTCCCTTTAACTATTTCAAAAAAGTCAATCACTACTTACAAGCTTCTGAATAAAAATAAAGCAAAACTCTCATTTAGAAAACAAGTTTATCAGCAGTAGTGAACAGTGATCTGATTTTGAAGAAAATCACCAGTAAATTAAAAAATAATAGGAAAGTGCTAAAAGGAATAACTAAATCAGGTAAACAATAATCAACAAAAGAGAAATCTATAGAAAATAACAAACTAATAAAAATCAGACAATCAAATCAAACAAAAATAAAAGACAAATGAAAAATAGAGAATTCATAATTCAGTAATCATCAAATTCATGCATTTATGTCAATCACACCCAATCTGGTCCTTAAAATGTTGAATGTGTCAAAGGCCAGTGGTTTAGTAAAGATCTTAGCCTATTGGTTTTCAGTTGCGTCATTGTATAACTTAATGTCTCCTTTGGTAACATGGTCCCTAATGAAGTGATGCCTTATGTCAATATGTTTGGTTCTTGAGTGTTGGATAGGTTTTTTAGAGATGCAGATGGCACTAGTGTTATCACATAGAACTAAAATTATGCCAATAGGTAATCCTAAATCTAAGATTTGTTGCTTCAACCAAAGAACTTGGGCCACACAACTTCCTAGGGTAATGTTTTTAGCTTTAGCAGTGAAAAGTGCAACAGAGTTTTATTTTCTACTAGACTAGGAGACTAAAGACAATCCTACAAATTGGCATGTTCCAGAAGTGCTCTTTCTATCCACCTTACACCCTACAAAATCAGAATCAGAATATCCAATAATTTCAAAAGAATTGCAGTGCCTAGGATACCAGATTCCTAAGTTTGTAGTCCCTAAGAGATATCTAAGGATTCTCTTAACTACAGTTAGGTGGAATTCTTTAGGATCAGCTTAAAATCTAGCATAGAGATAAACACTAAATATTATATTAGGTCGGCTAGTAGTCAAGTAAAGCACTGATCCAATTATTCCTCTATACTTCATTTGATCAATAGATTTTCCATTTGAATCCTTATCTAACTAGACATTGGAGCTCATGGGAGTATTTATTTGTTTGGCTTTATCCATTTCATATTTCTTTAAGATGTCCTTAGTGTACTTTGATTGATTAAGAAAAGTTTCATCATCTATTTGCCTTATGGTAAACCCCAAAAAGTAGGACCATTCTCCCATCATACTCATCTCAAACTCTATACTCATTATTTTAAAAAAATCATCACATAAATTTTGATCAGAAGATCCAAAAAGTATATCATTAATATAGTTCTGTACAATGAGTAAATCATCTCCTACTTTCCTTAGAAAAAGGGTGGTGTCTATGCTCCCCTTTGCAAACTTTCTTTCTAGTAGGAATGTGCTAAGACTCTCATACCAAGCTCTGGGTGCCTGTTTCAATCCATATAAGGCCTTTTTTAATTTATAAACATTATTTGGAAATTAAGAACTCTCAAAACCTGGGGGTTGCTCTACAAACACATGTTCCTTTATTACCCCATTTAAAAAGGCACTCTTAGCATCCATTTGGAAAAACCTAAATCCCTTATAACATGCAAGGGCTAGTAGTACTCTAATGGCTTCTAATCTAGCTACAGGGGCAAAGATCTCCTTAAAATAATCCCTTCTATTTGGTTGTACCCATTGTTCACCAATCTTGCCTTATTCCTAACCACCACCCTAGAATTATTTATTTAATTCTAAAAGACCCATTTGGTTCTCACTACAGTTTGATTCTTAGGTCTTTCCACTAATTCCTATACATTATTCCTAAAAAATTGGTTCAGTTCTTCTTACATAGCTAAGATCTAAAATTCATCAGAAAGAGCTTGATTGATGTTGGTGGGTTTAGTCATTGAGATAAAGGCAAAGTAGTTCACTTCCTTTCTAAGTCCATGCCTAGTTCTAACACCTTCAGAAGGGTCTCCTAAGATCAGTTCTTCAGGATGACTCAAAGAATATCTCCATTCTCTAGGCAAAGTGTTTTCAGGTTCTAGCCTTTCATCTAGATTTATAGTTTCTACTCCTTGGGTAATCTGTCCTATTTCATCTTCTTTCTCAGCTCTAGACTCCATAGGATTAGATTCATCAAACACAACATGAGTAGTCTCCTCCACCACCAATATCTTTTGTTAAAAACTCTAAAGGATTTCCCCACAGTTGAATATCCTAAGAACACTCCTTCATTAGATTTTGGTTCAAATTTTCCTAAGGATGATTTCCCATTGTTAAGAATGAAGACCTTACAGCCAAAGACATGAAGGTGAGAAAGGTTTGGTGTTCTACCCTTAAAGATCTCATAGGGTGTCTTATTAAGTTTAGATCTAACATTCACCCTATTCAACACATAGTAGGCTATGTTCACCACTTCTGCCCAAAAGTATTTTGGAAGTGAATACTCAGCAAACTTGGCTCTAGCGGCTTCCACTAAGGTCCTATTCTTTCTTTTAGCTACCCCGTTCTGCTGAGGGGTCCTTGGAGCTAAAAAATTATGGCTAATCCCTTGTTCCTGACAGAAAGTTTCAAATCTCACATTTCCAATCTATCCACCTTAATCACTATGGATGGTCAAGATTTCACAACCTAGCTTCTTCTGAATCCAAGTGGAGAAAGATTTAAATTCATCAAATGACTCAGTTTTGTGTGACAGAAATCTAATCCAAGTGAACCTCGAGTAGTCATCAATAATCACAAATCCATAGACCTTTCCCCCTAAGCTAGCAGTGCTAATGGGTCCAAATAAATCCATGTGAAGGACTTCTAAAGGTCTAGAGGTGCTGATGTCCTTAATAGAGTGGAAAGAGGATTGTACTTGCTTCCCTAGTTGACAGGCATCACACAAGTGGTCCTTAGTAAACTTAAGCTTAGGGACACCTATAAATAAGTCCTTTTGGGTTACCCTTATAAGGTTTTCATGCTAGCATGACATAACCTCCTATGCCATAGCCAAGACTCATTAGCAGCAGTTTTTAAGCAGAATAATGCAGCACACTCAATGTAATTTAAATCAAGCATATAAATGTTGTTGATCCTCTTTCGTTGCAAAACAGTGTTATTATTTAAGCTGATAATGCAAGTGTTTGCCAAAATGTTTATGCTGAACCCTTTGTCATAGAGTTGACTGATGCTGAGCAAGTTGTATTTCAATCCATATACTAGAAAAACATTTTCAATCAAATGGTTCTTGGAGTTTTAGATTATACCAGTACCCACCACTTTCCTGGTGGTGTTGTCACCAAGAGTGACCTTGCCTCCAACCCTGTTTTATAGTGAAATGAATTGATTTGCATCTCCTATCACATGCCTTGAGCATCCGCTGCCTAGGTACCACATGCTCTCATGAGGTCTTGTGTGAGAGAACCCCTATAAAATCATCAAATGTCAGAATTAGGAACCCAAAAAAGTTTGGGTTCCTTCTTCTGGAAAGAAGAATGCAATGCATGTGTGTTATGCCGTGAATCATGTAATTTGGTCCTCCACACTTAATGTGTACTTGGTAAACAGTGCAGGTGTGGGAGATATGTCCTAACATGCCATAATAAAAATATCTAATGCCAGGAAAAGGGTAAACAAATCAACGTGGGTGATAGTGCCTCTTCCTAGGTTTGGAGGATACATGCTTTAATAATTTTGTATGAAATTCTTCAAGTGATTGTGGTTGCTTATTTTTCATAAGAGAAGTTAATTCAACATCAAAAATGTTTTTTAAACTATCAAGAATTAAATTTTCCACTCTTAATGCATGCTCCCTACTTTCTACATTGAATGCATGAGTTTCTAATTCCTTGAATGTAATTTCTAATTCTACATGCTATGCTTTCAATGAATCATGCTTAATAATCAATTCAGAATACTTTTTATTTAACTCATCAAATTTATTAAGTAATGACATGTGATTGCTATCAAGTGAAGAATAATCTTTAAGCAAAACTTCATGCTCTTTTTATAGGTTTATGAATTCTAATTTTTGGCTAGCATGCATTTTCTTAAGTTTCCTATATGATGAATGGATTTTCTCAGAATTATCAAGTAATTGATCATAGGTTAGTTTGCATACCTCTTCTTGGTCAGACTGACGAAGATGTTCATCCGCCATTTAATACAAGTTTTTAGTCTTCTCCTTAGCTTCAATCTCAGAGGAGTCAAATGGAGAATCCGCCTAGAAAGCCTTTCAAAATAGACTAACTCGATCTTGGACTAGCTTGAACTTGTAATTGATCATGTGTACCTGAAAGATTAAACAGGCAACCAGAGACAGAAATGTTTGCTATCATCAAAATCATAACCTTTAAAACCAGATTTGTAACAATCTCCCCCTTTTTGATCATAGCAAATATTTGTTAAGTAGTTTTAAATCAAATAGACAGGAGTACTCAACGCACATACGAAAGAAAACATTTCATTTCAAATTCACTAAACACAAAACACAATAAGGGAAATAATTACAAACACAAGAACAATACATGAAACTACTAATCAGTCAAAATAAAAATACTAACTCCCCCTTTTAACATCATAAAAAGGAGGATGAACAGACAACACAATATAAATAGAAAACATCATAACACAAAAAGCTAAAACTTTTTTTTGAATCGATCCGCTCCAGTAATTCAAAATTTTCCCTTGATTTTGAATCCAAAAACAAATAAGAAGAAGATCGACAACACTGAAATCCAGAAAAGTTAGAAAATCGGCTTTCGTGACTCTCTCCTCGGACACCTTATAGGTGCAAATTCCTTTCAAAACAAAAATCCAATTCAGAAGAAAAGAAATTAGATTCAAAAAGAGATCCTTTCAAGCCTCGTTCCAGAAAAAAATCTGATATAATAGTATTACAAAGTAAGAAATCAGAAATCATGATTTTTCGTCTCAAGCCTTTGAAAATATTAAGGGTGCATCGATTTCTCTAAGACATTTAAAGATCTGAAAGGGAAGAAATCTTATTTATGGGCTTATTTATGCCTCTTTTTCAATTTGTTTGGCGCTTTACGCATCTTTTGATTTTTTGATACACTTTGTGTATCCTTTCAATTTTTTGGCCACATTGCGCATCTTTCCAGTTTGGGCTAATTTTGTGCCTCTTTTTATTGTGGCGCTCTTTGCGCAACTTTTGTATGCTCTCTCCCTTTCAAAATTGTTAAAGAATCTCAACTATGAAATTACCTTCCAGACATAAGAGACAACAAAACTCACTCTCTATAAAAAGGAAGAGTAATTCACAAAACAAAAATTATACATCATATGATAAGCGCAATCACTTGGTTCAAAAAATCATAACAATGACTCAAAACTTTAAAAATACTATTCATATGAGGCAGATTACTGTAGGAAGATAAAATAGATCTCTATTTTAAAAACTAACATTTTAATTTTGAAAAAATTTATATCCAAAAGAAACAATACACCATTAGAGGAGTTAGAGGAAGAGAGACAATCATCAATATTTCTTCCCTTTAACAGATCCAATGGAATAAATCACTTCTTACAAGCTTCCAAACCAAAAACAAGGAAAAATTTTTAGTCAGAAATTTAGTTTATCAATAGTAGTGAGTAGTGATCTAATTTTTAAAGGAATAAAACATGAATAAAAAATAAGTAGGAAATCTCATCAAAATAAATGCTCAAATCAGAAAAATAATAAATGGTAAGAAGAAAATTAGCACTGAATAAAAATAAAACAGGAAATAGATAATCAAATCAAAAGACTAACAGAAATAAAATATGGATCAAAAAAAGGAATAACTCAGAAATCATCAATCATCAGAATCAAGTATTTATGTCAATAACACCTAATCTGGTCCTCAAAATACTGAATGAGTCAAAGGCCAGTGGTTTAGTAAATATGTCAGCCAGCTGATTTTCAGTTGTTACATGATGTAGCTCAATGTCTCCTTTTGTAACATGGTCCCTAATGAAGTGATGCCTTATATCAATGTGTTTGGTTCTAGAATATTGGATTGGATTCTTAGAAATGTAGATAGCACTAGTATTATCACACAGAACAGAAATTGTGCCCACAGGTAATCATAAATGTAAAACTTGTTGCTTCAACCAAAGGAATTGGGCCACACAACTTCCTAAGGCAATGTACTTAGCTTCAGCAGTGGAAAGTGCAACTGAGTTCTATTTTCTACTAGACCGGAGACTAAAGACTATCCTTTAAATTGACAAGTTCTAGAAGTACTTTTCTATCCACCATACACCCTGTAAAGTCAGAATCAGAATATCCAATAATCTCAAAAGAGGTATTGTGCCTAGGGTACCATATTCCAAGGTTTGGGGTCCCTAAAAGATATCTAAGAATTCTCTTAACAGCAATCAGGTGGGACTCTTTAGGATCACCTTGAAACCTAGCATAAAGATAAACACTAAACATAATATCATTTCGGCTAGCAGTTAGGTAAAATAGTGATCCAATTATTCCTCTATACTTCTTCTGATCAATAAATTTTCCACTTGAATCCTTATCTAACTAAACAGAAGAGCTCATGGGAGTGTTGATTGGCTTGGCTTTATTCATTTAATATTTCTTCAAAATATCCTTTGTGTATTTAGATTGATTGAGAAAGGTTCCATCATCCATTTGCCTTATGCTAAACCCAAAAAAGAACGACAATTCTCCCATCATACTCATCAAAAACTCCTTACTCATTATTTTAGAAAAATCATCACATAAACTTTTATCAGAAGATCCAAAAAGTATATCATCAACATAGATCTGGATAATGAGTAAATCATCCCCTATTCTCCTTAGAAAAAGGGTGGTATCTATGCTCCCCTTAACAAATTCTCTTTCTAACATGAATGTGCTAAGCCTCTCATACCAAGCTCTGGGTGCCTGTTTCAATCCATATAAGGCCTTTTTTAATTTGTAAACATGATTTATATATTGGGAACTCTCAAAACCTGGGGGTTACTCTACATAGACATCCTTTTATATTATCCCATTTAAAAAGGCACTCTTGACATCCATTTGAAATAACTTAAATCCTTTATAACAGGAAAAGGCTAGCAGCACTCTACTTTGATTCCTAGGTCTTTCTACTAACTGACGAACATCATTTCTTATAAATTTATTCAGTTCCTCTTGCATAGCTAAGATCCAAAATTCATCAGAAAGGACTTGATTGATATTGGTAGGTTTAGTCATTGAGATAAAGGTAGATTGGTTTACTTCCTTCCTAAGTCCATGCCTAGTCCTAACACCTTCAAAAGGGTCTTCTAAGATCAATTGTTTAGGATGACTCGAAGAATATCTCCAATCTCTAGGCAAGATGTTTTGAGGTTCTACCCTTTCCTCCAAATTTGCATTTTCAACCCCTTGGGTTATCTCTTCTACCTCTTCTTCTTCCTCAACTCTAGTCGCCTTAGGATCAAATTCATCAAACACCACATGAGTTATCTCTTCCACCACCAAAGTCCTCTTATTAAACACCCTAAAGGATTTCCCCACACTAGAATAGCCTAAGAACACTCCTTCATTAGATTTGGGGTTAAATTTTCCTAAGGATGATTTCTCATTATTCAGAATGAAAACCTTACAGCCAAAGACATGGAGGTGGGATAAGTTTGGAGTTCTACCCTTTAGGATCTCATAAGGTATCTTGTTTAGATTGGATCTAACATTCACCCTATTCAGCACATAATAAGCAATGTTCACCGCTTCTGCCCAAAAGTATTTTGGAAGTGAATACTCAGTAAGCATGGCTCTAGCGGCTTCCACTAAGGTCATGTTCTTCCTTTCAGCTACCCCGTTCTGCTGAGGGGCCCTAGGAGCTAAAAAATTATGACTAATCCCTTACTCCTTACAGAAAGTTCCAAACTTTACATTTTCAAACTCTCCACAATGATCACTATGAATAGTTAAGATCGCACAACCTAACTTCCTCTGAATCTAAATGGAGAAAGACTTAAATTCCTCAAATGACTCAAATTTATGTGACAAAAATTTAATCCAAGTGAACCTAGAGTAATCATCAACAATCATAAAACCATAAACTTTCCCCCCTAAGCTGGCAGTGCTAATGGGTCCAAAGAGATCAATGTGAAGGACTTCTAAAGTTTTAGAGGTGCTAATATCCTTAACAGAGTGAAAGGAGGACTGGACTTGCTTCCCTAATTGACAGGCATCACATAGGTGGTCCTTAGTGAACTTAAGCTTGGGAATACCTCTAACTAAGTTTATTTGGGTGACTCTCCTTAGGGTTTTCATACTGGCATGATATAATCTTCTGTGCCACAACCAAGACTCATCAACAGTAATTTTTAAGCAAATTGAAAAATCAATTTTAAAGCAACTTACATCCAACATATAGACATTGTTGATCCTTTATCCCTGTAAAATAATTTTGTCATTTAAGCTTAAGATGCATCAAGAAGGCAGGAATTTTTAATGTATCCTTTGTCACAGAGTTGACTGATGCTTAGTAGGTTGTGTTTCAATCCATCTATAAGCAAAACATTATCAATCACAAAATTCTTTGAATCGCCAATTATACCTGATCCTACCACCCAGCTGGTTGTGTTATCTCCAAGTGTAACCTTGCCTCCAGCCCTAGCCTCTAGTGAAATGAACTGATTTGCATCTCCAGTCATGTGTCTTGAACATCTGCTGTCTAGGTACCACATACTCTCATGAGGTCTTGTGTGAGAGCACACCTATAAAGTCATCAAATTTTAGATTTAGAAATCCAAACAGGTTTGGGTTCCTTCTAATGAAAAGTAGAATGCAATGCATGTGTGCTGTGCTGTGAAAAAGGCAATTTAGGTGTCCACACCCAATATGTACTACGGTGAACAATGCAGGTACGGGAGATGTGTTCTAACATACCACAAGAAAAATATCTAACACCAGGAAAGGGTTTACTAATCTACGTGGGTAATAGTAACTCTTCCTAGGTTTGCATGAAATATGCTTTAATGATTTTAAAATATATTCTTCAAAAGGTGGAGGTGCATAAAACTTTGCAAAAGTAGGAGATGTTTTATTTTTCTCAAAAGAAATAATTTTTACTTTTAGAAATTCATTCTCCTTCTTAAGACTTACAATTTCAAAGTTTAATGCTCCCTTACTGCTCTTCACATCACATGCCATGTTGTCTAATTCTTTAAAAGCTCTTTCTAAATCAACATGCGAGGCTTTCAATGAATCATGCTTAGTAATCAGATCAGAATGCTTTTTGTTCAATTCATCAAATTCATCAAGTAAAGACATGTGATTGCTATCAAGTGTAGAATGATATTTAACTACAGAATAATGCTCTTTTTGCAAAGTTAAGTAATCCAATTTCAGGCTAGCATGCAATTTCTTAAGTTTTCTATACAATGAATGAATTTTCTAAGAAATATCAAGTAATTCATCATAAGTAAGCTCACATACCTCTTCTTGATCAGACTGACCAGGATGATCATCAACCATTAGACACAACTTGGTTTCCTCCTCTTCAGCTTCAGTCTCAGAGGAGTCGGATGCAGAATCTGTCTAGAATGCCTTTTGAATTCGCTTCTTGTCCTTCATGAACTTGGGTTTCTCCTCACCCTTCTCCTTGCTTGGGTGAGTATTAAGTGTAGAACAATCAGCCTTTATATGTCTAGGCTTCTTGCATTCAAAAGAAACAGTATCAGATGAACCTTTAAAATTTTTACTAGAGTTACCCTTGTTCCACTTCTGAAAGTTCTTATGTTTCTTCTTTAGAAAGCTTTTGAATTGCCTAGTGATTAAGGTAACATCATCGCTATCAGACCCGGAAGAGTCAGTGTCAGTATCGTTGGCCTTCAGTGCCATAGTTTTCTCCTTCTTCTTCTCACCTGCATCAAGCTGTCTTTGGTTCACCCCTTGCTCATAAGCAATGAGTGACCCAAGTAAGTTATCAATAGAATAGTTATTCAAATCTTTAGATTCAGTGATCGTAGTTATCTTAGCATCATAAAAAGTAGACAAACACCTAAGAATTTTGTTTACTCTTTCATAGTTAGTGAGTTCTTTTCCAAAAGCATGTAGAGAAGTGACAATTTGAGTGAATCTATTATACGTTTTACAAATCGATTCAGTAGGTTTCATGCGAAAGAGTTCATAGTCATGAAGTAAGATGTTCAATCTAGATTGCTTAACCTCAGATATACCTTCATAAGTGATGCACAATTTATCCTAAATTTCTTTACCAGTTGTACAAGTAGAGACACGCATGTAATCCTCAAATTTTAAGGCATAGAAAAAGTAGTTCAAACATTTGGCATTCAGTTGGGCTAAGTCCCGATCATTAAGAGTCCATTCAGCGAAAGGTAGTTCAGTTTTAACATTATTAACCATTCTAAAAGGTGCTTCATAGCCATCCTTAACAAGCATCCACATGTGATAATCTGTAGATTGAAGAAAAGTGGACATGTGAGTGTTCCAAAAATCAAAAGGTATGTTATCAAACCATGGTGGTCGAGTAATTCAATAACCTTCGGTAGTATTGCAATTTTCAAAGTTAGCCATGGATCAAATTCAAAAGTTTTTAAACTTAATTTTTGAATCCCTCTCTGATACCACTTGAAAGTTTGATAGGGATGTTAAGCCTTGATGAACTAGTCCCGAGGCTAACCGAGAGGGGGGGTGAATTGGTTATTTTAAAAAATTTGTGAGCAACAGGAAAGATCTTTTCAATAATATGTAGCGAAAATAAGTAAACACAGAAATAAAAAGATCAACCATAGATTTCACCCAATAAGATAATAACAGAAAAGTAAAGTGCCGAAAAAAATCAGAAAGAGCACACCAAATTTGATAGTGGATCGATCAACTTGACCAACGTCCACTCCCCGAAGCCTCCCCTTCGGGTATTGCACTAACACAAAAGTGGCTCTCCTTCTGCTCCCACAGTAAGGCATGGAAGCCTATATAAAACTCCTTTTCACCAACACGGTGAGGTAGAGAGAACCTGAACTCTTTTTGTTTCCTCCTGAAGTAGGTAGAGAACTTGGACTCCTTTCGCTTCCTCCTGATGCAGGCAGAGAACCTGAACTCCTTTCACTTCTTCCTGAAGAGGGCAAAGAACCCAGATCTTTTTGCGAATGATCCTCCCACAAAAAATACCGACATGATGAGAGATGACGAACGGAGAAACGACTCTGATCCTTGCTTAGAGCAACCTTTGTGAATCCCTCACAAACCCTCCCTCACAAGATTCTCTCTCTCTCTCTCTCTCTCTCCCAAGCTCTCTCTCTCTCTCTCTCTCTCTCTCAAGGTTTCTCTAGAAAGGAAAGTGGCAAAAGATTTATCTTGTTGGAAGAAAAAGATCTTATGTAGGAGGGCTCAAAAAAAGCCCTAAATCTCATCTGATCAGACAGTATCATCCAGGATAATCTAGTGATCGTCCTGTAAGATCAGTTTAAAAACACACAAAATCGTCCTGAAAACTGCTCTGGATGTATAGGTTAAACATGCTAGATGATCACACAATGCCTTGATCATCCAGGACGATATCTCTATCTTCCGGTATAATTAGTTTAAATCCACACAAAATTATCCTTAGCACCGCTCTGGATATACAGGTGAAGCATGCAGGACGATCTCAAAATGACTTGATTGTTCGGGATAATATGGGTATCATCCCGTACAATTAGTTGAAAAGCAGGAATATCGTCCAGCACACAGCTCTGGGCGTACAGGTTATTGGCACTGGACGGTCAGGATTTTTAACACATCGTCCCTTACGATCATCCCGTATAATTAGTTCAAAAGTAGGAATATCGTCCAGCACATAGCTCTGGACGTACAGGTTATAGGCACTAGACGACCAAGATTTTTAACACATCGTCCCTTACAATCCTGCGATCGACCAGGTTGATATGATCAAATCAATCAAATATTAATTACTTTCCTTAATCACTAGACTAATTTAGGCATGATTGTAATGGATCATCCAGGATGATACACCTATCGTCCGGGATAATCAGACCAAATCACCAAAAATAAAAACTTGCCTAACTTGATCTAGTGGTTGAGAATTTCTTATTTAAGTCTATCATCCTGTATAATATTTATATCATCTAGGACGATCAGCTTAATCAAATTGACATGATCATCCTAATTAGGGTTTCTGTTTTCACTGGATCATCTAGGACGATGTTAATATTGTCCAGGACGATCTGAACCAAAAATGAACAGAAACTCTAATTCACTCAAGCTCTCCCCCTGAGTGTGTGTGTGTAAGGTTACTTAGCTAGGAGATCAGTTACATAACATTTGACTCAATAAAAATGAAAATAGTACATTGGACCTATATTTCAAAATAGACTAACTCAATCTTGGACTGGCTTGAACTTGCAATTGATCCTGCATACCTGAAAGATTAAAAAGGTAACCAGAGACAGAAATGTTTGCTATCATCAAAATCATAACCTTTAAAACCAGATTTGTAACATCTATTATTTTTTCTCAGAAGGAAGACCAAAGTGGTATGGTGGAAGGTAATGTTGGCAATAACTTAGGAAGTAAATCTTTGTGGGGGATGGTTGTATCTTTGAGGAAGGTGAATTACAGTAGGAAGGTTTGTCCGATGATAGTAAGCTTCCCTTAAAACCTCACTCTAATAGTGATGCTTTTACTAATACTGATGATATGGATATTATGGCTAAATTCTTTGCTATAGATAATAATGATACTAGTTACATTAAGTTTCATAGTAGGAGAGGTAGGAAGAATAAGAACATCATTTTACAATCTCTTAGAACCACCTGCTCGCATACTTCTCATTAATTCTATTTTTATGTTTAATTCTATTATTTGAAATGTTAGGGGCATTGGGTGTTCCTCTTCTAGGTTAAGAGTTAAGAACTTATGCCGTGTTCACAATGTTTCTATTCTTATTTTGCTTGAACCTTTTATTTCCTCTACTAAGTTGGTTTGTACCTCTCAAGTTTTGGGTTTTAAGTATACTATTTTGAATGTGGCTAATGAGATTTGGGTTTTATGGAAGGATCCTGTTAAAATTGATGTTATTGGTGATTTTACTCAAGTGATGCATTGTAATGTGGAATTTTAAATTTTCATTATTGTGCCTCTTTTATTTATGTTGCTTCTTCCCGTTATAGTAAGAAATTATTATGGGATCAACTCATAAACTTTCATAGTATTTATAATTTACCATGGTTTATTGGTGGTGATTTTAACACTATTCCTAATCCTTCTGAGCGTATAAGAGGCTCTTCCCCTTCCTATCGATCTATGGAGGATTTTAGTAACATAATTTTGGACTGTAATTTAATTGATATTGGTTTTTTGGGTAATAATTTCATTTGGAATAGGGGTTACTTATGGCAATGATTCGACCTTGTTTTATTTAATGACTCTTGGCTTAACTCTTTTAACTCTATTACTGTTGAGCATCTTAGCAGAACTCTTTCGAACCATTCCCCTTTGTTAATTAGCCTTAATTTTAGACAATTTAATTCTTCTCCTTAATTCAGATTTCAAAATATGCGGTTACTCTATGACTCTTTTTTGGATGTAGTTCATGATAATTGGTAAGCTCCGTTACACCCGGATAATTCTAGCTTTTGCATGAGGAGACTTTGGTTTAAGCTAAAAAGGCTTAAGTAGGTTTTAAATTGGTGGAATCAAAATATTTTTAAAAACCATTTTACTAATATTTTGAAAGCTGAGCAGCAAGTGATCACTGTTGAATCTACTTATCAAGTTAATCCTTCTGATGCTAATTTACTGAGTGATGCTAAAGATTGCCTTTTTAAATTACAAGCGTAGGAGGAGGATTTTTGGATACAAAAAGATGTTGCTAAACATTTAGTTGAAGGTGATAATAATACTAAATATTTCTATGCCTTGGTTAAGAGGAAATGTGCCAAAAATTATAATAATAAAATTTAACGGGAGTGAAAGTATGAGATGCGCCAAGAGGGGGGGGGGGGTGAATTGGTATTTTAAAAAATTAATCCTAAACAGGAGTTCTACTTTTTTTTTTTAATAACAACCTAACAAGTAGAATGCGGAAGCTAATGATTTGTTCACAACTACGGTATTGGTGACACAATTATGAATCTCACAGTACAAAAATTATAATATGATTTTTCACCAAGTAATTTAAAACAGTAAATAAATACGTGAAAAATAAAGTGCAAAAAAAAAGGAAGAAGCACACCAGAAATTTTTATAGTGGTTCGGTCACTTGACCTACGTTCACTCCCCAGAGTCCTCTTCTCCGAGATTTGCACTACTAAAAGTTGACTCTCCTTTTGCTCCAACAACAAGGCAGAGAAGCCATTACAAGACTCACTTTCACCTCCCCGGTGTGGCGGAATACCAGACGCTATGTCACCCTCCCGATGACGGCAGCAGACCTTCTCCCTTTTCTCCCTCTTGGAGTCGGCAGAGTACCTTGATGACATTGACCTAGAAGCCTCTCTTCCTAAAGAACCTTCCCAAGACTCACCAAGGCCACTGGCAGCTAGCTCGGAGCAACCGTGTGATCCCCTCACACTCCTTCTCCCTCACGCTCAAGCTCACCTTCTGCTTGCTCTCACAAACCTTGGATCTCTCCAAAAGCTCCCCCTCAAGAGTTCCTTCCTCTGCCAATCACGGCCTCAACAACATCTCATTAAAAAATAAGAAGTCCTTTTAAATCAGGCTTTGAAAAACCCTAAAAATTCTAATTTAATGTTTTTGTTTGTACAGTACAATATAATATCGTATAGTACGATCAGTTCAAAAATAACTTCATCCAGTATGGGAGCAGACGAACAGTTCATAGATTTTACGAATATCATACTATACGATCCAAAGATAGTACATGATGATCATGTTATTTTTTAACTGTTCGTACGGGATGATCTTTGGGACGAATGAATTCGTCTCTGATCATCATCCCTCACTGTACCCTTCGTACAGTACAAATAGATCATTTTCAGGTTATCATCTAGTATGATATAAATATCATCCGGGATGAATAGTCCAAAAAACCTTGGTTTCATCTAGTATAATTTATGGGAAGATTGACATCGTCTGGGTCCATCGTACAATACAATTCCTATCATACAGTACGAATGCAATTAATTAAGAAACTAAGATTTAATTTTCTGATTATGGGTGATAATTTTGGTAAGATTTAAAATGATCATAACGTACGATAGGTATCATACAGTATGATTAGTTAAGAAAATCAAAATCAAAATCTTACCAAAGTTATTCAAGTGGCTAGGATTTTTGAATAGAAATAAATCGTACATTATGATCACCATCGTATAGTACGATTAGTTCACAAAACTAATCTTTTAGAATTTAGGCGTTAGCTTGAGAATTAATGACCTATCGTACCGTACAATTGAAAGTTGTACAGTATGATTTATTTAAAAAAAAATCTTCTTAAAAAAAATTTCCCTTGTGTGTGTGCATGGTCACTCCTTTTACATACATGCTTTTGTACAAACTCAAGAAAAGAAAAATACAAGATCTCGTACATCCTATTGTACCCAGTCTTGAGTCTCCAGCATTCTTGAACTATTTATATCATACCTGAAATGTTAGTGCTTACAAACAAGAATAATCATTTATAATTTTCAAAGAAGTACATATTAATTCAGTAAGTATTATTTGTAATCATCAAAATCAAGTGCTCGGGATCCTGGATTGCAATAATCTCTCCCTTTTTGATGGTGTCAAATAATATTATCTGATACCCACAGTAGATGTTATTTCTTCCTTAGCTCCCCCTCACTAGAATGATGGATTTTAAAATACAGGAGGAGTTTCAAAAATCTTTTTATATTTTCATTTTTTTTTTGTTTTTTTTTTTTGAAATTTAAATATGACAGAACGAAAGTAACAGAACATAATAAGAATGACAAATAGCATTAAATTGAAGAACATAACATCACATAACTTAAACTCTCCCCTTTTTTGACAGCAGCAAAAAGAGAAGAACATCAAATAACAGTACAAAAGCAAGAATTACAAAACAAACACAAACTCAAGTAACTAATAGAAGGAAGTACGACATAATACAAACAAACTAAAGCATTCAAAAGTTAAGATCCTGATCCGGAGGTGGTGGTGGAGGTGGTGGAACCACTTTTTATTTATTTATTTATTTATTTTTAATCAAGCATGAATATCTATGGCACTTAATCTTATTCTCAACGTACTAAAGGTGTCATATGCTACTAGTTTTGTAAAAATATCAGCCAGTTGATCTTTAGTAACAATATGGTGTAATTCAATATCTCCCTTGGCTACATGATCTCTTATGAAGTGATGTCGGATGTCTATATACTTTGTTCATGAGTGCTGAATTAGATTTTTAGATATGCAAATTGCACTAGTGTTATCGCACATTATTGGGATAATTCCTACAGGTAGTCCAAGATCTAAAAGCTATTATTTTAACCATAGAACTTGAGTAACACAGCTTCCTACCGCTATATATTCTGCTTCAACTGTTGAGAGGGCTACCGAATTTTGTTTTCTACTAGACCATGAAATTAAGGATTGACCAATGAATTGACAGGTACCAGTGATGCTTTTTCTTTCTACCCTATATCCTGCAAAATCAGAATCTGAGTACCCTAAGATTTTAAAAGTTGTGTTGTGTCTAGGATACCAAATTCCTAGTAGATATCTAAGAATTCTTTTGATAGCAGTCATGTGAGATTCTTTGGGGTCAGCTTGAAATCAAGCATAGAGACATACACTGAATATTATATCCGATCTACTAGCAATTAAGTTGAGAAGTGATCCAATTATTCTCCTATACTTCTTCTGGTCTACAGACTTTTCATTAGGATCTTTATTTAATTGAATGTTAGAACTCATAGGAGTACTCATAGCCTTAGCATTATCCATTTCACACTTTTTCAGAATATCCTTGATGTACTTAGATTGGCTAAGGAATGTTCCACCTTCCATCTATTTTACAGTAAATCTAAGAAAATAATTAAGTTCTCCCATCATACTCATTTCGAACTCGTCACTCATTATTTTTGAAAATTCATCACAAAAGGTTTTCTCTGAAGATCCAAACAAAATGTCATTTATATAAATCTAAATAATGAGTATCTCATCTCCTACCCTTTTTAATAAGAGGATGGTGTCCACACTACCCTTAACAAAGCCTCAATCTAGTGGAAATGTACTAAGTCTTTCATATCAGGTTCTAGGTGCTTGCTTTAACCCGTATAGTGTCTTTTTCAATTTAAACACATGGTTTAGAAATTGTGAGTTTTCAAACCCCGGGGGTTGCTCAACATAAACATGTTCTTTGATTACCCTATTTAGGAAAACACTCTTAACATCCATTTGATACATTATAAAACCCCTAAAGCAAGCAAAGGCTAAGAGTACCCTGATGACTTTTAGTCTAGCTACTGGAGCAAAGGTTTGTTCAAAATCTATTCCCTCAATTTAGTTATACCCCTTTGCTAATAATCTAGCCTTATTTCTCACTACTATTCTAGAGTCATTCAACTTATTTTTAAAGACCCACTTAGTTCCAACCACACTTTATTCTTTGGGTCTGTTGACTAATTCCCACACATCATTTCTAACAAATTGGTTTAGCTCTTCTTGCATTGCTAAGATCCAGAATTCATCTCGTAAGGCTTGATCTATGTTTGTGGGTTTAGTCATGGAAATAAATGTAGAATGACTGACTTCTTTCCTAAGTCCATGCCTAGTTTTCACACCTTCTGATGGGTCTCCTAGGATCAATTCTCTAGGATGACTAGAAGAATATTTCCAATCTCTTGGCAAGTGCTCCTGAGGTTCAGCTCTATTTTTTATGGCAATGGTTTCTACTCCCTGAATAATCTCAACTTCTTCTTCTTCATGATTAGGTTCAGAGATCTTATCGAATTCTTCAAATACCATATGGGTAAACTCTTCTACTACAAGGGACCTTTTATTAAATATTTTATAGGCTTTACCTACATATGAGTAGCCTAAGAAAACCCCTTCATCAGATTTGGGATCAAACTTTCCTAAAGGTTACTTACCATTGATTAAGATAAAATATTTGTAACCAAAAACATGTAAGTGAGAAAGATTCAGTGTCCTACCCATAAGCAATTCATAAGGTGTCTTATTATATTTGGATCTAACATTAACCCTATTTAGAACATAACAAGCAGTATTAACCGCTTCTGCCCAAAAAAATCTAGGAAGAGTGTATTCAGCTAACATTGCCCTAGCAGCTTTAACTAAGGTTCTATTCTTTCTTTTAGCTATTCCATTTTGCTGGGGAGTCCTAAGGGCAGAGAAATTATGTTCTATGCCTATCTCCTAAAAAAATGATTCAAACTTATCATTCTTAAATTATCCATCGTGATCACTATGGATTGTTGAAATTGCACATCCTAATTTCATGTGAATCCAAGTGGAGAAAGTTCTAAACTCTTCAAATGACTTACTCTTATGGGCTAAGAATTTTATCCAAGTAAACCTGGAGTAGTCATCCACTATTACAAATCAATACGATTTACCTCCTAGGCTAGCTATACTAATAGGTCCGAATAGGTCCATGTGATGAGTTTCTAGTGGCCTAGTGGTGTTGATATCCTTGATTGAATGAAATGATGATTTTACTTATTTTCCTAATTAGCAGGCATCACATAGATGGTCCTTAGTGAAGTCTAACTTAGGTATGCCTCTAACTAGGTCTTTTTGGGAGATGTTCCTAATTATTTTCATTCTAGCATGGCATAGTCTCCTATGCCATAGCCAAGAGTCATCCGCTATTATTTTCAGACATAAAGGGTTTGAGTTTTCAATGTAGTTTAAATCTAACATATAGACATTGTTTATACATTTTCCTTCTAACACAAGTATATTATTTAAGCTAATCATGTATTTGTCAGAAAGAAACTTTATGTCAAAACCCTTGTCATGTAGGTGACTGATATTTAAAAGATTATGCTTTAAACCATGAACTTAAAGAACATTTTTAATTACCAAATTTTTAGAATTTCGAATGATACCTAAGCCCACCACTTTTCTGGTGGTGTTGTCTCCCAAAGTCACCTTGCCTCCTGACCTGGCCTCCAGTGTCACGAACTACTTCATGTCTCTAGTCATGTGCCTCGACCAGCCATTATCCAGGTACCACATGCTCTTACTAGGCCTTTTGTGAGAGCATCCCTATAATGTCAATCACAGGTTAGTTTTGGGAACCCAAGTGAGTTTGGGTTCCACCATATGCTTGTATGAATGAAATGTATGCATGTTATTCTGTGATGAATGCAGCTTAGGTCTCCACACTAGATGTGTCATATGGTGAATTGTGCAAGTGCGGGCTATGTGACCTAGCATGCCATAAGAATAACACCTAACACCGAGAAATGGGTTCACTAATCTACGGGGGTGATAGTGCCTATTCCTAGGTTTGGATGGAACATGCTTTGATGATTTTGTATGAGATGGTTCACATGCTGGAGGTTTATAAAACTCAGAAAATGTGGGAGGTATTTTATTATTCTCAAATGCATGAATTTTTACATTTAAAAATTTATTTTTTTTATTAAGACTTGTAATTTTGAATTTCAATGTATGCTCACTTCTATCTAGTTCATATGCAAGTTCCTCTAATTCCTTAAATGTATTCTCTAGTTCAACATGTGATGACTTCAAGGTATCGTGTGCAGTAGTTAATTTAATATGCTTCTTATTTAATGCATCAAATTCATCAAGCAGGGACATGTTATCTCTATCCAAGTCGGAAAATTCTTTAACTACACTAGCATGCTCTTTTTGTAAAGTACTAAACTCAGTGTTAAGACTAGCATGCATTTTCTTTAACTTTCTATACGAGTCATCAATCTTTTCAGAAATAATTAACAGTTCATCATAAGAAAGTTGACATACCTCATCTTGATCTGATTGATTAAGATTATCATTAGTCATAAGACATAAATTCATTACCTCCTCCTCTACTTCTTCTTCTAATGATTCTGAAGCAGAGTCCGCCCAAAAAGCTTTTATGTCTTAAATTTTCCCTTCTTGAATTTTGACCTTTCCTCACCCTTATCCTTGGTTTGATGAGTATTAACGTTGGGACAATCAGCTCGGAGATGACCTGGTTTCCTGCACTCAAAGCAAATTGTATTAGATGAAACTTTAGTATTCTTTGAGCTTTTGCCTTTGTTCCAATTACTTTTATGACATCGTTGCATCCTTTTCAAAAAATTCTTGAACCGACGAGTCATCAAGGCTATGTTGTCATCTTCCTCAGCAATAGAACTATCACTCTCAAAATTGTTCACTTTTAGAGCCATAGTTCACTCCTTATTCTTTTCACCTATATCACTTTGTCGTTGACTCACTTCTTGCTCGTAGGTAATGAGTAACCCAAGCAAATTGTCAATTGAATAAACACTTAAATCTTTGGTGTCAGTTATTACAATAATTTATGGATCATACGTGCTAGGAAAACATTATAGTATTTTATTCACTTTTTTGAAGTTAGACAAGTCTCTCCCTAAAGCATGCAAGGATGTCACAATCTAGGTGAATCTAGTGTACATTCCAGATATAGTTTTGCTATATTTCATGCGAAATTATTTGTAATTATGTAGCAGTATGTTTAGCCTAGATTGTTTGACCTCACTGGTTCCTTCGTACGTGATACACAGTCTATCCCATATTTCCTTACTAGTACTACAAGTAGATACGCGCATATAGTCTTCTGATTTTAATGCTCAATAGAATCAATTCAAGCACTTAGCATTTAATTGTGCGAATTCTCTATCCTCATTACTCCATTTATTAAAAGAAAACTCAGTTTTAATGCCATTCAAGATACGAAACAGTGCAGTGTAACCTTGTTGAACCAACATCAACATGCGATAGTCTATAAAATGTAAAAAAGTAGACATGTGTATTTTTTTCCAGAAATCAAATGGTATATTGTCAAATAAAGATGGACGGGTTATAAAATAACCCTCTGTAGTGTTACAGTAATCAAAATGTGCCATGGATCTTATGTTTCTAGGTTTTCTAAAACACTATTTTGAAACCCAGCTCTGATACCACTTAAAAGTATGAGATGTGCCAAGAGGGGGGGTGAATTGGTATTTTAAAAAATTATTCCTAAACAGGAGTTCTACTTTTTTTTTTTTAAATAACAACCTAACAAGTAGAATGTGGAAGCTAATGATTCTATCACAGCCATGGTATTGGTGACACAATTGCAAATCTCACCGGACAAAAATTACAATCTAATTTTCACCAAGCAATTTAAAATAGTAAATAAATGTGTGAAAAATAAAGTGCAAAAAAAATAGAAAAAAGCACACCATAAATTTTTATAGTGGTTCGGTCACTTAACCTACGTCCACTCCCCGGAGTCTTCCACTCTTAGATTTGCACTACTAAAAGTTGACTCTCCTTTTTCTCCCACAGCAAGGCGGAGAAGCCTTTACAAGACTCACTTTCACCTCCCCGGTGTGGCGGAATACCAGGCGCTATGTCACCCTCCCGGTGACGGCAACGGACCTTCTCCTTTTTCTCCCTCCTGGAGATGGCAGAGTACCTTTAGGACGTTGACCTTGAAGCCTCTCTTCCTAAAGAACCTTCCTGAGACTCACCAAGGCCACAGGAGGAGCAAGCATGTAGCTAGCTCGGAGCAACTATGTGATCCCCTCACACTCCTTCTCCCTCACGGTCAAGCTCACCTTCTCTTTCCTCTCACAAACCTTGGGTCTCTCCAAAAGCTCCCACTCAAGAGTTCCTTCCTCTGTCAACCACGGCCTCAAAAAAATCTCATTGAAAAAAAAAGTCCTTTTAAATTAGGCTTCAGAAAACCCTAAAAATTCCAATTTGATGTTTCTGTTTGTACAGTACGATATAATATCATACAATACAATGAGTTCAAAAACAACTTCGTCTAATACAAGAGCAGACGAACAGTTCATAGATTTTATGAATATCATTTTGTACGATCCAATGATCGTACAGGATGATCATATTATTTTTCAACTATTCGTACGAGATGATCTTTGGGATGAACGAATTCATCTCTAACCATCGTCCCACACTGTACCCTTCATACAATACGAATAGATCATTTTTAGGTTATCATCCAGTAGGATATAAATATCATCCAGGATGAATAGTCCAAAAAACCTTGATTTCATCTAGTACGATTTATGGTACGATTGACATCATCTCTGTCCATCGTAGAGTATGATTCCTATCGTACAGTACGAATGCAATAAATTGAGAAACCAAGATTTAATTTCCTGATTACGGGTGATAATTTTGGCAAGATTTGAATTGATCGTATCATACGATAGGTATCGTATAGTACGATTAGTTAAGCAAATCAAAATTAAAATCTTATCAAAGTTATTTTGGTGGCTAGGGTTTTTGAATAGAAATAAATCGTACAGTACGATCACCATCTACAGTATGATTAGTTCACAAAACTAATCTTTCAGAATTTAGTCGTTAGCCTGAGAATTAATGACCTATTGTACAGTACAATTGAAATTCGTACAGAACGATTTATTTTTAAAAAAAATTTCTTCTTAAAAAAAAATTCCCCCTATGTGTGTGCATGGTCACTCCTTTTACATACATACTTTTGTGGCAGACTCAAGAAAAGAAAAATAAAAGAAAATAAAAATAGAAGATCTTGTACATCCTATTCTACCCAGTCTTGAGTCTCCAGCAGTCTTGAACTATTTATATCTTACCTGAAATGTTAGTGCTCACAGACAAGAATAAACATTTATAATTTTCAAAGAATAACATATTATTTCAATAAGTATTATTTATCATCATCAAAATCAAGTGCTCGAGATCCTGGATTGCAATAGGGAGGATGCGTCTGTGACTGAGTATAGCTTGGAAATTACTAATTTAGTGGTTCAGCATTTTCAAAATCGTCTCAGTAAGGATTTTAGTCCCTTTCAGATGGATAACCCTTCTTTTATCCCTAACCTTATATCTCAAGAGGAAAATGAGTTTCTTTCTAAACCTCCTTCTTTTGAGGAAGTTAAAGAGACTCTTTATGGCATGAATGGTGAGGTTGTGGCTGGGCCTAATGATTTTACCACAGAAGTTTTTCAAAATTCTTGGCATATTATTAGTAATGATATCTTTTCTACTATTTTGGACTTCTCTGCTTGTAATTTTATCCCTAAGTTTTTTACTTCTACTTCTATTGTGCTTATTCTCAAAAATAACTCTGTTACTACCTAGAATGATTTTAGACCTATTAGTCTTTGTACCTTCTTTAATAAATTGATTTCCAAAATTCTCATGATCATTTAACTTCTATTTTACCTAGAATTATCTCTCCTTCTTGAAAATTCGATAGGGATGTTAAGCCCTAGTGAACTAGTCCCGAGGCTAACCAAGAGGGGGGGTGAATTGGTTATTTAAAAATTTCATGATAACTATGAAAATCTTTTTATAACGTGCAGTGGAAACGAATTAAAACAACGACAAAAAGATCAACCAAAGATATTCACCCAAGCAGTTAATATCAAGAAAAATTAAAGTGCAGAATTGAATCAGAAAAAGCAAACCAGATTTTATAGTGGTTCGGTCAACTTGACCTACGTCCACTCCCCGGAGCCTCCCCTCCGGGTATTGCACTAAACAAAAGTGTCTCTCCTTTTGCTCCCACAGCAAGGCGGAGAAGCCTGTACAAAAATCTCCTTTTCACCACACAGTGAGGCAGAGAACCCGACCTTCTTTCGCTTCCTCTTGAAGCAGGCAGAGAACCTTCGAACTCCTTTCGCTTCCTCCTGAAGCAGGCAGAGAACCTACGAACTCCTTTTGCTTCCACCTGAAGCGAGCAGAGAACCCCGGATCTTCTTGCGAACGATCCTCCCACGACGAACACCGACTAGACGAAAGACGACAAGCGGAGAAGACGACTCTGATCCGTGCTCGGAGCAACCTTAGTGAATCCCTCACTAACTCCCCCTCACAAGATCTTCTCTCTCTCTCCCAACTCTCTCTCTCTCTAGGGGTTCTCAGGGAAGGAAGGCAGCAAAAAGATATTTCCAAAAATTGGAAAAAGTTCTTTTAAAGGAGGGCTTAAAATTTGCCCTAAATCTCAACTAGTCGGCCAAGATCGTCCAGGACGATCGGTAGATCGTCCTGTACGATCAGTTCAAATTCAGCTATTTTAGCTTGGACGATCTGGCTCTTCTGGATGATCAGTAGAAAAAGTTGTTCATATCATCCCGTACGATCCTACGATCGTCCGGGACGATTAGTTCAAATTGAGGGAAATCGTCCAGAAGACAGTTCGGGTCGTCCAGAGAAATCTATGCTGGACGACCAAAAAATGACTTGATCGTCCCGGACGATAGGGTCATCGTCCGGTACGATTAGTTCAAAAAGGCCCCAAATCATCCTGTACATAGTTCTGGACGTACAGCTTAAATGCACTAGACGATCAAGATCGTTCGGGACGATCCTGCGATCGTCTAGGACGATATGATCGTATCAACCAAAAATGAATTTCTTTCCTTAATTACCAGATTAAATTAGGCATGATTGTACTGGATCGTCCGGGACGATACACGTATCGTCCGGGACGATCAGACCAAGTATCTAAAAATAAGAACTTGCCTAACTTGATCTGGCGGCTGAGAATTTCTGATTTGGGAATATCGTCCCGTACGATCTGTAGATCATCCAGGACGATCGGCTCAATAAGACCCTCTTAACTTAGTCGCCCTAATTAGGGTTTCTGTTTTAACTGGATCGTCCAGGATGATGTGGATATCGTCTAGGATGATATGAACAAATTTTTAACAGAAACTCTAATTCACTCAATCTCTCTCCCTGAGTGTGTGTGTGCAAGGTTACTTAGCTAGGGAATCAGTTATATTACAATTGACTCAATAAAAAGAAAAATCATACATTTGACACACTTGGACCCGATCTTGAGTTGGCTTGAGTGGCTCGCGGTCTTTTGTGCCTTAAACAGATTAGCCAAGCAAAACACACTGGAAACATGTTTGTCATCATCAAAATCAGATTTGCAACACTTCTCAGATGGGGTTTATGAAAGGGAGGGCCATTGCTGATAATATTCTATTGGCTCAAGAATTTTGCCAAGACTGGATGTTAGGGTGAGAGGAGGTAACTTGATTTTGAAACTGAATATTGCCAAGGGTTATGACAACATAGATTGGAACTTTATTTATAATATTTTACAGCTCTTTGGTTTTAATTCTATTTTTATCAAGCTTATTAAAAATTTTATTAAAGTTGTTTATTTCTCTATTATTGTTAATGGTAAAAGTAATGGTTATTTTAAATCCTCTCATGGTTTAAGACAAGGTGACCCTATTTCTCCTACTCTTTTCATTATTGCTACTAAATTTTTATCTAGAGGCCTGACCAATCTCTTTGAGAATTCTCTGAGTCTTTATTTTGGAACGTTGGGTGGTTTTCCCATCTTTCACTTATGTTTTGCTGATGACTTTATTATTTTTACGAATGCGTCTGTTAACAGGATTCATAAACTTATGCATATTTTCTATTGATTTGAAATGGTTAGTGGCTTATCTCTTAATATAAATAAGAGCTCTTTCATTGCTGCCAAGAGAGTTCCCAATGATTGTATTTTGGCCATTAAAGATTTTACTAGTTTTGTGCATGGTCAATTGCCCATTAAGTATCTTGGGGTGCCTCTGTTTAAAGGTAGAAAGAAAACTTTTCTTTTTGATGATCTTATTACCTGTGTTCAGAATAAGCTTTTATCTTGGGATTCTAAATTTCAATGTTTTGGGGGTAGATTAACTCTTGTTAAATGTGTTCTTAAATGTTTTCTTGTTTATATTTTTCAAACATTTCTTCCTACTCAAGCGGTTTGCACTAGAATTGATAAACTTATCAAGAATTTTTTTGGAAAGGTACTACTAGCAATTCCAAAATTATCTAGGCTGCTTGGGATAAATGTTGTGGTGTTTTGGTTGAAGGGACCTTGGGTTGTAAAAGTATGAATGATTCAGCTTATGCCTTTTGTTTTAAATTATGGTATAACTTTTATGCTAAAGTGAGCCTTTGGGCTAATTTTATGTATGCTAAGTATTGTGTTGGTAAGCACCCTACTACTTGTTATTTTAACCAAGGTGATTCTAAAGTGTGGCAGAGACTTTACAAGGTTAAATGGGTTGTTGAGCCTTTCATTTCATGGGGGCTTGGTGAAGGTAATATTTACTTTTGTAAAGATCATTGGTTGGGTAAACAGTCTATTTATTCCATTACTAACTCCTCTTCCATTTCAGTTCCTAAGGTGAATTGTTTCATTACTAATAATTATTGGGACTTTGAGAAACTTCCTAATGTTATTCATGACTTTATTATTCATCAAATTCTGAACCTGCCCATCAATACTATTTTTAAGGATATTATCTTATGTGATTTATCCAAAGATGGTGTTTCTAATTTAAAGAATGCTTGGCATGCTTTTAGATCTAGGAAGAATATTAATAATATTTTCTTTATGATTTGGCATAAAAGTATTCCTTCCACTGTGGCTATTTTTGTCTGGAGAATTTTGCATAAATTCATTCCCACGAATGATAATCTCATCAAAAGAGGTTTTATTTTTCCTTCCAAGTGCCAATGTTGTTACCATATGGAGAATATGCATCATGTTTTTATTTCTGGTCCCATTGCTGTTAAAACTTGGGTTTATTTTGATGACATGTTTTAATTGAATTGTTTTAATGCTCATTTGTCAATTAATGCTATGCTCAATGCTTGGTTTATTAAGTCTAAAGGACACATCATAAATGTTATTCCTTCTCTCATTTTATGGTACTTGTGGTTGGAAAGGAATAACTCTCTTTTTAATAGTGTTCATATGAATCATCATAGGACTATACATAATGTTTAAGATATGGTTTGGGCTCTTTTCTTTGTTAAGCTACTCTCTATCAAGAATTTTAAAAATTATTATTTTGTTGGTTCTGTTGTAGGTCTTAATTGGGAGGGTGGTCATATTGCCAAAGATCCTATAATTATTTACTGGACAAAACCCCCCATAAACTTTTATAAGATAAATGTGGATGGTGCTAGCATTGACTCTTCCTTGGGTTGTGGAGGGGTTATCAGAGACAGTAATGGTAATGTTATTATGGCCTTTGTTGGTCCGTTACAAAATGGTGATGTGTTCTATGCTACCACCTTGACTATTCTCTATGGTTTAAGGTTATGTATTTCTCTTAACTTAACTAATGTTGGTATTGAGGTTAATTCTGATTACAACTTTAAATTTTTAATTTATGTTGATAATACTGGTGTGTAATCCTGATCTTTTTTATCAGGTGAGGGAGATTAAGAATCCATTGATCTTTCTGAATTATTCTTTCTATCATGCTTGTAAGGATGGTAATGCTTGTGTTACTTAGCTTGCCAGTTGGGGGTGTGGTTTAGATTATTTTTTTGATTTTATTGTTTCCAACCTACCGGTGGCATTAAAAGGGCTCCTTAGACTTGATGCTATTGGCTTACCTTATGTTCGACTTTAAGGAGTTTAGTTGGCTGGACTACTTATGTCCCTTGCTTTTGGGGGCTGTTTCTTCATCTGCTAGTTGGTTGCTTTGCTTGGGGTTCTAGTTTTTTATGATGTTGTTGTTTTGTTTGGTTGGTTGCCTTGTCGCTCAGGTTGGTCTGGTCTTGTCTAGTTTGTTCTACTTTTCCTGTATTTTGGTGTCTGATTATTGGGGGGGGGGGGGGGGGGGGGGGGGGGGGGGGGGGGGCTTGTGTGGCCTTCTTCTGGTTTACTAGGTCTTGGCTTCTAGGCCCCTTGTGTGGTGGTCATTCTCCATACCTCATTCATGATGTTGGTTTTCTTTTTGTTGTGTTATTATCTAGTGTTGTCTCTCCTGGTGCATTCTCTGGGTTTTGGCCTTGCTACCTTGGTGCCTGGTTGGGCCTGTGTAGGACAGTTTATCTTGGTTCTACGTTGGCCTGGATCTCTCGGAGTCCTGCTTGTTGGGTTTCTTCATGGATGCGAGTTTGGGGTTGGCCTTGCCTAGGTTGTTGGATTTTTTAGGGCTATTTTAATTTTGTTTGATGGGGGATGGCTTTGATCTGGATTGGCAGGTGGGTGGGTATTTTCTGGCTGTTAGTTCTATTCCTCTCTTTACTATTTTCCTTTATTAGCTCGGTCGGTTTGGGTTTTCTTATTTTCTTTGGCTTTTTGTTTATCTGGTTGGGTTTTTTTTGGTCTTTGTGTTGGGTGCATTGGTGCCTTCTCTTGGCTATACCCTTATCAGTTGGTTTTGGGGTTTTGGTTTGGTTATTTTCAGCTTCTTGATAGCAGAGGCTATCTCCTATTCAATCTTGCTGAGGTTTGGGTGGTGATGTATCCTGTGGCTATTTTTGTTCCAAATATTTTATATCTCTATTGCTCTAGTGTTTATGTGATTATTGCTTGGTCTATCTTTACATAATTCTTGGTTTTTATTATTGCTATTTCTATTTTGCCTATCAGCATTTTTTGAAGGATCTGTTTGGTGCTAATGATCATAAGGATGGTCCTGGGGATGGTAGATTGGAGCCTTTTGCTATTTTTTGGTTTGCTTCCTTTTTTTGGGTGCTCTCCCTTGAGCACCATAGAATGTTCTTAGGTGCTTTTATTTTGTTCTGTAGTTGGGAACTTGAGCTCTTAGGTTTTTATTCCTTTTATTTTTGTAGCTCTATTAAGTAGTAGTGAGCTTGAGGTCCCTTTAAGGACTGTGTACCCTTTTACATAATCAATGTGTAGGCCCCTTTATGGGTTTCCCCTTAAAAAAAACAAATTACATAATACTCATTTATCAAACCTAGTGCAAACTCAAAACTCTAAAATTCAATGTCAGAACCAAACCCAAAACCCCATGGTCTATAACTTATTTTTAAAGAAATTTCTATTGCCCTAAAACTTAGCAAAATTACCTTGGATTTATGTTCTATTACTTGCCTATTTATTAGGCATGTCCCTAGGGTCAACTATATAAATTCAAATTCAATTCAAGACCCCTAACTCCACAAACTAAAAGCATTTCATAGGTTATAAAACCTTCAAATGTTTACAGCTTATGCCACTGAGCATATCATATTATTAAATTTGATCTTGGAAGCTTTACCAAACCCATTGAATATCACAATTATCCTAAATTTGACAAATTTAATCAATATTGATCTTTAGTTTACCATGGTTGACCACAAAACCCTAAAACCCTAAACTTTAAAAATTGAATTTTCCTTAAACCTTAATATGGTGCAGTCAAACCAAGCCATGCAACCTTCTAAAAATATGTTTAAAACACTATTGAACATCCATTACACACTAACTATAATATGTTGACTAAGCTAACCTGACAAAATTTCACTTTAAACTACATTATATGCATGGAGACCCCACCAAATCTTGGCATTACCTTCAACAAACTCTAAATGATATTTGAAATGCATTGAACCTAGTTTGAACCCATGGTCAAACCAAGTTTACCGAGCCAACCATAGTTGACCACATTGCCCCTTAAGTCTTTAAATATGTATTTTGCACTAAATGACGTCGCCAATGCACTTTCAACATATCCAAAGCACCATTCAGAATGAGTTGGACCCTCCCTTGACCCTTGGTCAAACCTAGTTGACTAGCTTTAGTTTGAAAAAAATCACCATATACACTTAAAAAATTCATTTCTCATGATTTTGATTTGATCATTAAACCAAGCTCATAGGGATTGTTCATGAGGTTAATGTGAGTCTCCTAAAACATTTGAAGCCTTATACCCATATGGTTTAACCAATAGGGTTGAACCAAGTGTTAAAAATGGGGATTTATTGCTCTAAATCACCCCCCTTATCAAAGTAAATTTAAAAATTATTATAGTTAGTGTGTATTAATCCCATACACACACCCTAAGACTTTGAATCCTTGGTTTGACAAAGTGTAAATGTATGGTTTGAACCAAGCCCTCCCAAACTAATATTTTTGGACCCTAAATCAACTTAGTCCAACTTGAACCCGGCCAATGCATTGAATACACTCTAGAACATTCCTATAATAGCCCACATCAAGCCCTTGCCTCCTAAGCAGCTAAGGTGGTAAGGTTCCCCAAAACTACCTCTCTCTAATGATTGGTTCAATCTTAACTCCCTCAATAATTAACCATATGGAATCAAACACTCTAGAATCTTCCCTTGGATTCCATTGGTCAGTCCCTAACTGAAATGACTGCAAGCCATGACCGAGGTGGCAATATCTTAGCCCTTCATTCAAATTTTCTCTCTCCTAAGATTGGTTCAAGTATAACTACCTTGCCCCTTAGACCAATGATCTAAAAATTTCTAGAATTATCCATTAGCTCATATTGGTTAGTCCTAAGGTGCCTTGGATCAATGACATGGCATGCATATGGACTACTTAATTGGTAGGTTCATGCTATCTCTCCTATAAATAAACCCCTTTCCAAAGTCTCAAGAGTTTATCAATTGGTTTCCTTAGATTCCTAATATCCTCCCTAGCCTTCTCCAAGTCTTTCTTAGCCACCTCCAGTTTAAGAAAATCCCAAACTATCAAGAGAGCTAGAAAAGAAGATGTTACAAATATGGATTCAAGGATTATGATTTTGATGATAACAAACATTTCTATTTCTGTTTGAGTGCCTAACATTTTAGGTTCATAAGATCAATTGTAATTCAAGCTAGCTCAAGATCGAGTCAGTTTATTTTTGTTTCAAGGTCAACGTAATTTTTCACCTTTCTTGAGTCAGATGTAATGTAATGGATCCACAAGCTAAGTAACCTTACACACACACACACTAAGAGGGAGAATTTTAGCGAGTTAGAGTTTTTATTTTAATTTTGTTCATATTATCCTAGACGATAGTGATATCGTCTTAGATGATCCATTGAAAATAGAAACCCTAATTAGGGCAGCCTTGTTAAGTCAGTCTGATTAAGTAGATCATCTTGGATGATACTCCTATAGTACAGGATGATATGCTCAAATCAAAAAAATTTAGCCGCCAGATTATGTTAGGCAAGTTTTTATTTTTAGTATTTTATTTTAATCATCCCGTACAATACGTGTATAATCGTGGATGATTCATTACAATGATGCCTAAATTAGTAAGCTGATTAAGAAAAGAAATTAAGGATTGATTGATCTATCACATCATCCTGGACGATCAATTAGAAATCCTTATCTTCCACTGTGTCTCAACTGGATGACCTGAACGGCCTGCCGAATGATACTTCTATTTTTGAAAGAATCATACAGAATGATAGAGATATCATCCTGGACGATCAAGTCATTTTGAAATCGTCTAGCATAGTTGTCCTGGAAGACTCGAACTATGGGCCGGATGATATTGGTCATTTTTAAACTAATCATATAGGACAATATATATATCCTCCTAGATGATCAAGTCATTTTCTTTTGATCGTCCAGGCTTTTCTCCTAGACATCCTGAATTATTTGCTGGACGATATTCCCGGTTTACACTAATCATCCAAGACGATCGCAAAATTATCTCGGATGATTTGAATAAACCATGCCTTCTAATCGTCCAGAGGAACTAGATCATCAAGGCTAGAAGGTGATGATTTATACTGATCGTACAGGACCATCGAAGGATAATCCTAGACGATTTTGACGACAAGTTAAAATTTAGGGTAATTTTTGAGCCCTTTTATTTAAGGTCTCTTTCTTGCTACTGTGGAGATCTCTTGCCACTATCCTCACTTGAAATAATCTTGAGAGGGAGAGGGAGATCTTGGGAGAGAGAGAGAGGATCTTATGAGGGGGAGTTTGTGAGGTGTTCATAAAGGTTACTCCAAGTAAGGATTTGAGTCGTCATATCCAGTCATCCTCCCTTATCGCTTGGTGTCTTTGTGGGAAGGATCGTCAGTAAGAAGATCAAGGTTCTCTACCTGCTTTATGAGGAAGCAAAAGAAGGTAAGGTTCTCTTCTTACTTAAAGAGGAAGCAAAAGGAGATAAGGTTTTTTGCCTGCTTCAGGAGGAAGCAAAAGGAGTTTGGGTTCTCTGCCTCATCGGGTCGGTGAAAGGTGTTTTGTAAAGGCTTCTCCGCCTTGCTGTGGGAGCAGAAGGAGAGTCACTAAGTTTTAGTGCAATACCTGGAGGGGAGGCTCCAGGGAGTGGATGTAGGTTAAGTTGATCGAACCACTATAAAATCTGGTGTGTTCATTCTTTTCTTGTTCTATTTTTAATTTCTGCACTTTACTTTTTTGTGGATGATTGTGTGGTAATGTTGTTGTTCTATTTGATTAAATATCTCCACATCAACACGCTTTTGCAATTATTTTTAAACATTTGAAAAGGTTTTTGAAATCTATTTTGCTCAAGAATTTTTTAAAACAACTAATTCACCCCCACCCTCTTGGTTAGACTCGGGCTAGTTCACAAAGGCTTAAAATCTTTAACGAACTATGAAGTGGTATCAGAGCGGGATTCATAAAATCAAGTTTTGAAAAACTTTTGAATTTGATCCATGACTAACTTTGGTAATAGAAACACCGCGGAAGGGTATTCAATTACTCGACCACCCTTGTTTGACAATATACCTTTTGATTTCTGGAAAACTCACATGTCCACCTTTTTACAATTGATTGATTATCGCATGTGGATGCTTGCTAAAGATGGTAATAATGCACCATTTAGACTTGTTAATGGTGTTAAAACTGAACTTCCTTTTTCTGAATGGACACTTTATTATAGGGATTTAGTGCAACTTAATGCTAAATATTTGAATTACTTTTTCTGTGCACTGAAATCTGAGGATTACATGCGTGTGTCAACTTGTATCACTGGCAAAGAAATTTGGGATAAATTATGCATCACTTATGAGGGAACAACAGAAGTTAAACAGTCTAGGTTGAATATCTTACTTCACGCCTACGAACTCTTTGCTTGAAACCTAGTGAGTCAATATCTGAAATGTACACTAGGTTAACACAAATTGTCACCTCTCTGCATGCCTTAAGAAGACAACTCACCAACTATCAAAAAGTTAACAAAATGTTAAGATGTTTTCCTTCTTCCAATAATTCCAAGATAACTACAATTACTGAATCCAAGGATTTAAACACTTATTCTATTGATAACTTACGGGATCAGTCATTGCTTACGAGCAAGGAGTGAAACAAAGACAACTTGATACAAGTGAGAAGAAAAAGGAGAAAATGGTGGCGTTGAAGGTGAATGATATGGATAATGATACTTCAGGGTTTGAAAGTGATGATGTTACCTAAATCACTAGGTAATTTAAAGCTTTCTAAGGAAGAAACACAAGACTATCAGAAATAAAAAAAAGGTAAGTCTAGCAAAAATTCTAAAGGTTCTTGTGATATAGTTTGCTTTGAATGTAGGAAGCCAGTATATATAAAAGCTGATTGTCCTACACTTAAGGCTCACCCAAGCAAGGAGAAGGGTGAGGAGAAACCCAAGTTCATGAAGAATAAGAAACAGATCCAAAAGGCTTTATGGGCAGATTCTGCATCTGACTCCTCTGAGATCGCAACTGAAGAAAAGACTATAAACTTGTGTCTGATGGCAGATGAACATCATGGTTAGTCTGACTAAGAAGATGGATGCTATCACATAAGTCCTCGTGAGAGCATGTGGTACCTGGACAGCGGATGCTCGAGGCATATGACTAGAGATGCAAATTAATTCATTTCGCTTGAGGCCAGGGCTGGAGGCAAGGTCACTCTTGGAGACAACACCACAAGGAAAGTGGTGGGTGGAGGTATAATCAAAAACTCCAAGAAACTTTTAATTGAAAATGTTTTGCTTGTAGATGGACTAAAACACAACTTACTTAGCATCCGTCAAATCTGAGACAAAGGATTCATCATAAAGTTTCTGGCAAACAGTTGCATTATCAGCTTAAATAATAAAACTATTTTGCAGGGCAAGAGGATCAACAATGTTTATATACTTGATTTAAATAACATTGAGTGTGCTACATCATTTTGCTTGAAAACTACTGCTGATGAGTCTTGGCTGTGGTAAAGGAGGTTATGTATTGCCTGCATGAAAACCCTTAGAAAAGTAACCCAAAAGGACTTAGTTAGAGGTGTCCCTAAACTTAAGTTCACTAAGGACCATGTGTGTGATGCCTATCAACTAGTGAAGCAAGTCCAATCCTCTTTCCACTCCATTAACGACATTCACACCTCTACACCTTTAGAAGTCCTTCATATGGATTTACTTGGATCCATTAGTACTGCCAGCTTAGGGGGAAAAGTCTATGGATTTGTGATGGTCGATGACTAGTTGAGGTTCACTTGGATTAGATTTCTATCACACAAAGTTGAGTCATTTTATGAATTTAAATCTTTCTCCACTTGGATTCAAAAGAAGTTAGATTATGAGATCTTGACCATCCATAGTGATCATGGTGGAGAGTTTGAAAATGTGAAATTTGGAACTTTATGTGAGGAGCAAGGGTTTAGCTACAACTTTTCAGATCCTAGGACCCCTCAGTAGAACGGGGTAGCTAAACGGAAGAATAGGACCTTAGTGAAAGCCACTAGACCCATGCTTATTAAGTATTAACTTCCAAAATACTTTTAGGCAGAAGCGATGAACACAGCCTGTTATGTGTTGAGTAGGGTGAATGTTAGATCTAAATTGAATAAGATACCCTATGAGATCATTAAGGGTAGAACTCCAAACCTATCCCACCTCCATGTCTTTGGCTGTAAGGTCTTTATTCTTAATAATGAGAAATCATCCTTAGGAAACTTTGACCCAAAATTTGATGAAGGAGTGGTCTTAGGATATTCAAGTGTGAGGAAATCCTTTAGAGTGTTTAATAAGAGGATAAGAGTGGTGGAGGAGACTACTCACATAGTGTTTGATGTATCTGATCCTAAGAAATCTAGAGCTGATGAAGAAGATGAATTAGGAGAGATTACCCAAGGAGTAGAATCTACAAATCTAGAGAAAAGGGTAGAGCCTCAAAACACTGATGTAGTAGGAGAGATTACACAAGGAGTTGAAAATATAAATCTGGAGGAAAGGGTAGAACCTCAAAACACTTTGCTTAGAGATTAGAGATATTCTTCGAGTCATCCTAAAGAACTGATCTTTGGAGACCCTTATGAAGGTGTTAGAACTAGGCATGGACTTAGGAAGGAAGTAAACCATTCCACCTTTATCTCAATGACTGAACCCACCAACATCAATTAAGCCCTTTCTGATGAATTTTGGATCTTAGCGATGTAAGAAGAACTTAACCAATTTGTGAGGAATGATGTTTGGGAGTTAGTAGAAAGACTTAAGAATCAAAGTGTAGTAGGAACCAAATGGGCCTTTAAGAATAAAATGAATGATTCCGGCGTGGTGGTTAAGAATAAGGCAAGATTGGTGGCTAAGGGGTACAATCAAATAGAAGAGATTAATTTTGAGGAGACTTTTGCTCCTGTAGCTAGATTGGAAGCTATTAGAGTGATACTAGCCTTTGCTTGTTATAAGGGATTTAAGCTTTTCAAATGGATGTCAAGAGTGCCTTTTTAAATGGGGTAATAAAAGAATATGTCTTTGTAGAGAAAAACCCAGGTTTTGAGAGTTCCCAATATCCAAATCATGTTTATAAATTAAAAAAGGCATTATATGGATTGAAACAGGGACCCAGAGCTTGGTATGAGAGGCTTAGCACATTCCTACTAGAAAGAGAGTTTGTTAAGGGGAGCGTAGAAACCACCCTTTTTCTGAGGAAAGTAAGAGGTGATTTACACATTGTCCAGATCTATATTGATGATATACTTTTTGGATCTTCTGATAAAAACTTATGTGATGATTTTTGTAAGACAATGAGTAAAGAGTTTGAGATATGTATGATGGGAGAATTGTCCTACTTTTTAGGGTTTATTATAAGGAAAATGGATGATGGAACCTTTCTTAATCAATCAAAATATATTAAGGACATCTTGAAGAAATATGAAATGCACAAAGCTAATCCAATCAACACTCCCATGAGTTCCAGTGTTTAGTTAGATAAGGATTCAAATGGAAAATCTATTGATCAGAAGAAGCATAGAGGAATAAGTGGATCACTTCTTTACTTGACTGCTAGTAGACCTGATATCATGTTTAGTGATTGTCTTTATGCTAGATTTCAAGCTAATCCTAAAGAATCCCACCTGACTATAGTTAAGAGAATTCTCAGATATCTCTTAGGGACCCAAAACTTAAGAATCTGGTATCCTAGGCACAACACTTCCTTTGAACTTATTAGATATTCTGATTTTAATTTTATAGGGTGTAGGGTGAATAGAAAGAGCACTTCTAGAACTTGATAATTCATAGGAGAGTCTTTAGTCTCCTGGTCCAGTAAGAAACAAAACTCTATTACACTTTCCACTTCTGAAGCTGAGTGCATTACCTTAGGAAGTTGTGTGGCCCAAGTCCTTTGGTTGAAGCAATAAATTTTGAATTTAGGATTACCAGTTGGCATAATTTTAGTTCTATGTAATAACACCAATGCCATCTACATCTCTAAGAATCCTATCCAACATTCAAGAACCAAACACATTGACATAAAGCATCACTTCATTAGGGACCATGTTACCAAAGGGGACATTGAGCTACACCATGTAATAACCGAAAACTAATTGGTTGACATCTTTACTAAACCAATGGCCTTTAGCTCATTCAGCATTTTAAGAACCAGATTGGGTGTGATCGAGATAAATGCATGAATTTATTGATTATTGATTTTTGAAGTTTCTATTTTTCATTTTTCTTTTAGTTTTTGTTTAATTTGATTGTCTGTTTCTTCTTAGATCTTTTATTTTCCAAATGATTTTTATTTGTTTGATTTACTTATCAAATTTGGTTATTTCTTTTTATGGACTTTCCTCTTATTTTTTATCTACTATTTACTCTCTTCAGAATCAGATCACTGCTAACTACTGTTGATAAAGTGGATTTCTAACTGAGAGTTTTGCCTTATTTTTAGTTTGAAGCTTATAAGCAGTAATTGACTCCTCTGAAATAGTCAAAAGGAAGAAACATTGATGATTATTTCTCTACCTTTAACTCCTTTAATGGTGTATTGTTCCTTTTGGATAAAAATTATTTTTAAAACTAAAAAGTTGGTTTTTTAAAAAGTGATCTATTTTATCTTCCTATAGTAATCTATCTGATATGCATAGTTTTTTTGAATCATTATTATGTTTTTCTTAATCAGGTGATTTTACTTATCATATAAAATATAATTGTATTCTATAAATTACTCCTCCTTACTATAGAGAGTGAGTTTTTTCTTCTCTTATGTCTGGAAGGTAACTTCATAACTGAGACTCTTTAGAAATTATAAAAGGAAGTAAGCTTGCAAAAGAAATAAAAAGCTGCACAAAATGGGCCCAAAAATGAAAAGATGCGCAATGACGCCAAAAATGGAAAGATACGTAATGTGTATCAAAAATTAAAAGATGCGCAAAGTGTACCAAATAAATTAAAAAAGAGGTATAAAATGAGCCCACAAAGAAATAAGCTTTCTTCCCTTTCAAATCTCTAAATATCTTAGAAAAATCTACGTGCCACTTAATATTTTCAAACACTTGAGATTAAAAATCATGACATTTGATTCCTTACTTTGTAATACTATTTTATAAGATATTTTTCTAAAATAAGGCTTGAAAGGATCTCTTTCAAATCTATTTTTTTTCTTCTGAATTAGACTTTTATTTGAAAGGAATATGAACTTGTAAGTTGTCCGAGGTAGGAGTTACGAAAATAAAATATTCAATTTTTTTGGATTCTAGTGTCGTCAATTTTCTTCTTATTAGATTTTGAATTGAAAATTAAGAAAAAATTCTGATTTACTGGAGCAGCTCTTTAAAAAAAAAATCCTTTTTTGGTTTTTGTTATTATTTCCTTGTGTTTATTTTTTATTTTTCTGTCTCTACTTTTATTGTGATTTTTTTTATTTTTGGGTCCCCCAATCATTCCTCTCCATCATTTATTTTTTCACTTTTATCTTCACATCGTCCTGGATGATATGATCAAATTATCCCCATCTTGATCCAACGGCTGATCTGAACCAATTATTGGTGATCATCCTAGATGATACACCTCATCGTCCTGGATGATCCATGTGGCAGTAGTTGGATGATTTAAATTTGGCCTGTCTGATTCATTTATTGCATATCATCATTGACGATCAACCTAATCATCTTGGATGATACTTTTAGTCAGAAGTCATCCAGCCTGATTCCTCACGACTATTGCCTGTGTCTAATCATCCTGGATGATCTGATCTCCTTTTTGACCAATTGTCTTGGATGCAATTATTGCTACCTATCATCCTGGACTTTCCCTCGATCGTCTTGGATGATATGGCCGATTTCTATTTAAATAATTGATTTCAACCATTATTTCACCAATATCCCTTTATACTCTCATACAATCCTCTTCTTATGGCTGGTGGCAAGAGATGTAGGCAGCAAGGAGCTAGTTCCTCAAGGGGAAGTGTCGATCCCCGCTTCCCTGATACAGTTAATCAGGTTGCATTCTAATAATATCTCGATGTGGGGATTACTTAGTCCAAAATTATGAATCACGTATCCTAACCTATCTGGTACTATACCTTTTTGCTCACACATCCCTCACCTTCATTTTAACACTTGCTTTTCTGTTCAGCACTGAATTTCTTCATGTTTTCTTTGTGAACCTTCCCATTGATTTTGCCTATACCTCGCTTCGCTCTTATGTTAACAGACACCCCATAGAGTTAACCACTCAAGACTTTCATTACAATCTCCAACTTTCTATCACTAGCGATAAACTTCATCTTTTATCCTCTGATCCTGACTTTAACTGGAGTGATTCCAACCATTTCCTTAGAAACACCAATGCCCATACTAAGATAATGCTTGCTCTTCCTTAGTTAAGGTTACAAGGACAATCCAGCATGCCCGTCGCTCCTCTATCATTCCAAAGGCTGGGGACCGCATCCATATTACCCCCTTGCTCTCAATGACTACCTATTACATCATGGCCGATCATGACTTCAATGCAATTGATCTCCTATTTTGCTAAATTGAATACCTAACTAGCATTAGGGATTCAGGCCACAGAAGATGTCCCAACCTAGCCTTAGGATACCTCATTTCCTATAATCTTGAAATAAAATACAATCTTCAATATCCAATTACAACAAATGTCCCTCCTTCCTTCTACTCCAACAACTCTTTCCATGTTCTTCATAGTACTCATCTTCATTCAGAGCCCAGTACAGATGTTGAGAAAGAAGAGGAAGAAGCTGCTCCTGAACCTGCTGCACCTGCTCCTCTCCAAATAGAATCACCATTGGATCACCTGGTGCATAGGTTTAACTAGTGGGAGACCCGCTTTGACTTCTACGTGGTTTCCCAGGAGCAGCTACACGCTGAAGTTGTGAATCAATTCAATGTCTACGTTGCCCAGCAGCAGCAGCAGCATGACTAGGACCTGGCCTGGTTTGGAGAACAGTTTGTCACCCTTCACAGTCTATTTCAGCCACCACCACCACCTCCTCCATCTGATCAGGGTCCCTCTTTTTACTAGCTTAGTTGCTTTTTCTATTTTTTAGCTATGTTTTTGTATTGCATTTTTATGTTCCTCTGTGATGTTTTTTCTATTTTCCCCTTTTTCAGATGTCAAAAGGGGGAGTAGTTAGTGTTCTTAGTTTGTGTTCTAGTTATTCTTCTATTTAAATTATTAATGTTCAGTATCCTTGTACTATTTGCCTAGCTAATAAAATTTACATTGCTTAGCTTTCATTGCTCTGTGTATTATTTGCTGAATTGAAAATTTTTTAACCAATGTTTACCATCATCAAAAGGGGGAGATTGTTGCAAATCTAGATTCAAGGATTATAATTTTTATTTTTATTTGAGTGCCTAACCTTTCAAGTTTGTAAGATCAACTGCAATTCAAGCCAGCTCAAGATCGAGTCAGTCTATTTTTATTTCATGGTCAATGTAATTTTTCACCTTTCCTAAGTCAGATGTAATGTAATGGATCCCCAAACTAAGTAACCTTACACACAAACACACTTAGGGGGAGAATTTTAGTGAGTTAGAGTTTTTGTTTTGAATTTGTTCATATCATCATGGATGATTCATTAAAAAGAAAAACCCTAATTAGGGCAGCCGTGTTAAGTCAGTCTGATTAAGCAGATCATCCTGGATGATACTCTCATCATATAGGATGATATGCTCAAAGCAGAAAATCTCAACCACCAGACTATGTTAGATAAGTTTTTACTTTTAGTATTTTGGTCTAATCATCCCGGACGATACATGTATCATCCTGGATGATTCATTATAATCATGCATAAATTAGTTGGCTAATTAAGGAAAGTAATTAAGGATTAATTAATTGATTACATCATCTTGGATGATCACAAGATCATCCTAGATGATCAATTAAAAGTCCTCATCGTCCAATGTGTCTCAACTGGATGACTCGAACTGTCTGCCGTACGATACTACCATTTTTGAACTAATTATACAGGATGATAGAGATATCATCCTGGATAGTCAGGTCATTTTAAAATCATCCAGCATAGTTATCCTAGATGACCCAAACTGTGGGTCGGACGATATTGGTCATTTTTGAACTAATGGTATAGGATGATATAAATATCATCTTAGACGATCAAGACATTTTCTTTTGATCATCCAGGCTTTTCTCTTGGATGTCCTAAACTATCTGCTGGATGATATTCCTGATTTATACTTATCACCCATGATGATATCAGAATTATCCTAAATGATCTGAACAAACCATATCTTCTAATCATCCAGAGGAACTAGATCGCCCAGGCCAGAAAGTAATGATTTACATTGATCGTACAGGATAATCGAAGGATCATCCTGGATGATTTTAGAAGGCAAGTTAAAATTTAGAGCAATTTTTGAGCCCTTCTATTTAAGATCTCTTTCTTACTACTGTGGAGATCTTTTACTGCCGTCCTCACTTGAAATATTCTTGAGAGGGAGAGGGAAATCTTAGGAGAGAGAGAGGACCCTGTGAGAGGGAGTTTGCAAGGTGTTTGCAAAGGTTTCTCTAAGTAAGGATTTGACTCATCGTCTCCAGTCATCATCCCGTGTCCCTTGGTGCTTTGTGGGAAGGTTCGTCAGCCAGAAGATCAAGGTTCTCTGCTTGCTTCAGGAGGAAGTGAAAGGAGGTAAGGTTCTCTGCCTACTTCAGGAGGAAGCGAAAGGAGGTAAGGTTCGCTGCCTGCTTCAGGAAGAAGTAAAAGGAGTCTAGGTTCTCTGCCTCACCGGGTCGGTGAAAAGGAGTTTTATAAAGGCTTCTCTGCCTTACTGTGGGAGCAGAAGGAGAGTCACTATGTTTTAGTGCAATACCTAGAGGGGAGGCTCTGGGGAGTGGATGTTGGTCAAGATGATCGAACCACTATAAAATTTGGTGTGTTCATTCTTTTACTATTCTATTTTTAATTTTTGCACTTTACTTTTCTGTGCATGATCGTATGATAAAGTTGTTATTCTGTTTGATTAAACATCTCCACATCAACGTGATTTTGCAATTATTTTAAAACATCCAAAAAAGTTTTAAAAATCTATTTTTCTCAAGAATTTTTGAAACAACCAATTCACCCCCCCCCCCCCCCCCCCTCTTGATTAGCCTCGGGCTAGTTCACAAGGGCTAAACATCCTTAACAAACTTTCAGAAGAGAGAAAGGATAATTGAAATTTATCTTCTAATCCAGCCAAAATAAGCTCTTGGAGTCTTCTAAAGAGTTGAAGAGGATCTTAATACCTTTGGAACAAGTCTATGTTGAAATTCAGGATCCTGAGCACTTAATTTTGATGGTGACAACTAATACTTACTGAATCCATATGGACTTCCTTTAGATAACAAATGCTTATCCTTGTATATGAGCACTAACATTTCAGGTCATATGCACACTGCTCAAGGTTACTGGAGACTCAAACCTGGTAGAATAGGATGTTGAAAAGTCTGTAATTTTTATTTTCTTGAGCCTGCCAGAGAAGCATGTATATGAAAGGAGCAACCATGCACACACACAGGGGGAGATTTATTTTAAATGTTAAAATTTTTTTAAGAATATCGTACTGTACGATTTAAAATCGTACTGTATGATTAATTAATAATACTCAGGCTAACGACTATTTTTCATATGATTAAATTTGTAATCTAATCGTACTGTATGATACCTATCATACTGTACGATAAGATACAATTGAGAATCCCTAGCCGCCAAAATAAGTTTGTTAAGTTTTTAATTTTGATTTACTGAACAGATCATACTGTACGATGTTGATCGTACCGTACGATTAATTGAATACTTACCAAAATTATCTCCCGTAATCAGGAAATAAACGTTGGTTTCTTATTTAATGTCAATCGTACTGTACGATGATATATCGTACCGTATGATAGACAGAGATGATTACATTCATCCCTTCGATCGTACCAGATGAAACCAAGGTTTTTTATTCTGTTCATCCTAGATGATATTCATATCGTACAGGACGTTATCCTGAAATGAACTAATCATACTGTACGTTTAGTGAAGTGCTGGACGACTGACAGAGATGATTTCAGTCATCCTGTCGATCGTATCAGACGAAACCAAGATTTTATATTCTATTCATCCTGGACGATATTCGTATCTCACAGGATGATATCCTGAAACAAACTAATTGTACTGTACGACTAGTGGAGTGCTGGATGACTGGCAGAGACAAATTCTTTCATCCAAGGGATCGTCCCACAGATGTTCCTGTACGAACAGTACGAATCAACATTATCATACTGTACAATATACATATCATACAGTACGATATATATAAATTTTGATAACTATTCGTCTGTGCTTGTACTGGACAGAGCTGTACTTGAACTGATTGTACTGTACGATTATATATCGTACTGTACGAACAGAAACGCAAAAGTTGAAATCTTTAGGGTTTTCTGAAGCCTGATATAAAAACAACTAAAAAATTTTTATAAGGAGTGGTTGGTCTATCCTCTTGCTGTGAGAGGCTTTGAGGGAAGAAGGAGATTCGTGAAGGAGAAGTTTTTCCTTGGAGAGATCCAGGGCTTGAGAGAGGAAGGTGAAGGTGAGCTTGAGCGTGAGGGAGAAGTAGTGTGAGGGGATCACACGGTGTCTCCAAGCTAGCTGTATGCTTTGCTCCTCTTGTGGCTTTGGGGAGTCTCGGGAAAGTTCTCGAGGGAAGAGTCACTTCAAGATCAACATCATCAAGGTACTCTGCCATCTCCAGGAGGGAGAAGAAGGAGAAGGTCCACTACCGTCACCAGGAGTGTGACATAGCGTTTGGTATTCCGCCGCACCGAGAGAGGTGAAAGTGAGTATTGTAAAGGCTTCTCCGCCTTGATGTGGGACCAAAAGGAGAATCAACTTTTACTAGCGCAAATCCCGGAGTAGAGGACTCCGGGGAGTGGACGTAGGTCAAGTGACCGAACCACTATAAAAATCTCTGGTGTGTTTTTCCATTTTATCATACTTTACTTTTCATGCTCTTAATTAGTACGTTAAATTGCTTGGTGAAAAATCATGATTTAAATCTTGTATTGTGAAAGCTACAATTGAATTACCAATATCATCGTTGTGAATGTTGTACTTGCTTCTGCATGTTATTCGTTGAGTTATCGTTTAAAAAATACAAAAAATAAAACTCTTATTTAGGATTGATTTTTTAAAATACCAATTCACCCCCCCTCTTGGCGTATCTCGTACTTTCAAGTGGTATCAATGCGTGGTTTAAAAATAGTGTTTTAGAAAACCTAGAAACGTAAGATCCATGGCTCAATTTGGTAACCGTAACACTGCGGAGGGTTATTCTATAACCCGGCCACCTTTATTTGACAATATATCGTTTGATTTTTGGAAAATACGCATGTCTACATTTTTACAGTCTCTAAACTATCACATGTGGATGTTGGTCCAAGAAGGTTCTTCTGCACCATTTCGTATGTTGAATGGAATTAAAACTGAACAATCGTTTAATGAATGGAGCATTGAGGATAGAGAACTTGCACAGTTAAATGCTAAATGTCTAAATTGTTTTTTTTTTTTTTGCACATTAAAATCAGAAGACTAGATGCGAGTATCAACTTGTACTACTGGTAAGCAAATTTGGGACAAACTATGTATAACGTACGAAGGAACTAGTGAGGTCAAACAATCTAGGTTGAACATACTGCTACATGATTACGAACTATTCCGCATGAAACCTAGTGAAATTATATATGACATGTACACTCGATTCACCTAGATTGTAACATCTCTGCATGCTTTATGGAGAGAGTTGTCTAACTCAGAAAAAGTAAATCAAATACTGCGATGTTTGCCTAGCTCGTATGATGCTAAAATCACTGCAATAACTGAGTCAAAAGACCTAAACGTTTATTTTATTGATAATTTACTTGGGTCACCCATTGCCTACGAGCAAGGAGTGAGTCAACGACAAAGTGATGCCGGTGAAAAGAAGAAGGAGCGAATGGTGGCTTTAAAAGCAAACATTTCTGAAAGTGACAGCTCAGCAGCGGAGGAAGATGATGACATCGCCTTGATGACTCGTTAGTTAAAAATTTTTTGAAAAGAAAGCAGCACCGTCATCAAAGCAATTGGAATAAAGGTAAACGCTCAAAGCATACTAAAGTTGCATCTGACATAATTTGCTTTGAGTGCAGGAAACCCGATCATCTCCGAGCTGATTGCCCCAACATCAAGACTCATCAAACCAAGGAAAAGGGTGAGGAAAGATCAAAGTTCAAGAAGGGAAAATTTAAGACAGAAAAAGTATTTTGGGCCGACTCTGCCTCGGAATCATCTAAAGAAGAAGCAGAGGAGGAGGTAACAAATCTATGTCTTATGACTAATGATAATCTTGATCAATTAGATCAAGATGAGGTATGTCAACTATCTTACGATGAACTGCTTGTTATTTCTGAAAAAAATCCATGACTCGTATAGAAAGTTAAAGAAAAAGCATGTTAGTCTTAATATTGGGTTTAGTACTTTACAAAAGGAGCATGTTAGTGTAGTTAAGAATTTTTCAAACTTGGATAAAGATCATATGTCTTTGCTTGATGAATATGATGCATTAAATAAGAAGCATATTGAGTTAACCACTACACACGATACCTTGAAATCATCACATGTTGAACTAGAGAATGCATTTAAGGAACTAGAAGAACTAGCAGGGGAACTAAGAAGTAGTGAGCATACATTAAGATTTGAATATGCAAGTCTTAACCAAGAGAACAAATTTTTAAATGAAAAACTTCATGCATTTGAAAATAATAAAAAACCTCCCACATTTACTGAGTTTTTTTAGCCTCCACCATGTGAACCATCTCATTCAAAACCTGCACGGCATGCATCATCCAAACCCAGAAATAGACAGTACCACCCCCGTAGATTAGTGAACCCATTTCCCGGTGTTAGGTGTTACTCTTGTGGCATGCTAGGTCACATAGCCCGCACATGCACAATTCACTATAGGACACATCTAGTGTAGAGACCTAAATCGCATTCATCACAGCATAACATGCATACATTTCATTCAAATAAGCATAGGGTGGAACCCAAACTCACTTGGGTTCCCAAAGCTCATATGTGATTGACATTGTAGGGATGCTCTCACAAAAGACCTAGTGAGAGCATATGGTACCTGGACAGTGGCTGCTCGAGACACATGATTGGAGACATGAAGCAGTTCGTGACACTGGAGGCCAGGTCAGGAGGCAAGGTAACTTTGGGAGATAACACCACCAGGAAAGTGGTGGGCTCAGGTATCATTGGAAACACTATGAATTTGATTATTGAGAATGTACTTTTAGTTGATGGTTTAAAGCATAATCTTTTAAGTATAAGTCAACTATGTGACAAGGGCTTTGACATAAAATTTCTTTCTAATAAATGCATGATTAGCTTAAATGAGACACTGGTGTTAGAAGGAAAATGCATAAATAATGTTTACATGTTAGATTTAAACTACATTAAAAACTCAAACTCTTTCTGTCTGAAAATAATAGCTGATGACTCTTGGTTATGGCATAGGAGACTATGCCATGCTAGTATGAAAACACTTAGGAACATCACTCAGAAAGACTTAGTTAGAGGCATACCAAAGTTAGACTTTACTAAGGATCATCTTTGTGATGCCTGCCAATTAGGAAAACAAGTTAAATCTTCATTTCATACAATCAAGGATATCAACACCACTAGGCCACTAGAAACTCTCCACATGGACCTATTCGGACCTGTTAGTACAGCCAGCCTAGGAGGGAAGTTGTATGGGTTTGTAATACTGGATGACTACTCTAGGTTTACTTGGGTGAAATTCCTAGCTCATAAGAGTGAGTCATTTGAAGAGTTTAGAATTTTCTCCACTTGGATTCAAAGGAAATTAGGATGTGTAATTTCAACAATTCATAGTGATCATGGTGGGGAATTTGAGAATGATAAAATCATTTTGTAAAGATGTTGGAATAGAACATAATTTCTCTACTCCTAGAACTCCTCAGTAAAATGGAATAGCAGAAAGAAAGAATAAAACTTTAGTTGAAGCTGCTAGGGCTATGTTAGCTGAATACACTCTTCCTAGATATTTTTGGGCAGAAGCAGTGAATGCCGCGTGCTATGTATTAAATAGGGTAAATGTTAGATCCAAACTTAATAAGAAACCCTATGAGTTGCTTAAGGGTAGGACACCCAATCTTTCCCACTTACACGCTTTCGGTTGCAAATGCTTCATCCTAATCAATGGCAAGTCACCCTTAGGAAAGTTTGATCCTAAATCTGATGAAGGGATTTTCCTAGGCTACTCATCTGTAGGTAAAGACTATAGAATATATTCAATAAGAGAACCCTAATAGTAGAAGAGCCCACCCATGTGGTATTTGATGAATCTAATAAGACCTCTCAATCTAATCATCCAGAAGAAGAATTTGAGGTTATACGGGGAGTAGAAACCATTACCATAGAGACTAGAGCAAAACCTCAGGAACATCTGCCTAGAGATTGGAAATTTTATTCTAATCATCCTAGAGAATTGATCTTAGGAGACCCATCAGAAGGGGTAAAAACTAGGCATGGACTTAGGAAAGAGGTTAGTCATTCTGCATTCATATCTATGATCGAATCCACGAATATATATCAAGCCTTAGGAAATGAATTTTTGATCCTACCAATGCAAGAAGAGTTGAACCAATTCGTTAGGAATGATGTATGGGAATTAGTTAAAAGACCTAAAGAACAAAGTGTGGTTGGAACTAAATGAGTCTTTAAAAATAAGATGAATGACTCTGGAATAGTAGTGAGTAACAAGGCTAGGTTAGTAGCAAAGGGGTACAACCAAATTGAAGGAATAGATTTTGAAGAAACCTTTGCTCCGGTAGCTAGACTAGAAGCCATCAGGGTACAGTTAGCCTTTGCTTGTTTTAGGGATTTTAAGCTGTATCAAATGGATGTCAAGAGTGCCTTCCTGAACGGGATAATCAAGGAAGATGTTTATGTGGAGCAACCTCTGGGGTTTGAAAACTCACAATTTTCAAACCACATGTTCAAACTGAAAAAGGCACTATACGGGTTAAAACAAACACCTAGAGCCTGGTATGAAAGACTTAATACGTTCCTACAAGATAGAGGCTTTGTTAAGGGTAGTGTGGACACCACCTTATTCTTGAAGAAGGTAGGAGTTGAGGTACTCATTGTTCAGATTTATGTAGATGACATCTTGTTCGGATCGACAGAGAAAAGCTTATGTAATGAATTTTCAAAAACAATGAGTGATGAGTTTGAAATGAGTATGATGGGAGAACTTGGTTACTTCCATAGATTTAGTGTAAAACAAACATAAGGTGGAACGTTCCTTAGCCAATCTAAGTACATAAATGATATTTTGAAAAAATATGAAATGGACAATGCTAAGGCTATGAATACACCCATGGGCTCTAACATTTAATTGGATAAAGATCCCAGTGGGAAGTCAGTAGATCAAAAGAGGTATAGGGGAATAATTGGATCGCTTCTCTACTTGACTGCCAGCAGACCAGACATAATATTTAGTGTGTGTCTCTGTGCCCGCTTTCAAGCAGACCCGAAAGAATCTCACATGACTGCTGTCAAAAGAATTCTTAGATATCTACTAGGCACCCCGAACTTATGAATTTGGTATCCTAGACACAGCACTACTTTTTAAATCTTAGGGTACTCAGATTCAGACTTTGTAGGATGTAGGGTAGAGAGAAAAAGCACTTCTGGTACTTGTCAATTCATTGGACATTTGTTAGTTTCATGGTCCAGTAGAAAATAGAATTCGGTAGCACTATCAACAGCCGAAGCAGAATATATAGCAGTAGGTAGCTGTGTTGCACAAGTTTTGTGGTTAAAACAACAACTGTTAGATCTAGGACTACTTGTAGGAACCATTCCAATCATGTGTGACAACACCAGTGCTATTTGCATATTCAAAAATCTAATTCAACATTCACGAACAAAATATATAGACATTAGACATCATTTCATCAGAGATCACGTAGCCAAAGGAGATATTGAACTGCACCACGTTGCTACTGAAGATCAATTGGCTGACATTTTTACAAAACCATTAGATTATGACACATTTAGCACTTTAAGAACAAAATTAGGTGTCATAGACATTCAAGCCTAAAATACAAAAAAAAAACAAAAAATATTTTTGTGTGTTTATTATGATTAGTTTGTTTAAAAACAAAAAAAAATTAATGAAAAAAAATGGTTTCCTGATCCTCTTACCTTGCTGCTCACAAACCTTGAATTTCTCTAACAATCGTACTGTACGATCCAATATCGTACTGTACGATAATATTAAAATCACTCAAATCTCAGCCGTCCACTCCCATTCACGGTTAGATCTTTCATGTCTTATACCTATCATACTATACGACTCACCACTCGTACCGTACGATACATATTATTGGCCATCGTACTGTACGAACTACACATCGTATGGTACGATCCACGTGTCAAATGGATTAGGACGAATTTAAACTTGGCCGGTAGGAATATTATTGCATTTCATACTATACGAACACCTATTCGTACTATACGATTCTTTTTGTCAAAGGTCGTTCAGACGACTTCTCAGGACGAACACCTCACTCTCATGTTCGTACAGTATGATTCTGATCATACTGTATGATTTGACTCACTTTTTTGAACGGTCATCCAGATAATATTATTGCACCTATCGTACTGTATGATCCGCAATCGTACTGTATGATAGTTCACAAATTCTATAAAATGGTGGGATTCTTTGACTACATTCACTCACTCTCACTCACTCCAAGTTTCCTCTCTCTCTCTCAAATCCCTTCTTCAACCATGTATGGTGCAAGTAAGCGCGGCCGAATGATCGTTGGGAGCTCTTCCTCCTCTCGGTGTTTCGATGATCGCTTTCTCTCTACTACAGATGAGAAAGTATACACTAAACTCAAGGAAGCCAAAATCACTCCATCTCGCACGCTGAATCAAGCCGCTCTGAATTTCGAGGTGATGAACCTTTTTGCATCAACCACCCTTCAATTCCTGTTGACTCTAGGCTTTCCTTTCCACTCCGAACTTCTTTTTGAGTTTCTTGCCAATTTCAAAATCAACCTAGAAAACACCACTTTCACTTCCTATGTCTGCAAACAGCATGTCGTTATCACCGTCAACGACATTGCTGCACACATTGGGTTGTCCACTAACGGCCCTCGTCCCCAATCTATGATCTCACATGATTATGATTGGACATCAGTTAATATGACCCTTAGAGGTGTCCTATCCAATCAACACCTACCCCTTGTTCAAACACTGAATCAGAATGCCCACGTTATCCAGCATGTCCTTCGCACGTCCATCATACCCAAAGCTGGAGACCGCATCCATATTACTCCACTGCTTTCTGTCGCCACGTATCTAATAATATCTGGAACAAAATTCAATGAAGCCCAAATGGTTTTTGATTATATCCATACCCTGTCTGCATACCGATATCCCGGTGCCCGCCGAAAACTGAACCTTTCTTTAGGGCATGTCATAAGATACATCTTAGATGCCAAGTACCAACTTCATTATCCGCTACCTCTAGATTATCTTCCTATCTTCTACTCAGATGCCTCTTTTCATATCTTATTCCATCAGGGGGCCGCTCACGCCGATCCCGAGTTTGATGACGAAGAGGCTGCTGCTCCTGCTGACGCCCCTCCACCACCACCAATCCACCCACCTGGTCTTGCTCCTCCTGACTACCCTCATGATGACATCATGCAATGCCTTGATCGACTGGAGACTAGGTTGGATTCCTACATTGCCCAGCAATATCAGGAATATGAAACTGATATGAAATGGTTTAGGGAGCGCTTCACCTCCATCGATCACCAGTTTGCGTCCCTTCATCAGTACTACCAACTGTTTCCACGACCTCCACCACCACCTCCGGATCGGGATCCAAAATTTTGAGTTATTGTAGTTATTTATATTTTTTTTAGTTTCTTGTCATTGTAGTTGTTTCTTTGTTCTTCCCTTTTTGGTGCTGTCAAAAGGGGGAGACGTTTCTGTGTTCTGTGTTATTCTGTTTTTCTTACTATTAATGATATTGGTTGTTTATGTTTACTCTTATATTCTCACTACATATTTTTCTCTTGTTATATTTTTTTCTATATGTTATAATAAAAAGAAAATAATTTTTTTTCCTCTCCTCCTATTTAAAAATTAATAAGTTATTCTTCTGAGGGGGAGCTAAGGAAGTCAGAACAACTGTGGCCATCAGAAAATATTATTTGACACCATCAAAAAGAAGGAGATTGTTGAAATCTAGGATCCCGAGCACTTAATTTTGATGGTGACAACTAATACTTACTAAATCCATATGGACTTGCTTTAGATTATAAATGCTTATCCTTGTATATGAGCACTAACATTTCAGGTCAGATGCACACTGCTAAAGGTTATTGGAGACTCAAACCGGGTAGAATAGGATGTTGAAAAGTATGTAATTTTTATTTTCTTGAGTCTGCCACAGAAGCATGTATGTGAAAGGAGCAACCATGCACACACACAGGGGGAGATTTGTTTTAAATGTTAAAATTTTTTTTAAGAATATCGTACTATACAATTTAAAATCATACTGTATGATTAATTAATAATACTCAAGCTAACGACTATTTTTTAGATGATTAAATTTGTAATCTAATCGTACTGTATGATACCTATCATACTGTATGATAAGATACAATTGAGAAACCCTAACCGCCAGAATAAGTTTAGTAAGTTCTTAATTTTGATTTCCTGAACAGATCGTACTGTACGATGTTGGTCGTACTGTATGATTAATTGAATACTTATCAAAATTATCTCCTGTAATCAGGAAATAAACGTTGGTTTCTTATTTAATGTTGATCGTACTATACGATGATATATCATACCATATAATAGACAGAGATGATTACATTCGTCCCTTTGATCGTACCAGACGAAACCAAGGTTTTTTGTTATGTTCGTCCTGGATGATATTCGTATCGTACAGGACGTTATCCTGAAATGAACTAATCGTACTGTACGTTTAATAGAGTGTTGGATGACTGATAGAGATGATTTCAGTCGTCCCATCGATCGTACCAATTGAAACCAAGATTTTTTGTTCTATTCATCATAGATGATATTCGTATCATACATGATGATATCCTGAAACAAACTAATCATACTGTACGACTAGTGGAGTGCTGGACAACTGGAAGAGATAAATTCGTTCATCCCAGGGATCGTCCCACAGATCGTCCTGTACGAACAGTACGAATCAACATTATTGTCCTGTATGATATACATATCGTACAGTACAATATGTATAAACTTTGATAACTGTTCGTTTGTGCTCATACTAGACGGTGCTGTACTTGAACTGATCGTACTGTACGATTATATATCGTACTGTACGAATAGAAACGCAAAAGTTGAAATCTTTAGGGTTTTCTAAAGCCTGATATAAAAATATCTAAAAAGTTTTTATAAGGAGTGGTTGGTCTATCCTCTTGCTGTGAGAGGCTTTGAGGGAAGAAGGATATTCATGAAGGAGAAGTTTTTCCTCGGAGAGATCTAGGGCTTGAGAGAGGAAGGTGAAGGTAAGCTTGAGCGCGAGGGAGAAGTAGTGTGAGGGGATCACACGGTGTCTCGAAGCTAGCTGTATGCTTTGCTCCTCTTGTGGATTTGGGGAGTCTCTGGAAAGTTCTCAAGGGAAGAGTCACTTCAAGATCAACATCGTCAAGGTACTCTGCCATCTCCAAGAGGGAGAAGAAGGAGAAGGTCCACTGCCGTCACCAGGAGGGTGACATAGCGTTTGGTATTCCGCCGCACCGAGGGAGGTGAAAGTGAGTATTGTAAAGGCTTCTCCACTTTGCTATGGGAGCAAAAGGAGAGTCAACTTTTACTAGTGCAAATCCCGGAGTAGAGGACTCCGGGGAGTGGACGTAGGTCAAGTGACCGAACCACTATAAAAATCTCTAGTGTTTTTCCATTTTACCATACTTTACTTTTCATGCTCTTAATTAGTATGTTAAATTGCTTGGTGAAAAATCATGATTTAAATCTTGTATTATGAAAGCTATAATTGAATTACCAATATCATCGTTGTGAACGCTGTACTTGCTTCCACACATTATTCGTTGAGTTATCATTTAAAAAATATAAAAAATAGAACTCTTGTTTAGGATTAATTTTTTTAAAATACTAATTCACCCCCCCTCTTGGCGCATCTCGTACTTTCAGTCTAAGATCAAGGAAATCCACCAATAGGTTAGAAAGTTATCTTACATTGAAGTTCTATAATCAAAGCAAGAATACTTCTAAATCTCAATTCATGGAGCCTTAAAACTCCATAAATTGCAAGGTTAGCATTCCATGATCCACTGTTTCAAATTTCATCAAAATTTGATGGTTAGATCAAAAATTTGCTCTTTTGTAGTTCATTATATACTAAAATGTTCTGGTCAGAGTTGAACCGTTCGACCATAATATATGCATGATCATGAAAGTTCGATAAGGATGTTAAGCCTAAGTGAACTTGTCCCTAGGCACATTAAGAGGGGGGTGAATGGTAAATTTAAAAACTAATTGCTTAATTTAAAAATAAAGACAAAATTTTTAGATTTTTTAATATTTGAAAAAAATAAGTAATAATATTCACTTAGTGCAGAAGTGAATGAATTTATTAAAACATCTAAGCAATGATGATGACATTCTATTTAATAGAATGAAGCATTGAGTATGATTTTCACTAAGTAGTTATAACAAAATTAAAATATAAAAAAGTAAAAAATGCGAGAAAAAAAATTTAAAATGAACACACCAAAGATTTATAGTGGTTTGGTCAAATAATGGCCTATGTCCACTCCTCGGAGTCATCCTCTCAGAGTATTTCACTATTATTATAGTGTCTCTCTATTTGCCCCCACAGTAAGGCAGAGAAGCCCTTACACATATCACTTTTACCAAACCGAGTATGGTTGAGAGCCGAAAGCTTTATCACCCTCTAGACGATGACAGCAGACCTTCAATCTTTTCTCCCTCCTGGAAAAGATAGAGTATCTTGAACTCCTTTCTCACCTTCCTGGTGATGGTAGAGAACCATGTCCTTGGGTTGAAGAATCTCTTCATAGAGCCACCCAAGAAACCTAGATAGAAACATCGAGGAATAAGACAAGACACTTGCTTGGAGCAACCATGTGAACCACTCATACTACTTCTCCCTCACACACTAGCTCTCCCTCTTCTTCCCAAAGCTCTCCTAGATCTTCTTCTCAATGCTCCCTCTCAAGAACACTTACTAGCCAAAGAATTAAAATAAGTAAATGAGAGAGATTAAATAAAAGTCCTCACAAAAAGTCTAAAATTCAATTCTATTGACATTGATTGTACAACACTATCATGGATAGACCAGTACGATTAGTTCAAAGTACTCCTGTTAGTACTGTAAGAAGAGCTAGGTGTTATACAATCAGTTCAAAGAATAGAGCTGATTATCAAGGATGATTCAGATCATCATCCAGTATGATTAATTCAAATGACTTTGATTATCATCCTGTACGATTGGTGGTGATTAAATTATCATCCGATGCAGAAATCGGGCCATACAGTATGATGGGTTAAATCATCCTATATGATCTGACTGGATCAATTAATCCAAATTTGTTCCCTAATCATAGGATTAATTTAAGCAAGATTTAATTACATCGTATAGTATGATACCTATCATACAGTATAATGAGTATAAAATTTGAACTTTAAAATATTACCTAAATTAAGATTGGCGGCTAAGATTTTAATTTTAATTGATCATCCTATATGATATACATCATATAGTATGGTTACTTCAACTAGAATTAATTATCATAATTTTCCATTCTGATCACTTTTTATTTAGTTGATTATACAGTACGATATGGATCATACAGTATAATTAGTTCAAAAAATCCAACTTTTGATATTGTCACTAACTCACTCCCTTGAGTGTGTATGTGCACGATTACCAAGCTTAGTATCCACAAAATACATGATTTGACTCAAGAAAGTTAAAAATACATAAGAATTTAAAATATAATTTTTTTTATGACATACTTAACCCTAGTATACCCAATCTTGAGCTGATCAAACTTACAATCATACGGTAGACCTAATATATTAGTGCATAGGAAAAAGTAGATATGCAATAATAGTTGTTAATAGGGGATATCATAGTAAGGAATCCAATAATATTTATTATCATCAAAATTATAGGACGTGGGTCTAGATGTACAACATATTGGATGGTCCAAATCAAGACTGACGACATTACCCATATGAAGGGATTCAAAACCATGTGCATGATTCGGAATAAGGGCTTTGTGGCACAATAAAATGCACTCATCCCGTGCCTTTGATCTTACTGCTCCAATTGATTGGCTGATATGAATAATGAATTGATTACTATAAAATGGCATCATCACTTTATCTTATTATTGCCAATGACTGGTAATAATGACGTCGACCGATCTTTACATAAAAAGATGAATTAAAAATCATTTAAATGCCCTAAAATTTCAAAATTTTATAGAAAATCCTTTTTGAATACAAATTGAGTGTTCTTGGGTTGTTGGAAAGCATTTAAGCTCTACTTTATTTTAAAAATAATTTTAAAAAATTTTGACTACTATATTTAGATAAATATAGACATGATGACTTACCATTTTTCTTGATTTTGTCAAGATCCAATGGTCAAATTGACCTCAAACTTGGATGGCATATATTAGGGTGTATCATTGACCTCCCCTAGTTATCTTGGGTCTTAATTTGACCAGATTTTTTATTATTTAAATTTTTAAGTTCATGGATATATTTTGGACACAAAACTTTAAAAATTCACAACTCTTTGTACACTGAGAATAAGATGTTAATTTTTTATGGTGTCTTTATATTTATGTAAGGGTTAGTTAGCCGTTGATTTTATCCAATACCATTGAGTCTAACTCCTAAAATAAATCACCAAAGCTATCAATGCACTTAAATCTGGGATTGATATCTCAACCTAGCCAAAATTTAGTGGGTTTGAAGCACATGTATTCATGTACCTGTGTTTCAAATTTTACAACATTTGGAGGTCATTTGGTCTGTAATTTTATGAACCCAAAATTCATGTAAATAATGAACCTAGGATCTTAAGAAAATCAATATAAAATCATTTGAAATCCAAAAAAATACAAATAATATGTTAAATTGCTCAAAATTAAAAGCACAATAGAGAAAAGAATAAGTCCCATCATATTCATCCAAAATTAAAAAAAAATTCCAAAAATTAAGAAATTCACTAATTAATATTATTATTATTTAAAAATTACTAAAATAATTTTAAACACTTGAAATCATCCTCAATGGCCATTTCTGACATTTGGAGAAGATGTCAAGATGTTTAGAGTTGATTTGGTATAAAAATAAAAACATGCCCCTAATAAAATAATTAAATAAATAAAAAAATGCACCAAACCTCAATAATTCATAACAAATTTTAAAAAACTCTAAATCAAGCAAACTTGAAGCCATTGAAATCATCTCTGGTCTAAAATATAAATTAAAAAAACCTCCAAAATTCACTGTCGATAAAAAGTTAACAATTTGGTCAAACTTAGGTCATAAAAGCACCAAACGTGTAAAATTCATAACTAATTCCAGGAAAATTTAAATTCAGTAAACTCCAAGGAATTAGACTCATCTCAAGGCCTCGTATTTATGAAAAATATAAAAATTATAGAAACCAACATAATTAAAAAACCCAAGAAATGAACCCTTTATTTAATTCATTAAAATATGAAAAATTAATAAATTTCAATAATCAATAATTCAATGAATTAAATTAGTAAACAATATTAAATAAATAACCAACATTCCTATTTATAAAGTTTTTTGGGCTCGACTACCGTGAGTTGTGGGGCTACATGCCCGAAGGAGGCCTTAATAATGTCATGAACAAATTTGACCTAATGTATATACTAAAATATAAATTTAAATTAATTAGTAAATAATAAATTTAATTCAAATAAAAATAAAAAAAACATATAGACATTAGAGCTTTTCGTACCCTTGTGCTTGATTCCTTTCAAGAGGGTAAAGGTGTATTAGATTGAGAAAGCCTTAAGGAACAGACATTTAAATAAAATGAAGGACTCTATGCTATCCATATACCTCACTCTTAGAGGATTGGTAGCATTACAAATATGAGCATATGACTTGATAATTAAAAGCTTCTGGCACTAGAAGTTGTTGAACTTAAAGATAAATAACTTCAACAATCAAAACATCTTTAAAAGAAATTTAAAATCTATAAATCATTAAAACAAAATTGTAGCCACCCTTTAAAGACCTTAAACATATAATTTCATTTATAAAAAAATTTAAATTAATGAAGCCTAGGAACTATTCAAGCCACACAATCTTTCTACACAAACTTAGATGGTTTGCTAGGACAGCCAACTCTAGCCTAGGTTAGGCTAGTTATTTTTTTACCAAGTACTTCACTTGGAGAGTACCTTCTGTATGTTTATTTAATTTGAATAATCGGGATGTCATAAAATTTAAATTCCTATTGGTGTACTATGTCTCTTTAAAAACTTCATTAAAAGCATCAGGTTATTACACAAATACTTTGCACTTTTATATTCTTTTATATGACTTTATACTGCTTTAAATTATAATAAGTGTCAAAGTAGGATGTACATAAGAATGATGAATATGTGTAAGTCATCGTAAATATTGAATGCATATAGATCAAATTGTGCAGTGTCTTAAGTTTTAAAAGATTTAAATATACTCACTTATAATATATAAATGAGGATCCAAAAGATGATACCCTCTCCTTTAGAGGATGCTGTCTTTTGGAATTCCATAGAAGAAGTGGATCTTGAAGGCCCTAAGAAAGTATATATATATATATATATATATATATATATATATATATATATATATATATATATATATATATATATATATATATATATATGTATATGATAGGCTAGAAATCCAGGCTTATTATGGTGGAGCCTGGCCACTTTTCTTTCCCGCAATGTTATGAGTCTGTTATAAATTATTCTTTATATATAATTCTTTTTATTTCTTATATTGCATCATGCATTGCATCATATGGGAGGTAATTGACATTAGAGGGTAGAAGTTTTCTTATGCTTCTTTTGGTGTATATGTTCTAGACTTTGTATGAACATATGTACTAGTTATAGGACGATACATTACAGGGAACTGTATACAAAAGCCCTTTACCCACTCATACATACATGCATGCATTTTAATATTATGCAATCATACGCTAGAGCCCAAGAATTGTATATACACCATGGGAAAAGTTGCAGGGTCCCCATTGCATTTGAGGGATACTACACTTTTCCTTCAGATAGGGTTATTATGCTGGTAAAATTTTTAAAAACATTTTGGAGTTAAAAAATTAATTATTTAAATTAAATAAGATAAAATTTAGAGTTCTTAGTGAGTTCTCACTTGTACCATTGAATTTAATGTTAAAATTACTCATCTCGAGTCATAAATTGGAGAGTCTAATTCATCCTTTGATCTTTAGGATTGAGTTTAGCTTCTCATACATTAGATATAAGGAAATTATTATTCATTAGGATTGTTAGTTGGCAATTTACTCCAAGCAAGTATAAGTCTAGATAGTAAACACCTAGTTACTCTTTGCACATTCATATTCAATTCTTTTAAATTTTAAAATCTAAAAGTTAAATTTAGAGGACAAATAAAGAATTTATAATCTAAAGCTTATACATTAAATTGTGTTATCCCAAATATTTTTTTAAATCCATGTCTTCACTTTAATCGAGAGTATTATCTTTGGAGATGTAATTAATAGGGTCTTGCCCCTATAAGGAGTCTACAACCTAGGGTAAAATAAATCTTTGTTTCCTTCTAGGGTTGGGGAATATTTGTGGAACATAGACCTAAGCATTAAATATTGGATTAATTTCATAATTGAAATGATAGGTGAATGTTTATTTTATTCTTTATGGTTAATTGAATATTTCCTATGTAGTATTCAATCATGAATAGAAAGTTTCTCTTTTCAAATCGAGAGTGGGATATTAGTCTACCCTTAGGGATGGCATAATACAAATCTATGCAGATTTGACTAAAGAAACCTAAATATAAATTTAGAAAAAATCTTGTGTGACAGTTGGATGTTAATTTTGTCCAAAGATTTTTTTGGCAACTCCTCTTGGGATAAACTTCTCTCTCCATTATTAGTGAAGACTAAATTTTTCTAAATACAAATAGATTTAATTAAATATTTAGACTATTAGATTTAATATAGATTCAAGCTTTATATTAAAAATTCTAATGTTGTTTTTCTATTATCCAAAGTCCTTTCATGAATGTCTCTATCAAAATCAAGTTCATGCCTTCTTTGATTATCCAAACTTAGGAGTCTTTAGACAAGGGTCCTTGTTCAATATTCTTTTAAATCTAAATTTTAAACTAAATTTAATCATCCACTCTATAATTCAAAAGTCCAAACCTTAATCTAAATCACTTCTCTAGACTATGTGACATAGGCTTTAAAGCTAGTGAGTAGTTAAAAGTTAGATTTTCTGATTAGTTTCAATTTAATGATGCTTTGGGGATTCAGTAAACTTTACTCAATATATTCTTTGGATCTATATCTTGTTTAAAGGTTAGTGGATCTTGATGATTGATTTATAATTTTGGTCAATTATAGAAATAATGTCTCGAGAACTGATCTTCTCTTTCTCTGACAACAAAAACATGACTGTTCCATCTACTGATGCAAATGTGATCCACTTTGGATCAGTAAGGAAAATCCAATTCACCTTCACTTGACCATAATCTGATGTGGTCAAGATTGAATCTATGCCTACTATACCTATTGAGGCTATATTGGAGGGTAGGTCTGCAGTTACTCTTGTAGGTACTAAACCCTCAGTATTCTCCTATCTTACTTTCCCAAGGCTTCTTGCTGGCCAGAAGGGAAAATCAGTTATCATGATTCCCAGATTTCCATATCAGAGTAAATTTGATATTGGGTCATACTCTACTATTGAGGATATGACTAAATCTTGGAGAAGGAACAAGAACCACCGTCTGAGGTGAAGGGCTGTGAAAGCCAAAATGCTAAAATAGAACAACCTTTTGAATGCTACATCTGAAGTTCCTAAGAAGAGGTCAATAAAGATGGCAATTAAAGAGTCTAAAGATTTGTACAAGGCTATCTATTGTAGTGGGAGAAGAGAATTTTGTTTGGATAGCTAATTCTTGACCCACTCTTTTCCATCAAAATCATGTTGCCTTCCTTGTTAGAAAGAAAAAGGAAGTTTAAATCTTTGTTAAATGAGTTAATCCATGACTGCACCACTGTTTATAATCAGTTGAAGTCAGAATTATTGAGAAGTGTAAAGGATGTGATATCCATTAGAGTGCAAGCACACTCAAGGGGAAAGAGAGAGAGAGAGAGAGAGAGAGAGAGAGAGAGAGAGAGAGAGAGAGAGAGAGAGAGAGAGAGAGAGAGAGAGAGAGGGAGGGAGGGAGGGAAATTTCTCCTCCAATTAAGAGAATAGTGTAGTTCATAGAAGTGGGTCCTAGTTGACAAAAAACTAATGTAAATTACCAACTAGAATCTAGAAAGCTTTCTTATTCTAAGCATCAAATAATTCCATCTAATAATAAAAATTTGTTAACTACAGTTAAATACTTAGGATATGGTGCATTAGCCCATCGAGTGTATAATCCCATTTTCCCTTCTTCTTCTATTTATTCTCGGAACATCCTAGTCAAAACCTCTAATCGCTCTTCAGGTCAACAGCCATTAAGAGTTGCTCAACAATTGTTACATGGTCGAGATTCATCACCTCACCTTGATCAAAAGAGATTAAAATTGATAAGCCAAATGTTGCTATTAACTGATGGTGATAAAGTTTGGTATCCTAATATGTTCACCATATCAATTGCACTAGTGGTTCACAAGCAATATATGATAGAAGAAAAAGTGAAGAAAGGAAAATCTATGGAAGAAGTAGCAACTGCCATAGAATACACTCTTATAGATCCTCACAATATTGTGGGTAAAACCATAGAAGAAATGATGGATCATTTGAAGGAGAGTATCCAAGAAAAGGATGATCAAGAGGCAAAAGAGAATATAGAAGTCAATATACATGATAAGGAAATGGATGAAAGTGTTTTCATAGTGGATACACATTGTTTACCTAATAAGATAAAAAGTAGACAAAGATAAATCCAATATATATATATATATATATATATATATATATATATATTATGGAGGAAGAAGAAGAACATGAAGAATGCATTCCTAATATGACTAGTAGTATTTTAGATCATCTAAGCCAAAAGGATGAAAGGTAGCTAGAATGGAGAAAAAATTGAAGAGTTAATGGTGCCTATGGCTGCTCTATAAAATAAAGAAGTTCCTCCTATTAAAGATCACATAGATTTTACTCCAGTAGAACTATAATAAATCTAAAGAGGTAATAAAGGAAAATAAAATTGATGTTGTGAAGTCAGATAAACTGACATTACAAACATCAGACATAAAATAAATGATAGAGCAACAAGTCAAGGACGCTCTAGCACAGTCTAAGGGTACCTTATTTATTCCAAAGGGTAGACCATACACTGAATAATATTACGTGGTTCCTTATCCTAAAGGATTTGTTCCCCCATCATCCAAAAATTTTGATAGAATAGGGAATCCAAAGCAACATCTAGCACACTCCAGGGCCAACTATTGAAATGCAGGAGGCAATGATGCTCTACTATTTAGATAATCTATAAGCAGTTTCTCTGGTGCCACATTTGAGTGGTATATTGAGATACCTAATGGGTCAGTGCAGACATTTGTAGAGTTAGAATAAATGTTCACTAAATGGTTTACTAGAGCACATCATCATGTCATAGTAGGGGATCTGGTAGGGGAAAAATAGAAACCTGGTGAAAGTTTGGTTGAATATATTTTAAGGTGGAGGAACATTAGTATGAACTGTGAACCACAGGTCCAAGAGCAGCATGATATAAAAATCTTTCTAAAGAATATTCATGGTCTAATTACTTTTTTATTGAAAGAGTTTACAATTATAGCTTTTAAAAATTTATTGGGTAAAGCCTCTAATATTCAAGAGGAAATGTCTTAGTTTACCTTCTCAAAAGACAAATCTCTAGTAGAAATTAGAAAACTAAAACCTTAGAAGGTCTTAGAAAAGAAATCTGATTTAGTGTTTACAGTCGATAATGGTAAACATCCGATGCAAGTTTTGACAAAAAATCTAGGTCATCCATTACAGTATGAGTAGTATAATAGGCCTCTTAATCCATAGTTCAAATCTCGATTAAATCTCACTTCTAAAGAGAAAAGGGAGAGATTTGAAGCTCTATAGAATAAGGCTAATTCATTTAAAAGAGAGGCTATTAAGAGGATTTTCAAGAATCTTCTAAAGAACCCACAAATCAAACTTCCTAAACCTAAGAAGTTAGAAAATGGGGGCAGAGTGGGACAACATAAATATTGCCCATATCACCAGATAATCAATCATGAGTTAGAAGATTGCATAAATTTTAAGGATTGTCTTGAAAGAAGTATCAAAGAGGGATTGGTTGTGATACCCAAGGAGCATTTAGCTGATTCTAGTCAAGGATCTACTAAATATGTGATTGGTGAGCATTCTATATCAATTTTAAATTCAAAACTTGATGATAATCAGGATATAACCTTATCCTGATCTTCTAAGAAAGTTCAAAATTAAATTTATCATTCATTTAGTCAAGTGTCTTAAGGAGTGTAGAGTCCCCTCTGGGTTGTTCTAGTAGCTCCTAATGAGGAAGTCCAGAATAAAGTTCCTTCTGAAGAACCTAAGATAAGATGAGCTGGCCATTCTTCAATAGTTTAGAAGGAAGAGTTCAATAATGAAAATAGCAATGTAAGTCAAAAAGTTGTAGTTCCTCTAATGGAAAAGCGAAGAATGTTGTACCACTTAAACTATATAATTTTTATTTTTCCCTGCTAAGGGCTATGAAAGTAATGAAGAAAGATACAGTGTATATCATGTCTATATTTGGTGATAATCAAATAAATGATGGAACAAAAAATAACACTATAGTACCTAAAATAATTAAATGAATTAAAAGAATCTTTTCAATATTTGTCTCATAGTGATTCCTCTATCCTCAATATTTAAGGTTATCCTATTTGTATATAAATTGAGATGTCTAATTCTAATAATTCATTAGATGAAGAATTAAAGAAAAATAAACATATATAATCAAAATAATCTACTGTCTCTTCCTCAGAAGAGATAGTTCAAGTAAATATGCGTAATGGTAAGGTGTTACCACCATTAGCATCTTTAGCTAGTAATGGAAAGCAAGTGATTGATGATCTAGAAACATCAACACTAGTTCAACTAGATCTAGATGTAGCTGATTCAAATATTCTTAAGGTGGATTATAATGTGTTAGCACATCATAGAAAGCTCCATGCAAAGTTGAGTATTTATGATGCACTAGTTCTTTCCAAAGAAATGAGGGAGACTTTAATCAAAGTTTTTCTCAGTCCATAATTTTTTATGGCTCAGTTAGCATTAATATAGTCCGAAGAAACATTGAGTTGAAAATAAATTTAAAAAATTACATTCTTAGATTAAGATTTACTCTTGGGAACTACATATCACAATCGTTTGTTATATATATATCTATAAATATAGAGAATTTTAAATTATCTCATGTTCTTGTTGATCCAGGTGCGTCAGACAACATTATGACTCTTAGTACTCTCGCAAACTTGAAGATGGGTACTCACAAACTTAGTTATGATAAAATGATGTTATACAAGTTTAACGAACAAGGCGAGAGAGCTTTGGGTTTAATCACTTTGATATTAGAAATATGAAACCTAAATATTAAAGCTAAGTTTCATAAAATAGATTTTAAAGCTTCTTTTAATGCTCTTTTGGGTAGGCCTTGGCTACATAAATACAAAATGTTGTCTTCCATCCTTTATCAATGTACCAAATACTCTCGTGAGGGAGAAGGGCGTTGTATTTAAGGTGATTTGAAGCCATTTTTAAATCATGAAGTCGATATATATGAAGATGCTTTATACTATCTTCCTAAGAAGCAGGCTGTCTTTTCTAAAAATCTCAAATTGGATGAAGAAGAGGTAATAGAAAAGAAAGAAGAAGGAGTAAAAGAAAAGGAAAAGTTAAAATGTCCAAATCTTGAACTTGATGTTCATCGGTCACTTGCCCCTTTGTCACTAAGAGGTGGAAGAATGGCTCAATGATATAGAGGAAGAGGTTGAGGATGGAAAAAATATAGTGTAAAAGAAAATGAAAAGCAAATTGTGAAAATAATGGTGCATGTAACACAAATTGATTTTGAATCCATCTTAGAGGAGGAATCAAATGTTATTGGTATAAAAAGGTACATACTGGAGAATATAAGGAAAAATTAAATCAACTAAAGTTTGAGATTTTTATAGAAGCTGATAGCGATGAGGATAGGGTCCAAGTCACTAGGGAAGCTAATTCAAATTATCTACCATGCAGAGACTAAAGAAGAATGTGGAAAATATTATTGACACTCCCCTTTTCTAAAGTAATGTAAAAATGTTAGAGGTAAAAAACTCTCTTCCTCTAAACCTAGAAACCAAACCAAGTATTTTTTTACCATCTACCAACAAAACCATTGAAACTGATGTACACTTCTATTATCCATTCATGGAAAAAATAGTGGAACTCCCTTTTGATTGGTGAAAGTTCCATTTAGTTCGTTAGATCAACTTGAACTGCCCAAGGCACACCAAGCTAGAGGTGAATTAGTTTTTTAAAAATTTCTTTTTCAAAACTATGTTAAGCTACAATACAAGCAGAAGCAAATATCAAAGAACAAAATGAAATATATATTTTTGATTGCATAGAAAAAATTATTTTTATTCCTTTTATTTTAAAATTTTTATGATAATAATTTTTCATAAAAATAATCTAAAGCTTTCACAATATCATCATCTGAGATTTCAAGAAAATACCATATAGGAAAAAAAAAATGCTAGAAATAAAAGTGCAAAAGGTATGAGCACACCAGAAATTTTATAATAGTTTGGTAAACATTAACATACGTCCACTCCCAAGAGTCCTCCTCTCTGGATATTGTACTAAACCTTTAGTGACTCTCTTTTAGCTCCCATAACAAGGTGGAGAAGCCCTTACAAAAGAACTTCCACTCTTCCATGGTGTGGCGGGCATGAATCCTTTCCACCCTCCTAGTGAGGTAGGGAACCTAAAATCCTTTTCACCATCCTAGTGAGGCAGAGAACATGGAATCCCTTAAACCCTCTTGATAAGAAAGAGAACCCAATAATCTTTGATCTTGAAGACTTTCTCCCTAGAGCAACCAAAAAGATTAACAAAGATACTTGAAGGAACAAAGGTAGAATCTTGCTTGGAGCAACCATATGAATTCCCTCACCCTATTTCTCCCTCTAACACAACCTCTCCTTCTCCATCTCGAAAGCTCCAAGACCTCTCAAGGACTCTCACAGAAATCTTTCAACTTCCAAAGACTTTATAAAGTCTAATGACAAAGCTTTAATAGAAGGCTTCAAAAAATCCTAAATTTTTAATTCCACCTTATCTGATAGTAAAGTTTGATTGAGGATCGTATAATATAATATGGTCATTTTAACCTGTTGGTACTATATAATGAACAAGGGTCTATATGATAGTTCAAATACATAACATGATCATCCAAAATTATATCAAGGGTCATATGATATGATTAGTTTAATCGAATAGGATTTTCTTATAGGATGATTGGTGGTGATTAATTATTGCCTGGGACAAAATTGGGCCATATAGCACTATACAGACTATCATACAGTACGATCTAAAGTATCAATTAATCATGATTTAATTTTCTAATTATTGGATTAGTTTAGGCAAGATTTAATGACATCGTACATTATGATAGGCATCTTACAATACTAATAGTTTAAAATTTGAAATTCAAATTTTGCCTAATTTGTAATTGGTAGTAGGGTTTTGGGTTCTAGTGATCATCCTGTATAATTATGATCATATAGTATGATTAATACACATAGAGAAAATCTTAATTAAAATAAAAAATGGTTTATGCTGACCTTACAGTATGATATAGATCATACAGTTCAATCTTCACATAACTTAAAATATTTAATTTTCATCCCAATGTGTGTGTGCACGATTACTAAGCTAGCATACAACTTATACTGAAATTTTGACTTAAGAAATATAAAAAAAAATTGATCAAAATAATGAGTCTTACTCAAACATCAAACTTATTCTGCCCTATCTTAAGTCGAGCCTTTTGTACTATATACAATGTACCTAAATGATAGTGTGTACGAACCAATTATCTAATAATAATATCATGAGAAACAAAGTTAAAATCCAATAATATTTGTTATCATTTAAAGCATGAGCTTGGGATCCTGGATTAGAATAATCTCCCCATTTTTTAAGATGGTAAGCATTATTTGTTAAATTTTAAAGTTGATTTGATTATCTCATAATCTCTCCCTTACTACCTGAGTTTTTGTAAAAATAGGAAGTTGTTTTTTTTTTCAATGTTAGTTATAGAAAATAGAACAAGAACATTGAAAAAAAAAAAAAAAATAAAACTAAACATAATATTCTACTAACATTCTACTCCACCTTTTGAGATCACAAAAAGGGAGAAAACAAAGTCAACTTGAAAAAAAGATAAAAATCAAATGACAAACCAATAGAAAATGAAAAGAATCACACAATAAAAAATAACTCAAAAGTAGGGAGGACCTTGTTCAGGTGGAGGTGTTGGTGGAGGTTAGAAGAACTGGTGAATGGTAGAAAATTGGTCACTAAACTAGGCTCGATCTTCCTCGCATTATTGTTGGATCTACTGGTGGTCCTGTTGCAATAGATCATGCTATTGTTGATACATATACTGGATCTCCTAGTGCTACTGTAGATAAAGCTCATGCTGCATATGGAAAAGCTGATGTTGTTCATGACGCTACACCAAATGCTTAGTAGTCTTCTAATATTGCATAGTTGATTATAGCTCTAAGTGGTATAGTCACTCCACTATTGAGTCATACTCATATGAAAGGTGAGTAGGAGCTAGTGTTGGGGCTAGTGCTAAAACTCCCCCTGCCTCTTTTGGCTCGGGATCCCCCACATAATGTTCATGTAGGTGTCTATCACTGTGGAAGATGTGAAAGGAGAAGTTGGAGTAGAAGACTGAAAGGTAATCGAGTGGCACATCATATTACAGGTTATGTTTGGAGTCTAGAACTAAAGCAATAAGGTGACCTTGTGCTAGATTTTACTTACATTTATTCCTGGGACCATGAATGCTTATCAAATTTTTAATGTAGCAGATAATCAAGTTTGCTACAATAAATTTAATTTTAGACAAAATGTGTGATGAGGGATAGAAGGGTTGTAATGTTGACCATATTAACTTCTTTAGGAATGATTGAGTTATAGAGGATATGCTGGGTTATAGGGGCATCTTGAATTAGGGTGCAGACTTAAGCAGCATGACTTTTTAGTTGAGTATCCCTCATGGTTAGATTTGTTTGCCTCTAGTTATAGATAAGAACAAAGGCAATTGAGTGTACTTTAAGGCATGTAGTGGAGAGATGTAGGATTTGGTCAAAATCTTCATAGGTGAATTCTACAAGTCTTCTACAGATAAATGATTAAAGGGCTATCCCTTCACTATTAACTTTAAGACTAGCAAAGAATTCCAAGAGTAATTTAGAGTTCAAGGGGAAGCTAAGAATAGAATGAAGTGAAGTGTGGTTCCAGCAAAGAGATTTAGATCCTGAAAGTGAAGGACTTCCAGATTGATAACTTTGGATGGAGTTATCCTGGCAGCCTTATACTAGTGGTAGGCTTATTCGTTAGGGGCATCATGAAACTGATGGTCTATAGGAATTCGAGAAGAGCTGCCTACTAAAGCCCTAGAATGCTTTCTTTTGGCCATTTAATAACTAAAAATAAAGGGCTAAGAGAGATGAAAAGTATTGGTGTTGTCATTGAAAGCTCTAGACCTCCCTTTCTTAAATAGATTTTAGGCTGATCGTACAATATGATCAGAAGGAGTTAATTCATTTAGGTTGATTAGTCAAAAAAGTTGGTCAAATCATATAGTACGATTAGAATCATGCTGAACGATCTTTGTTAACTCAATCATCTCAAGGAGTCAGCTTGTATGATCTTTGACTAATGTATTGTACAGTATGAACATGTGTTTGTATAGGGAAAAAGAATTAAATATCATACAGGCTAAATTAATTTCATCCAATGACTAATTACATGTGGATCGTACAGTAAAAAATAAGTGGCCACACAATATGATCTCCAATTATTGGTTAGATCTAGGCTATTAATTTCATAAATGGTGAGGATGTGCATAAATGTGAGGATCGTATAATACGATGTAGGTTTATATAGTTAGATGTGAATAAATTTTTTTTAGTTTTTATAAATTTTTTATTTTAAATTTATTTGGAGTTTGATGATCAGGAAAAATTTTACTAACTATAAATTATAGACAAATGGACCAAAATATAAATTAAAAGAACTCAAAAATCATAACAAACATGAAAACACACAAACCACATAGCTACATAGATTCTTAATTTCCCTTGTGTCTTGAATCAAGCATGAATATTAGGGGTACCTAATTTAGTCCTTAGTGTGCTAAAGGTGTTATAGTTTTGGGGTATGGTGAAAATGTTTGCAAGTTGATCCTTAATTACACCATGATATAGTTCTATATCTCCCTTGGCTACATGATCTCTAATGAAATGATGTCTAATGTCTATATGCTTAGTGCTAGAGTGTTGTATAAGATTTTTGGAAATGCATATGGCATTAATTTTATCACACATGACTGGAATGGTCCCGACAGATAGTCCAAGGTTAAAGATTTGTTGCTTTAGCCATAAGGCTTGAGCAACACAAGTTTCTACTGCTATGTATTCTACCTCAGTAATGGATAGAGCTACTGAGTTTTGCTTCCTACTAAACTAAGAAACTAATGATTGTCTTATGAATTAACAAGTTCTAGAACTACTTTTGCTATCTATTCTAGATGTTGCAAAGTTTAAAAAAAAAGTTTGAGACTAAATATCCAATAATTTCAAATGAAGAGCTATGTCCAGGATATTGAATACCTTAATTTTGGGTGTCAAGAAGGTAACTGAGGATTCTCTTAACTACTATCATATGGGGTTCTTTGGGATCAACATGAAATCTAGAACAAAAATAAAACTAAAATTTACATCCGGTCTATTAGTTGTCAAATTCAGAAATTGATACTATTATCCCCCTATACTTTTATAATTGACTAATTTTCCACTTGCATCATCATCTAATTGAATAATAGGGCCCATGGGTGTCTTAATTACTTTGGCACCTTCCATATCATATTTCTTTAAAATTTTCTTGATGTATTTACTTTGACTCAGAAAGGTATCATCATCCCTTTGCTTAACATTAAATCCAAGAAAATAAGTAATCTCACCCATCATACTCATCTCAAATTCTATACACATGGTTTTTGAAAAATTAATACAAAGATGTTTATTTATTGATCCAAATAATATTTCATCTATATATATTTGAACAATGAGTAGATCATCTCCTACCTTCTTTAGGAATAGTGTGGTATCAACACTACTCTTAACAAAATATCTATTTAGGAGAAATTTGCTAAGCCCTTCATACCATGCCCTAGGTGCTTGCTTCAACCCATACAATACCTTTTCCAATTTGTATACATGAGTTAGAAAGGTTGAATTTTTAAATCCAGGGGTTCTACATAAAATCTTCATTGATAAGCCCATTTATGAAAGCACTCTTTAAATCCATTTGATACAACTTGAAACTTCTAAGTCAATCAAAGTCTAATTGTACTTTAATGACTTCTTACCTAGCTACAAGGGCAAAGGTCTCCTCAAAATCAATGCCTTCAGTTTGATTGTACCCATTAGCTACTAATCTGGCTTTATTTTTAATCACTGTTCCATAATCATTCATCCTATTTTTGAATACCCACTTGGTACGTCTTACACTTTAGTCCTTAGGTCTGCTAACCAACTCTAATACATCATTCCGAATAAATTATTTTAACTCTTCTTGTATAGCTAGGATGCATAATTCATTAGATAGAGCTTGGTCTACACTTGTGGGTTCTACTATAGAGATGAATGCTGAATGGCTAACCTCCTTCCTATGTTCATGCCTAGTTCTAACTCTTATAGATGGATCTCCTAAAATGAGCTCCCTAGGATGACTCAATGATTATCTCCATTCCCTAGGCAATAGCTCCTGAGGTTATTTTCTATCTCATAGGTCAACAGATTCTACTCCTTAGATAACTTCTACCTCCTCTACTTCTTCTAACCCAAGCTGACCAAATTTATCAGATTCATCAAATACAATATGGGTTGACCCCTCTATGACTAAAGTCCTTTTTATTAAAAATCTAATAAGCTTTACCTATTAAAAAAAATAACCTTAAAAACTCCTTCATCAGATTTGCGATCAAATTTCCCTAAATGAGATTTTTCATTTATAAGAATAAAGCATTTACATCCAAAGACATGAAGGTGTGAAATATTGAGTGTCCTTTCCTTAAGTAGCTCATACAGTATCTTATTGAGTTTTGATCTAACATTTATACTATTCATAACATAACAACCAGTACTCACTACTTCAACCCAAAAAATATTTAGGAAAGGAATATTCATCTAACATTGCCTAAGAAGCTTCCACTAAGGTTCTACTCTTTGTTTCAACTATTCCATTTTACTGAGGGCTCCTAGGGGCAGAAAGTTATGTTCAATTCCTAGCTCCTTAGAAAAAGATTTAAACTTATCATTCTCAAATTCTCCATCATGATCACTATGGATAGTAGATATTTCACATCCAAAGTTTCTTTGAATCCAAGTGGAAAATGTCTTAAATTCTTCAAATGATTCACTTTTATGAGATAAGAATCTTACCCAAGTTAATCTTAAGTAAACATCAACTACTTCATATCCAAAGGTTTTCCTACAAAAGCTAGCTATACTAATAGACCTAAACAAGTCCATATATAAGATCTCTAGTGGCCTAGAGGTGGTGATTTCCTTAATAGAATGAAATGTTGATTTTAATTATTTTCTTAATTGGTAGGCATCACATAGGTGGTCGTTAGAGAATTCTAATGTGGGTATGCCTCTAACTTGGTCTTTCTGAGTTATTTTTCTAAGTTTCTTCATGCTTGTATGACATAGTCTCCTATGTTATAGCCATGATTCATCAACAATAGTTTTTAAACATACATAATTTGAATAATCAACACAATTCAAATCAAGCATATAAATGTTAATTATTCTTTTTTTCTTCTAAAATAATCTTTCCATTTAAACTAATCAAACATTTAGTAGATAGAAATTTTATGTCACATCCTTTATCACACAATTGACTAATACTAAGCAAGTTATGTTTTAATTTATCTACTAGTAAAATATTTTCAATAATAAAACATTAAGAGTTACCAATCATACCAAAACCCACCACTTTCCTGGTATTGTTATCTCCCAAAGTAACCTTGCCTCCAGCCTTATCCTCCAGTGTGATGAATTGCTTAACATCATTAGTCATATTCCATGAACATCCACTGTCAAAGTACGACATGCTCTCATACGGCCTTTTTGAGAGCATCCCTACATTGTCAATCAAGGGTTACGTTTGGAAACCCATGTGAGTTTGGGTTCCACCTTATGCTTTATTGGATGAGATACATGCAAGCTATGTTTTGGGGTTATACCATTGTACTAGTGTAGGCGATGGTTAATTATTTTGAAGTGCATGAAATTTTTGTCTTAAGATCTCATTTACATTATTAAATCTTTCAATTTCAAGTTTTAATGCATGCTAACTATAATTCAATTTAGTTGCAAGTGTTTGTAATTTCTTAAATGCAAATTCTAGTTGAATATGTTTAGATTATAAGGATTCATGTGACTTTCTTAGTTCAATATGTTTCTTATTGAAATAATTAAATTCATCTAACAAAGATGCATGCTTTTTTGCTTAATAAAATATTATTAGATTTATAATTAGCATGCTCTTGAAATAATAGATCATGCTCATATTTTATTCATTTATCAAATTAGCATGCAGTTTCTTTAACATCCTATATAAGTCATGAATTTTTTCAAAAATTGCAGGTCATCATAGGATAGTTAACATACCTCATCCTGATTAGAATGGTCAAGATTATCACTTTCCATAAGACACAAATTTGTTACCCCCTCCTCTGCTTCATGTTATGATGATTCTAAGATGGAGACTGCCTAGAAAGATTTTTGTGTCTTCTGCTTGCCCTATTTGAAATTGAATTTTTCTTCACCCTTCTACTTAGCAGGGTGAACATTTATGTTTGGGGAGTTAGATCTCAATGTCATGGTTTCCTGCATTTTAAATAGATCATATTAAATGAAACTTTTACACTTTTATCTGATTTACCTTTATTTTCTTCTTCATAATGTATTTACTTTCTCTTCAGAAAGATCTTGAATTGCCAGGCCTTCAATGCTATATAATTCTATTCTTCAGCTACAAAGTTGTTGCTATATGAATCATTAGCCTTCAGAGCCACAGTTTTCTCCTTCTTCCTATCACATACATCCAAAAGTATTTTGCTCACATTTTGCTCATAAGAAATGAGAGAGCCAAGTATGTTGTCAATAGAGTAAACATTTAAATCTTTAGATTCAAAAATAACGGTGACTTTTGTATCGAATCATCAAATAATAAATGAGGTACTTTATTCACTTTCTCTAAGTTTGATAGTTCTCTACCTAAAACATGCAGAGATGTCACTAGCCTAGTAAATCTAGTGTAGATGTCAGAGATAGTCTCGTTAGGTTTCATGCAAAATAGTTTGTAATCATGAAGCAAAATATTTAGCCAAGACTATTTGACTTCACTAGTACCCTCATATGTGATACACAGTTTATCCCAAACCTCTTTTCTAGTTGTAAAAGTAGAGTCTCCTTTGTAATCATCAGATTTAAGTGCATAGAAAGAGCAGTTCAAACATTTAGCATTAAGTTATTCAAGATATCTATCCTCATTGCTTCATTCACTAAATGGTGTTTCAACTTTAATACCATTAACAAATCTAAATGGTGCAGAATAACCTTCTTGTATCATATGCCACATGCAAAAAATAATTGATTATAACAATATAAATATGTATATTTTCCAAAAAGAAAATAGAATATTATCAAAAAATCAAATAAAATATTATCGAATAACGGTGGATGAGTTTTTGAATAACCCTCCACGATATTCCTATTTCCAAAATGTGTCATTTGTTCTTTTCTCATGGATTTTTAAAATACTAATTCTGAAACTTGGCTCTGATACCAGTTAAAAGTTAAATTTTAGTCATTATAATGAATTGAACTACCCAAGGCACACCAAGAGGTGGGTGAATTGGTGTTTTAAAAGTTTCTTTTTAAAATCTATGTCAAGCTTCAACGCAAGTGAAAGAAAATATCAAAGAATAAAATGAAATTTATATTTTAGATTAAATAGAAAAATATTTTTGTTCCTTTTATTTTTCAAATTTTTTTGATAATAATTTTTCACAAAAATGATCGAAAGATTTTACGATATCATCATATCATATTTCAAGAAAAAACTACAGAGGAGATAAAAATTCAAGATATAAAAGTGCAAAAAGAACGAGCAGACCAAAAATTTTATAGTGGTTTGGTCAACCTTGACCTACCTCCACTCCCCGAAGTCCTCTCTGGTATTGCATTAAACCTTTAGTGACTCTCTTTTAGCTCCCGTAGAAAGGCAGATAAGCCCTTGCAAAATCACTTCCACCCTTCCATGATGCGGATTAGAGCCTGAATCCTTTCCACACTCCTAGTGAGGTAGAGAACTTGGCATCCTTTTCACCCTCTTGGTGAGACAGAGAACCTAGAATCTTTTTCACCCTCCTGGTGAGGTAAAGAATCCTATGATCTTGGTCCTTGAAGACTTTCTCTATGGAGTAACCCAAAAGATTAACAAGGATACTTGGAGGAACCAAGGTAGAAGATTGTTTGGAGGAACCATACGAATTCCCTGACACTACTCCCTCTCACACAACGTCTCCTTCTCCCTCTCCAAAGCTCGAAGACCTCCCAAGCACTCTCATAGAAATTTCTCAATTGCTAAAGTATTTTACAAAATCTAATGAGAGAGCTTTAATATGAGTCTTCAAAAAACCCTAAAATTTTAATTCTGCCATTTCTGATCATATAGTACAATCTGGGATCGTATAGAAGGATTGGATCATTTTATCCTATTAATACAGTTCACTGAATAATCATCTATATGATTAGTTCAAATACATAAATTGATCATCCAGTACAATATCATGGGTCGTACAATATGATTAATTCAATCAAATAGGATTTTTGTACAAGATGATCGGTGGTGATTAATTTTTGTCCAAGAAGCAAATCAGGCCATACAATATGATGCAAGCCATCGTATAGTATGATTGAAATATCAATTAATTTTGATTTAATTGCATAATTACTGGACTAGATTATGCATGATTTAATGACATAATATAGAATGATAGGCATCATATAGTATGAATTGTTCAAATTTTGAAATTTAAAATTTTGCCTAATTTGTGATTGACAACAGGGGTTTTAGGTTCTACTAATCATCTTGTATGATTGGGATCATATAGTATGATTAGCACATATAGAGATAATCTTATTTAAATGTTTAATTAATCCCTAGTTTGCTCCGATCATATAGAATGATCTAGATCGTATAGTATGATCTTTACAGAACTTTAAACATTTAATTCTCCTCCCCAATACGTATGAGCACAGTTGCTAAGCTGGCATAAACCTTTTATAAGACTTTTAACCCAAGAAATATAAAAATAAATAAATCAAAATATAAAATTTTACAAAAATATCAGACCTATTCTACCCAGTCTTGAGTTGGGCCTTTTGTATAGTGTACGATGTACATAAAATGTTAGAGTGCATAAAACAAATATTCAATAATAACATCAAAAGAAATAATGTAGAGACCCAATAATGTTTCTTATCATTAAAATCATGAGCTCAGGATTCTGGATTATAATAATTGGTACTCCAATAGAGTAAGCAAGTATGCTAAATAAGGTTTAACCTTATCAAATTGGACTACAGGTGAAACCCAATAATTTTAACACCTATGGAATAAAAAATACCATAAATATGCATCAAGATTAGGTGTTGCCTTTACTACTCTATGTTCATTTGATGATGATGAATATTGCTTACTTATATCAAATAATTTAGAGTCTATTAGTCACTTTATAGCAAATATTAAGACTCTTAACGAACTCTATTTAGAAACTTCAGATTATCTTGATGAATCTCAAGTTAAGGAGGCTCCTCCAGAACTTGGAGAGGATATTAAATCCACTGTTGATGATTTGAAAGAAATAAATATTGGAAATGAAGAAGTCCCACATTCAATTTTCATATGTTCTTTATTAAATGAGGACCAGATGAATTAAATGATTAAACTCTTAGAGTAATTTAAAGATTGTTTCATTTGGAGTTATTTCGAAATGCATCGATTATCTCTATATATAGTAGTTCACAATCTAGATATTCAACCAAAAAAGATTTTGATTAAATAAGCATCTCGATGAATGCAACTCGGGATCAAACAAGTAATATTTGATGTTAAAAAGTTAATCGATGCATGCTTTATTAGGGAGGAGAAATATCTAACTGGTTATCTAGCGTTCTTCCAATTAAGCAGAAGAATGGTCAAATTTGGGTCTACATTGATTTTAGAGATATGAACAAAGCTTATCCTAAAGATCAGTTTCCACTTCCTATACTAGAACTTATGGTTAATATTGCTTCCTCCCTAATATTCTCATTTATGGATTGCTTGTCTAGGTACAACCAAATCAAAATGGCTACTGAGGATGAACTATTATAATACCAAAATGAGTATAATATTATAAAGTAATGCCATTCAGAGTAAAGTATACTGGAGTGACTTACTAGCAAACATTGAACGACATTTTTAAAGAACTAATCCACCATCAAGTGGAATGTTATGTTAATGATCTATTCATTAAAATTTTTTAAAGATTTGACCACTTATATGATCTAAAAAATCATTTTTCAAAGATTGCATCAACATAACTTGATAATGAATCCATTGAAGTGTGTTTTTGGTGTCACTCCAAGAAAGTTTTTAGATTTTGTTGTTTAACATCAAGGAATCAAAATAGATCCAAAAAAAATAAAACCTATAATAGAAATGCCACAACATAAAAGTCTTACTAGTTGAGATCTTTCAAAGGTCGATTACCGTACCTTAGAAGATTTATATCAAATCTTTTAGGAAGATGTCAGCCTTTTGCAGCTTTATGTTAGAAAGACACTTATTTTAAGTGGGATGATCATTTTTAGAAAGCATTTGTTAGTATAAAATGGTATTTGACAAATCCTCAAGTTAGCTGCTCCTATTCCAGGAAAGCTGCTGCTTTTATATGCTACAGCCTTAAGTGAATCTCCTGGCACCTTGTTAGCTCAGGTTAATGAGGAAGGAAAAGAATGTACTTTACTATCTAAGTAGATGTTTACTTCCAACTGAAGAAAATTATTCGATAGATAAATATTGTTTAGCTTTAATCTTTGTTGCTCAGAAGTTAAGGCATTTTATGCTCTCTCATAAAGTGAATTTAATATCCATAGTAAAACCATTATAATATCTAATAATCCATCCAATGCAGTCAAGGAGACTAGCTAGATGGTCAATGATGTTATCACAATTGAAATCACATTCATTCCTTTATGTGTAGTGAAAGGGAAAGTTATGGCAGATTTTCTAGATGCTTGCTCAAAACAGAATGATTGTCCAATCGAAGATGAACTACTAGATGAACAAATATTAAATCTAGAAAAAAATAAGAAATCCACCTGGGAATTCTATTTTGATGATGCAGCTTCTAGTCAATAAGAATCATCTGATCATATTTCCCCAAGAAAAGATGGAATTGGTATAGTATTCATTACCCCAGAAAAGGGTATAATTTATTACTTTTATCAAATTTTAGAACCTTATATGAGCACTAAAGTTGAGTAGGAGGCACTGATAACTAGGTTAGAATTGACCATCCTGAATGAGATTCAAGAAATCAAAATTTTTGGAGATTCATAACTAGTGATCAACAAGCTAGCCAGAACTTATCTAGTACTAAAAGAAAATTTTGTTTCTTATCATCAATTTGCAATGCATCTCCATAAAAAATCCCAAATTAACACTGCATAAGATTCTTTGTAGATATAATTCCATGGCAGATGCCTTAGAAAAGTTGGCTAAAGCTATGTCCTATCCTGTGGGAGATTCAATTGCAATAGAGATTCAATGTCACTAGGTTCTAATCCCTATAGAACTTAAATATATAAATAGAATGTCTCTCAACGATGTGAAATTTTTTTTAGAATTAGAAGATGAGGTATTGAAGAAAACCCATCATCGAATACTTGCAAAAAAGTAAGCTCCCTCATAAAAAATTGACAACAGATCAAATCAAAGATCTCTATCTTATACATTGATTAATGACACCTTATATAGAAGATCATTCGATCAGATGTGGTTAAGATGTCTAAGTAAATTGAAAGCATTTAAAAATCATCAAAGAATTACATGTCAAATTATGTGGCACACATCAATCAGGTCCAAAGATGAAAATGAAAATTAAAAGAATGGGTTACTACTAGCCATCGATGCTTGGTGATTGCATGAAAGCTGCACGTTATTATCATCTCATAATTATCATTATATTAGTTCACATTTGAGTAGGCTCTTAGCCCATATTATATTTACTAGTATACACTCACACAGCATCATACATATGTATTTTTATATAAACTACTCTTTTATATTTATTTAAAGCAGAATGAACCTAGGCAATGATATAAATGCAAATGTAAAGGCAATGATGTAGATGTAAATGTTATAGATACTTGTACATGTAGAATGGGTTATATAATGCGAAGAGTTATAAAATTTTTAAAGATTATTATTTATATACATGTATAGGTTCCAAAAGAAAATGATTCTTCCTCCTTTGAGGATCATTGTATTTTGGAATTCTATATAAGATCTATAAGTCGGAAGATACAACAATAACAACAACAACATCAAGCCTTTATCCCACTACATGGGGTCGGCTACATGAATCCTTTTCTCCATTTTGTCCTGTTAAAAGTCAAATTCTCATTTAAATCTAATAAAGAAAGATCATTTCTAATATTTTCTAAGCAAGTCTTTTTAGGTCTACCTCTACCTTTCTTAACATAAGTCAAATCTAAGACCTCTACTTTCCTAATCGGGTCATCGGAAGGCCGCCATTTTATGTGACCAAATCATCTAAGGCGACTCTCTCTAATCTTATCTTCCACTGGAGCTACTCCAACCTTTTCACATATATGCTCATTTCGTATCCTATCTCTAAGGGTAAAGCCACTCATCCACCTGAGCATCCTCATCTCTGCAACACTTAACTTAGAATTATGCTTCTCTTTTAATGGCCAACATTCAACACCATAAAGCATTGCAAGTCTCACCACCATCTTATAGAATTTTCCCTTAAGTTTGAGGGGTACTTTTCTATCACACAATAAGCCCGATGCATTCCTCCTCTTCAACCATCCAACTTGGATTCTGCTGATAATATCCCTATCTATTTCACCATCACTTTGAACATTAGATCAAAGATATCTAAAACATGTACTCTTATTAATGACTTGATTGCCAAAAATCAGAATCCCCTCAATAGGTCTATTATTACTAAAATTACACTCAATATATTCCATTTTAGATCTACTCAAGTGAAAACCTTTAGACTCTAAGGTTGACCTCCACAATTCTAGTATACCTTCAACTCCATCTCTAGTCTTATCAACAAAAAGAATATCATCAGCAAAAAGCATACACCAATATACATCCTCTTGTAGATGTCTAGTAAGAACATCCATGTCTAAAGCAAAAAGGTATGGGCTTAAGGCTGATCCTTGATGTAGTCCAACCAAAATAGGGAAATACTTGGTCAAACCACCTTGTGTTTGAACACAAGTAATAGCTCCTGCGTACATAACTTTAATGATTTGAATATAAGCATTATTAACTCCTTTCTTTTCAAGAACTCTCCATAGCACTTCTCTTGGAACTTTATCATATGCTTTTTCTAAATCAATAAATATCATATGTAAATCCTCCTTATTCTCTCTATATTTCTCCATCCACCATCTTAATAAATGTATGGCTTCCATAGTAGACCTACCCGACATGAATCCAAATTGATTTTGAGAAACATTAGTATCACACCGCAACCTATGCTCCATAACTCATTCCCATAGTTTTAAAGTATGACACATTAACTTAATTCCTCTATAATTCGCATAATCTTGTGCATCACCTTTATTCTTAAAAATAGGGATTAACACACTCATTCTCCACTCATCTGGCATCATTTTAGTCTTCAAAATTGTATTAAAAAGTTTAGTAAGCCAAGAAATTCCTTCATCTCCTAAGCATTTCCACACCTCTAATGGAATATCATCAGGTCCAATAGCTTTTCCACCCTTCATTTTCTTTAAAGCCTCTCTAACTTCAGTTTTACTAATACGCTGATAAAAATAGAAATCTTTATTTTCATTTAGGGTGCTAAGATCACTACAGTTAATTTTATTTTCACATTCTTCATTAAAAAGTTTAGCAAAATATCTCATCCACCTTTGTTGAATATCATCTTCTAAAAGAAGTACTTTTTGATCTTCATCCTTAATACACTTCACTTGAACTAAATCCTTACTACTCCTATCTCTTTGTTTGGCTAACATATACATATATCTTTCTCCCTCCTTAGTATCTAATCTATTATATAAATTACTAAAAGCTAAACTCTTTGCATCGCATATTACTTTCTTAGATTCCTTACGTGCCTCTTTATATATTTTCCAATTATCAAAATTTTTACAATTAAACCAATTTTTATAAAAAATCTTCTTATTTTTAATCTTTTCTTGCACATTTGGATTCCACCACCAACTATTTTTACTATTAGAAGTTTTTCCCTTTGAAACACCAAGCACATCTTTTGCAATATTTTTAATATCACTAGCCACTTTTTCCCACATAACATTAGCATACTCATGCACAGACAAAATCTTAAGATCTAAAATCTTACTCTTAAGAATATTTTTATTAATATTCTTTAAATGCCCCCATCTAATCCTAGAATATCGTATTACTTTATTTTTTATTTCTTGCCCCATTATGTTCAAGTCCAAAACTAATAAAGGATGTTGGGTACATAAATTTTCACTCAGAATAACTTTACAATCTTTGCAATCTAAACGATCTAATTTCCTTATAAGAAAATAAACAATTTGAGTTATACTATATCCATTTTTATAAGTAATGAGATGCTCATTTTTTTTGTTAAATAAGGTATTAGCAATTAAAAAATCATAAGCTAAACAAAAATCTAATATGGACTTACCACCTTCATTTGTCGTTCCAAACCCATGGCTACCATGAATGCTTTTAAAATCAACTACCTCTCTACAAACATGTCCATTTAAATCTCCTCTGATAAAAACTCTTTCTTCAAGAGGTATCTTTTGTATTAATTCTTCTAAGTCATTCCAAAATTTTAATTTTGAACCCATATCCAAACCCACTTAAGTAGCATAAGCCCATATAATGTTAACAATCTTAGCATCAACAACAATCTTTAAAGCTATAATTCTATCTCCAATTCTATTAATATTTATAACATTATCCTTCAAACACTTATCTAAAATCATGCCTACACCATTTCTAGTATGACTCCTACCCGAATACCAAAGTTTAAATCCTAAACTACCAATCTCCTTAGACTTCTCTCTATCCCATTAAGTTTCCTGAATGCATAGAATATTTATCTTCCTATGAATCATAATATTTATTAATTGCATTAGTTTTTCTGGAAGGGAACCTATATTCCAAGTTCATATCCTAATTTTAGTTTCATGGACTAGCTTCTTTGCCCACATCCATCCTTGATGTGGGAACCCTTGACTATTTAAAACTATAATCGGGCAGCGATGCAATGGCCCTTGCACACTTGTCATTGTATTCAGGCCATACAGTGTGTCGCTTCCAGGGGACGCCCTAGCATTAACATAATTTCTAAAAGAATGCATGTCATTATTATTCGATAAGTTTTACGCTGGCTGTCGACTACCTAACACAACCCTCCACTTTTCTCATCCAGGACTTGGGACCTGGCAACGACAGTGTTAATCTATAAGTCAGAAGATAGAAGAATGAAATAAATAATCATATTCAAATCTATTTTTGTATAAAAGTGGAAATCCAAGCTTATTGTTCACAGAGCCTGGCCACCTTTGCTTTATAGCAGACCCTATGTTATACTTTGAGAAATTATCAATGAATAAAAGCTTTTTATTTATACATTATTATTCATATATCATTTCCTAGTGTGATTATGTAAATAATGTAAAGTCCTGATTAATTTTTTTTATAAATTATAATTTCTAGATATCTTGGATAGAGCCATCTGATCCTGTATTCATGAGGTGATTGATTGTGATAAGGATCATTAGCTTGTAGATCACTCTAGGTAAGAATAAGTTTAGATTATATACACCACTCAATCTTTGCACATTTATTATATTCTATCCTTACAATAATCTAAACCTAAAGTCTTAACCTAAGCTCCAAATCTAAATTAAAGATTTATAATCTAAAGCTTATGTATTAAAATCTTGATACCCCAAGCCTTTCTCTAAATCTATATGAATTTTAAAATATTTAGTCTTCACTTTAGTTGAAAGTACTATCTTTAGAGATGTAATTAACTATACGGGCATGCCTTTAAAGGAAATATGGAACCCAAAATAAAATAAACCCTATCTTAGAACCTTTCTAAAATAGGGGAAGAATTTGTGGATGCAGACCTAACTTTAAATATTAGTTTAGTTTCATAATAAAAAAGATAACTGAATATTCTTTTAATCCTTAAGGATGAAGTAAATATTCCTTACTTGGTTTGATTATTAAAATAAGTGCATTGACTTAGTTTCTTGATCAGATTGATAAGATAATAATATTCTTTTTAATCTCAGGGATGAATTAAATATTCCTTTTTTTTATTATAAAAATAAAGATATTATTTTAGTTTTATGATCAAAATGATACGTGAATATTCCATTTATCCTTAGGGATGAATTGAATATTTCTTATTTTTTATTATGAAAATAAATATATTAATTTAGTTTGATGATAAAAATAATAAGTTAATATTCATTTTATCCTTTAGGATAAATTGAATATTTCTTATGTCATATTTGATTATGAAAATAATTTAATGTTTCTCTTTTTAAATCAATAGTGAAACATTAGTATGTCTCTCAGGATGGTATAATGATAATTTATGTAGATTGAACAAAAGAAATATTTAAAACAAATCATGTGGCAAAATGAACATAAAATTTATCCACAGAATTTTTTTGTGACTCCACTAGCGATAGACTTCTCTCTCCATCTATAGTGAAGACTATTTCTCCTTAAATACATATAGATTTAATTAAGAGTAGATGTATTAGATTTGGTCTATGTTAAGAAAGGTAGAGGTAAACCTAAAAAGACTTGGTTATAAAATATTAGAAATGACCTTTCTTTATTAGATTTAAATGAGGATTTGACTCTTGATAAAACATAATGGAGAAAAAAGATTCATGTAGCCAACCCCACGTAGTGGGATAAAGGCCTGATGTTATAGTTGTTATTGTATAATGATTTAATTAAATGCTTAGGTTATCAAATTTTATGTATATGCATGTTTATTTAAATTTTAATCTTGTATACATATGTTTATTTAAATTTTAGTCTTATATATCCATGTTTATTCACATAAAGATGTAAACCCATGGTTACCTTATTTTGACCTAAAACCAAGCGGACTAGTCCAAGCGAAATACTAAGCTGGACCTAGGTTAGGTCGGGGCTCTGCCCGTGTATAGTTTTATATATGTATGTTTATTTAAATTTTAGTCTTGAATATCTATGATTATTCACATAAAAATGTAAACCCTTTGTTACTTAGTTTCATCCTAAAAACTTAGCGGACTAGGCCAACTGGAATACTGAATATGTCCATGGTCAAGAAGGAGTTCTACCCTGTATAGTGTTTTATATGCATGTTTATATAAATTTAGTCTTGTATGTTTATGTTTATTCACATAAATATTTAAACCCATGGTTACTTGGGTTTGTCCTAAAAACCAAGCGGACTATGCTAATCAACATAAAAAATTGATCCTAGCTCAGGTTAGGGTTCTACCCATGTATAGTCTTGTATATGCATGTTTATTTAAATTTCAATCTTATATGTCCATGTTTATTTACATAAATATATAAACCCATGGTTACTTGATTTCTTCCAAAATACCAAGCGAACTAGGCCAACTAGAATACTAAATCGATCCTAGGTCACATATGGGTTCTACTGGCATGTATTATTTCATGTGTATGTAGATTTTACACTTTAGATTACAAATCTTAAAGTCATTTACCTTCTTGTACAAAACCTTTTCACTAAGTTCATTGTTTAAATCTGAATCAAAATCCTGTCAAACTCAATAATCTTAATTCAAACTCAAATTAAATTTCAATTATCCCCTCAAATTTAATGTCACTTTCACTAGAGTCATTGTCAAATCATTAAAATCAAACTCAACTTTCAATTTCAATCACTTCCCTAGTTTATGTTTTTATTGGTTGGTTCCCTATTCAAATTCATCAAAAAATCAAATTCAAATAGTTATGATAAACTTCAATTTAATCATGCTTTAGGGGTTTAGTAAAGTTTACTTAGTATATTATTCTAACTCATATCTTGACTAAAAGTCAATGAATTTTGGAGATTAATACATAATTCTAGTCATTTATAGAAAATGTCTAGAAAATTAATATTCTTCTTCAACAACAATGTCAACATGACTGTTAGTCTGGTCGCATCTTTTGAGGGCCCTCTAATTTAATTTTGATTTATTGATAATGTTCAGTTCAACTTCTCTAAACAACAAATCGAAGTGGTCAAAATTGAATTCATTCATGTTGTGTCTATTCAATATGTCCCTATTTGGAACATAATTGAAGATGGGTCTATAGTTATTCTGTAGCTACAAAACATTTAGTGTTTTCCCGATTGACTTTTCCTAGGCTGACTGCTGGCCAGAAAGGAAAGTCTCCAATAGTATCTAAACTCCTTTATGTGAGAAAGTTTGAGATGGGAACATCCTCTACCACAACAAAGATGACTAAGTCACAAAGAATAAAAATGAACCATTGTATGAGGCGTATATTAGTGAAAGTGAAGCTAATTTTGGAAAATAATCTGATCAATGCTGCAGCAAAGGCAACTAAATTGAAATTAATTGAACTAATAGTTGAAGAATCTAAAACTCTATTCTACTATTCAGTGGCAAGACATAATAGATGCCAACCTCTATCCCATGCTATTATAGAATAGAATGTTCTTCGAATAGCAAAATCTTCACCTCCTTTCAAGCATAAAGCACTTGTTGTAGTCTCTCTATAAAAGAGAAGAAAGTTCAAAAATATTTTAGATGGATCAGTTCATAACTATGTAAACAATTATGGGAAATCAAAGTTAGATTTTTTAAAGTTAATAGAGGGGGTAACCTCTATCAAAGCTAAATTAGAGTTTGAATGTTCGATGTAGAATGTTAAGCCTAAGTGAACTATCTCCAGGCACACCAATGTGAAAGAAAAAATATTACCCAATGCAGAAGCTAATACGCTTATCAAAGGTTAAAATAATGGTGATGATAGTTTAATTAACATAACAAAATATTAACCACATATTTTTAATCATGGAATTTTTCACATAAATAAAATATAGAAAATAAAAAACCAGATAAAACACACTAGAATTTTTTTGTGGTTCAGTCAAACCATGACCTATGTACACTCCCTAAAGTCCTCCTCTCTACTTATTGCACTAAACCTTTAGTGACTCTCCATTAGCCCCCACAGCTAGGTGGAGAAGCCCTTACAAAATCTCTTCCACAAATAAAGTGTGGTAGAGGACCCTAATCTTTTTACCCTCCTTGTGAGGCAGAGAACCTGGAATCATTTTTCATTCACCTAGGTAGAGAACTTGGAATCCTTTCTCACTTTTCTGGTGAAGGCAGAGAACCTGGAGTCCTTTTTAACCCTCCTGGTGAGTAGAGAACCTGGAATCCTTTTTTATCCTCCTAATGAAGGCAGGGAGCCTTGAATCACTTTCACCTTCCCGGGTGCGGCAAAGTAGCTGGGTTTTTTGATTCCAAAGAGGTATTCTTCCCAAAGCTTCCGTCAAGATAGACCTTAATACATGGAGAAACTCATGTGCAAATTTTTCGGAGCAACCGTGTGGACCTCCCTCTCACACTTCTTTGAAACCTACAAGGATCTTCTCCCTCTCTCACAAACTCCACCATTTCTCTCCAAGATCTAGGCTCTCTCTTCAAGCTTTCTTTCGAAGAAAATAACTCAATGAATGCCAAAAAAGACTCTTATAAAGTCTTATGAGAAAGCTTAAATAAATGGATTAAAAAAATCCTAAAAATTTAATTCTATCGACACTGATCATATAGTACGATACTAAATTATATAGTATAATTAGTTCAAATAACCTTATTTTCCCATTTGAAGAATAAGTCACTGTATGACCAATTCAAGAAATTGTGCTAATTGTTCAATACGATTTGATAATCATCCAATACGATTAGTTCAAAAAACTTGGATTATCGTCCAGCACGATTGGCGACAATTAAATATCATCCCAATGAGTTGTATAGTATAATTGAGTCTAATCATCCTATATAATCTGAATGGATTAATTAATCAAAAATTGATCCATATTTACAGGATTAATTTAGGCAAGATTTAATTATATCATATAGTATGATACATTTTCAACAGTAAGATTACTACATATTTTGAATTTCAAAATATTACATAAATTATGAATGGTGGTTGAGATATTCATTTCAACTAATCATCCTACATGATCTTGATTGTATAGTGCGATGAGTTTAAATATCTTTAATTTTGACAATTAGCCATTTCAATTATTTTTTTTGAATAACGGATTGTATAGTACAAGATGGATCGTACAATATGATTAGTTTAGAAAAAATTGCAATTCTAATTTTCTCACTATCTCACTCCTTTGAGTGTGTGCGTGTGCATGGTCACTAGGCTAGCATACACTATTACAAGTCTTAACTTAAGAAATAAAAATAAATAAATGAATATTACATACTCTTTCAACACATCTAATTCTATCCAATCTTAAGCCCTAAATCTTCATTGAATGGTCCATGATGAACCTAAAATGTTAGTACACATACAAAAAAATTTGCACTACAAATACTAGGACAAATTAAGAGATAATAAAAAATGTTAGTTATAATAAAAAATATAAACTCAGGAGCCCGAGTTGCAACAAATATAAGTATACCATAGGGGATTTAATTTAGGAAATTTATTAATAAAATTGGGTAGCAATCAATAGTATTATAACCCTAAGACATAGAACAATTAACATGTGAAAGCGTATAACCTAATTCCCTATGGATTCATGTGCATTGAATTTTTAAATCATAGGTCAAAAATTGACCTATGAACTTGAAATAATAAATTGAAGCCTTTAGATATTTTTGATTGATTTGAAAATTATTTGGGTATGTAAAACACATACCAAAGAATCATTCATATCAATTTCACATCATGATGAAATATATTTAAAGAGTAATCAAATACCTCTTAGAGTATTTTTAAAATTACTTTTTAATACATATACCAATTAAAAGTTTAATGTAGGATGCTAATCCTAGGTGAACTACCGTAGGCACACCAAGGGTTGGGGGGGGGGGGGGGGGGGGGGGGGGGGGGGGGGGGGGGGGCGGGTGAATTGTAAGTTTTAAAAATCTTGCTGTAAAATAGAAACTTATATTTTAACTTTGGGATTTTAATAATGTTGAAATAATAATAATTATCACCAGATGCAGAAGCAAAATTTTGCAACAAGATTTTAATTAAGATGATGATTGATAGATTAAATAAATATATCATTAACCATATAACTTTTATCATGCAATCTCTAGCAAAATAAAAATGCAAAAAAGTAAATTATGAAAAATTAAAAACTAGAAAGAACACACCAAAAATTTTACAGTTGTTCCGTCAAACAATGACCTACATCCACTCCCCAGAGTTCTCTCTAAGTATTGTACTAAACTTTAGTGTCTCTCCTTTAACCCCCATAGCTAGGCAGAGAAGCCAATACAATCTTTCCCTCAACCAGGTGCAGCAAAGAACATTGACCTCCTTTTTCACCCTCCTGGTGAAGGCAAAGAACCTTGACCTCCTTTTTCACCCTCATGGAAAAGGCAGAAAACCTTAACCTCTTTTTTCAGCCTCCTGGAGAAGGAAGGGAACATCGACCTCCTTTTTCACCCTCCTGGTGAAGGAAGAGAACCTCTACCTCCTTTTCCATCCTCCTAATGAAGGCAGAGAACCTCAACCTTCTTTTTTATGTCACCTACATCAAGTAACCTTTGACTCACACCTTTCTCATAGGCAATAAGTGAGCTAAGCAAGTTATCTATTGAATACACATTTAGATCATTGGATTCAAAAATTATAGTGACCTTAGCATCATAAGCACTATCTAGGCAACATAAAATCTTGTTAACCTTTTAATATTCAAAAGTTCTCTACCTTATGCATGTACAGATGTTACTATCTTTGTGAACCTGGTGTACATTTTAGATTTAGTCTCGCTAGGTTTCATGTGAAATAGTTTATAGTCATGCAGTAGAATGTTCAACCTAAACTGTTTGACTTCACTTGCTCCCGCATATATGATGCGTAATCTATCCCATACTTCCTTTCTCGTAGTACATGTAGACACTCTTATATAATCTTAATCTTTTAAAGCATATAGAAGGTGATTCAAACATTTTGCATTCGATTGAGTGAGCTCTCTATCCTCGTGACTCTACTCAGTAAATAAGAAATAAATTTTGAGTCCATTAACTACTCAAGATGGAATCATATGGGAAATTTTAAAATCAATAGATTATAGAAATGTAGACATGTGAATTGTCCAAAAATGAAATGGAATATTTTCAAACAGAGGTGGACAAGTTACAGAATAACCTTCCACAATATTTTGATTACCAAAATGCCCAATAAGATATTTACTTGGGGATTTTAAAATCATGAATTCCAAGACCCACTCTGATAGCAATTGTAAGTTCAATGTAGAATGTTAATCTTAGGTGAACTACCTCGAGTCCACCTAGAGGAGGGGTGGGGGGGGGGGGGGGGGGGGGGGTTGAACTGGTAGTTTTAGAAATCTAACTACAAAACACAGATATATATTTTTACTTTAGGATTTTTAATGACTTAAATAATAATATTATCACTAAATACAGAAGAAAAATTTTGCAATGAGATTTTAATTATGATGATAATTGATAAATTAAATCAATATATTATTAACCATATAATTTCTATCATGCAATCTCTAGCAATATAAAAAATACAGAAAAGTAAATCATGGAAAATTAAAAATCAAAAAGAGCACACTAGAAATTTCATAGTGGTTTGGCTAAACAATGACCTATGTCCACTCCCCAGAGTTCTTCTCTCTGAGTATTACACTAAACTTTAGTGTCTCTCCCTTAGCCCATATAGCTAGGAGGAGAAGCCCTTATAATCTTTCCACCAACCTAGTGCAGTAGAGAACCTTAACCTCCTTTTTCACACTCCTGGTGAAGGTAGAGAACCTCAATCTTCTTTTTTACCCTCTTGGTGAAGGCAGAGAATCTCAACCTTTTTTTCACTCTCCTCGTTAAGGCAGAGAACCTCAATGTTCTTTGAGCTGATGGTCTTTTTCCCAGTGCCACCCTAGAAACCTAGCAAGACACCCAGATGAAATAAGGCAAGACACTTGCTCGGAGCAACCGTGTGAACCCCTCACATAGCTTCTCCCTCATAAACAAGCTCCCCCTTTCTTCTTCCCAAAGCACTCGAAGATTTCTTCTCCAATCTCTCTCTCTCCCCAAAAAAATCAATAGCTAAAGACTAGACAAGTCTAATAAGGGAGATTAAGTAAAAGGCTTCACAATAGCCCTAAACTTTAATTATGTCAACTAATTATATAGTACGATCCAAGATCGTATGGTATGATTAGTTCAAATAATCTTGTTAGACTATTCAAATTGTAAGGCATTGTACTATTAGTTTAACTAATTGATCTGATTGTCTAGTACGATATAAAGCATCATCAAGTATGATTAGTTTAAATAACTTGGATTATTATCTCATATAATGGCGATGATTAAATATCATCCCATGTAGAGATCGGGTCGTATAGTATGATTGGCTCTAATCATCCTATATGTTATGATTAGATCAATTAATACAAAATTATTCCTTAATTATAGGATAAATTTAGGCAAGATATGATTATATCATCTAGTATGATACCTATCATCCTGTATGATTAGAATAACTTTGAATTTTAAAATATTGTCTAAATTATGATTGGCGACTGAGATCTTGATTTTAACTGTTCATTCTGTACATTCTTGATTGTACAGTATGATTAGTCCAACTAGATTAATTTATCATAATTAGGCATTTTTAATGATTTTATGAATAGTTGATAGAATAGTAAATATAGAGAATTAGAATATTCAACGCAATTTAAATCAAGCAAATAAATATTCTTGTCTCTTTTTCCTTCTAAAACCAACATAACAATCAAACTAATCATATAATTTGTGGATAGAAATTTAATATTAAACACTTTGTCACATAACTGACTAATGCTAAGAAGATTATGCATTAAACCATCAACATGTAAAGCATTCTCAATAATGAAATTCTTTGAGTTTTTAATTATACCTGAGCCAACCACTTTCCTTGTGGTGTTGTCTCCCAATGTGACCTTGCCTCCTGAATTGGCCTCTAGCGTGATGAACTGCTTCAAATCTCCAATCATGTACCATGAATATCAACTATTTAGGTATCACATGCTCTCATTAGTCCTTTTGTGAGAGTACTCTTACAAATTCAATCAGATATTAGATTTGGGAACCTAAGTAAGTTTTGGCTCCACCTTATGCCTTGGTAAATAACTTATTTGGATGCTACGCTGTGGTGCATGTGATTTGGGCCTCTACACTAGATGTGTCTCATGGTGTATTATGTAATTATGGGTTATGTGACCTAGCATGCCATAATAATGACACCTAACACCAGTGAAGGGATTCACTAATCTATGTGTAGTGGGGTGCCTCTTCCTAGGGGTATATGATGCATGTAGTGATGTGGGGTTATAATATTGTGTTAGTGTAGGAAGTGTTCTATTTTATTCAAATGCATGGATTTTTGCTCTTAAGAATTGATTGGCCCTTTCAAGGATTGTAACTTCCAATTTCAATGCATGCTCATTACTATCTAGTTCATATGCATATATTTTTAATTATTTGAATGAATCTTTAACCTCAATATATTTTCTTTTCAAGGATTCATATGCAATAGTTAGATCATTATGCTTCTTATTTAATACATCAAATTCATCAAGTAAAGACATGTGATTACTATCTAAAGTGGAATGCTCAATTATCAGACAATTATGCACTTTTTGTAAATTTAAAAAGTCAGTTTCTAAGCTAGCATACCACTTTTTGAGCTTCCTATATCAATGATGAATTTTTTCAAATATTATAAAAAGTTTATCATACGATAGCTGACATACCTCATCTTGATCTAACTGGTTAAGATTATCATTAACTATAAGACATAGATTTGTTACCTCCTCCTTTGATTCTTGTTTAGATGATTTTGAGGTAGAGTCAGCCCAAAATGCTTTCTATGTCCGTTGCATCCCATTTTTGAACTTTGTCTTCTCTTCACCCTTCTCCTTGATTGGGTGAGTTTTAAGGTTGGGACAGTCAGTTCGTAGGTGGCCTGGTTTCAAGCATTTAAAATAAATTATGTCAGCTGATGCTTTAAAATTTTTTCTATTCTTATCTTTGCTCAATTGTTGTTAGTAATGAGGCATCTGCTTTCTCTTCAAAAAATTCTTAAACTAATGGGTCATCAAAGCAATGTCTTTATTCTCCTTAGCTACAGAGCTGTCACTATTTGAGTCTTTCAAGACCACAGTCTTCTCCCTTTTCTTATCACTATATCAAGTAACTTCTAACTCACACCTTGTTCATAGATGATGAGCGAGCCAAGCAAGTTATTAATCGAATACACATTTAAATCATTAGGTTCAAAAATTGCAGAGCCTTAGCATTATAAGCACTAGGTACAAATGTAAAATCTTGTTAACTTGTTTAGCATTCAACAGTTCTCTACCTAATGCATGCAAGGAAGTTACTATCTATGTGAACCTAGTGTATATTTTAAATATAGTCTCGCTAGGTTTCATGCGACATAGTTCATAGTCATGCAGTAAAATATACAACCAAAACTGTTTGACCTCACTAGTTCCCTCATATGTGATGTAGAATTTATCCCATACTTCCTTTCCTATAGTACATGTAGACACTCTCATATAATCTTAAGATTTTAAAGCACGAGAAAAGAAATTTTAACATTTTGCATTCAATTGAGCGAGCTCTCTATCCTCATGGCTCCATTCATTAAATGAGACATCAGTTTTGACTCCATTACTATTTGAGATTCAATCATATGCCAAATTCTAAAATTAATAGATTATAGAAATGTAGACATGTAAATTTTCTAAAAATCAAAAAGAATATTTTCAAATATAGGTTGACGGGTTATAAAATAACCTTCTGCAGTATTTTGATTACCAAAATGCACTTTAAGATCTTTACTTGGGGATTTTAAAATTATGAATTCTAAGACCCGCTCTGATACTAATTGAAAGTGTAATGTAGGAGGGGGGGGGGGGGGGGGGGGGTGAATTGGTAGTTTTAAAAATCTTACTTTAAAACATAAACTTATGTTTTAACTTTGGGATGTTTAATAACCTAGAAATTATAACAATTATCACCAAATGTAGAAGCAAAATTTTGCAATGAGATTTTAATTATGATAATGATTGATAGATTAAATCAATATATCATTAATCATATAATTTCTATCAAGCAAAATAAAAATGCAAAAAAATAAATTACAAAAAATTACAAATTAGAAAAATACACCATAAATTTTAGAGTGGGTTAGTAAAACAATGACCTATGTTAACTACCCGTAATCCCCCTCTTTGAGTATTACACTAAAATTTAGTCTCTCTCTATTAATCCACATAGTTAGCTGGAGAAGCCTTTATAATCTTTCCACCAATCTGGTGTGGCAGAGAACTTTGACCACCTTTTTAACCCTCATGGTGAAGGCAGAGAACCTCGATCTCCTTTTTTACCCTCTTGGTGAAGGTAGAACCTCGACATCCTTTTTCATCCTCTTAGCGAAGATAGAGAACCTCAATGGTCTTTGAGCTAATGGTCTTCTTTCTAGAGCCACCCAAGAAACCTAGCAAGATACCCATAGGAAAGAAGGAAAGATAATTGCTAGGAACAACCATGTGAACCCCTCACACTACTTCTCCCTCACACACTAGCTGTCCCTTTCTTCTTCCTAAATATCACCAAGATTTCTTCTCTAAGCTCTCTCTCTCCAGAACACTCAGGAGTGAAAGACTTGAAACAAGTCTAATAAAGAGATTAAATATAAGGCTTCACAAAAAGCCCTAAAGTTCAATTTTACCAACCCTTATCATACAGTATAATCTAAGATTATATAATATAATTAGTTTAAATAACCTTGTTAGTACTATACAAAGTGTAAGGCATTGTACGATTAGTTCAGCTAATTGATCTGATCGTCCAGTATGATATAAAACATCATCTAGTATGATTAGTTCAAATGAGTTGGATTATTATCCCGTTTGGTGGGTGACGATTAAATATTGTCTCATGTAGAGATGGGGTCTTACAGTATGACTGAATCTAATCATCCTGTATGATCTGACTCGATCAATTAATCCCAAATTGATCCTTAATTATAAGAATAATTTGGTAAGATTTAATTATATCGTTCAGTATGATACCTATCATCTTGTATGATTAGCACAAATTTTTAATTTTAAAATAATACCTAAGTTGTGTCTGGTAGATGAGATCTTAATTTCAATCGATCATCCTGTATGATCGAGATTGTCCAGTACGATTAGTTGAAATAGCTTTAATTTTGCTAATTAGACATTTCAATGATTCTTTAATAGTTAATTGTACTGTATAATTAGTTCAAAAGAATTATAATTATAATTTTCTCACTATCTCACTCCTTCGAGTGTGTGTGTGTGCATGGTTACCAGGCTAATATACACCGTTATAAGACTTGACTCAAGAAATCATAAATAAATAAATGAGTATTACAAACTCTTTCAACACACCTTATTCTACCAAGTTTTAATCCCTAAATCCTCATTAAATGGTGCATAATGTACCTAAAATGTTAGTACATAAACAAACAAATATTTACTACAAATATTAGGAGAAATAAAGAGGTAATCAATAATGCTAGTTATTATCAAAAACATAAACATGGGAGCCCGGGTTGTAATAGAGTTGTGTAGAGAAAGAGTTATTCCTCCACCTAAAAAGAGAAAGATCCAAGTAAGAGATTTGAAATTTGTAAAGTCATCAACATTGGTACATCATCAAAAAGAGTCAAGGAGATTTAATGAATTTAATCATAAGTCCATTCCTATGAATGATCGAATATATGGAGTTGTAAACTCTCAAAAATATAATCCAATCCTGCCTCCATAATATGTTTCATTTAAAGTGAAGTGACTAAAGTCCCCCACCAATCCTTAGCTCATGAATCAAAAAGAATTGATTGACACCATTTTAAAGGTAGTTAATCATCTTCTTATCCTGATTTGACAAGACTAAAACTAATAAATCAATCAAACTCACTATCTACTAAGAAGTTGGTTTAACAGCCTAAAATAGTTGCCACTTATGCTACTCCTAACATTAATAAACAAAGTATAGTAGAAAAAGAAAAAGAAGAATTAGGTTCACATAGAGTCTTGCTCCAAGAAGGAGTATATCCTGATTAACCCACACAATATGTTAGGGAAATCTATTGAAGAGATTATAAGTTATTTAAAAGAAAGATTAAAGAAAATAAATAAAGAATAAGTAATGATATAGAAGCTATGAATGGTTCAGATGAAGAGATGACTAAATGTGTACTAATGGAGGATACACAATTATTAATACAAAAATATAAAAGAAAAATAAAAGTGATTCAATAGATGTTAAAAATGAAGAAGGAGATGATGATGATGATGATGATGAATATATTCCCAATCTAACTTGTAGTCTTTTAAATAAAATAAGTTAAAAAAGATGAATAGATAGTTGGAATGAATAAGAAAATAAAAGAGTTAATGGCTGCTATAGCTTCTCTACAAATAAAGAGGTCCCTTTTACTGTGGCTTAGATATATTCTATTCTGAGAGTTAGTACAACACTTTAATAAATCTAAACAGGGAGCGAAAGAAAAATAAAATTGAGGATAAAAAGTTAGAGAAGGAAATAGTTTAAATAGTGGATATTAAGCAAATGATAGAATAACAAGTTAAAGAAGCTCAGCATAATCTAGGGGTACTTCATCTTTTTAAGGGGTAGACCCTATCCAGAAGAATATAAATTGGTTCCTTACCTCAAAAAAAATTATGCCACCCTCATTTAAAAGTTATATTGGATCTAGAAATCCTAAGAAACACTTAGTGCATTTTAGTGCTAGTTGTTGCAATGCAAGAGGCAACAATGTTCTACTGTTCAAATAATTTATAAGCCATTTATCTAGCATATCATTTGAATGGTACACTAAAATACCAAATGGGTCAGTCCACACCATTACGATGTTAGAATTGAAAGTTTGTGCAGGTTGTTAGACCTAGTAGAACTGTCCAAAGGCTAACAAAGAGGGGGGGGTGAATTGGTAATTTAAAAAATTCCTTGGATTTTTATGAAACTAGTTTCTTGAACATTTAATGATCTTGAAGCATGCAGTTAACTAGGTATAATTTTAGCAAAATACTTTTTCAACCACAAAAAATAAAAAGTGCAGAAAATAAAAATGTAATAAAGAAAAATAAAGAATAGAAGACACCAAATTTTATAGTGGTTCGGTCCAACAAGACCTACGTCTACTCCCTGAAGACTCCTTCTTTAGGTATTGCACTAAATCAAAAGTGACTCTCATTTTACTTCCACAGCAAGGAAAAGAAGCCCTTACAAAACCGCTCTTCCACCAACCCAGTGTGGCAGAGTACCGACATCCTTTCTCACCCTCCTTGTAACGGCAGAGTACCAACATCCTTTCTCACCCTCCTGGTGATAGTAGAGTACCAATGTCCTTTCTCACCCTCCTGGTGACGATAGAGTAATGTGATCTCCTTTGAAAATCTTCTTTCAAGAGCCTTCAAAAAGGTAGGGAATAACTTTGAAGAACAAGCAAGAGATTCTCACCATTGGGCAACCTTATGAATCCCCTCACAAATCCCACTTACAAGATCTCTCACTCTCCAATTTCAAAACACTTGCCCAAACACTCTCCTAGTTCACTCTCAAAAGAAATTCACAATTAGATCTATCTCAAAATAATTTTGAAGAGTCATTATATATTTAATTCATAAAAAAAATTGTCTATAAACTAAAATTTCCAAGTGAAACCGTGTCATATCGTACAGTGTGATCATGGATCATCTATACGAAAAATTCAAAAATCCTGGGATGATCTGGTACGAACTATATTTCATATACTATTGATCGTACCTATGATTTTAGGATCATATGTATGAATAACTCAAGTCGTCTGGACAATCTGGTATGAATCTCATTTTGTATATTATGAGTCGTCTGTACAATTTAACAGATCATTTGTACGATTAGTTGAAATTCATCTGGATGATCGGGTATGAAGCTTATTTTGTACACTATCAGTCATCTATATGATATTACAGATCATCTGTACAAACAATTAAAATTCGTCTGGATGATCTATTACAAAGCTAATTTCATACACTATTAGTTGTATGTACAAACTAATATCATACAGTACGAACAGGGAAAACTTTTGAATCTTATGTGTTTGTGCACAGTTACTCAATTACAAGCACACTTCCTCAGACTCAAGAAAATAAAAATCACTGACTTCATTACATGAAACTCTATTCTACTCTGACTTGAAGTCTTCATCAGTCTAGAGTATGATTTCTCTAAAATATTAGTACACACAAAGTAACTCGATGTATATCCAATGTATGTTAGGAGAAACAGTAATCATAACAATAATAATTTGTTATCATCAAAAAATCATATTACATAAAATTTAATCTTGAATTCTAAGTTGCAACAAGAATAGATGTTAATGGAAAGGTTTGCTGGAGCATGTCACCATGTCATAGTAATGATTTTGAGGTACAAAAGTAAAAAACTAGATGAAAACTTAGTTGACTATATCTTAAGATGGAGAAGCATTAGTATGAAATGCAAACTTCAACACCTAGAGCAACACACTCTAGAGATTCTTTTAAAGAATATTCATGGTCTAATTGATTTCCTATTAAAAGGGTTCACAATCAAAACTTTTGAGAAGTGATATAGTACAACCTCTAATCTTCGAGAAGAAATATTGGTCCAGTTGCTTTTCTTTTAAAAGGGTTCACAATCAAAACTTTTGAGAAGTTACTGAGTAAAGCCTATAATCTTTAAGAGGAAATATCTCAATTCACTTTCTTAAATGATCAATCTTTTATAAAAATGAGAGAAGTAAAATGTTATAAAGTTTTACCAAAAATGCTTCGGTCAGTGTTTATAATTAATAAAGGGAAGTAACCAAAGAAGATTCAGGCAAAATCCAAGTCATCCTCCTCATTATCAATAGTATAATAAACCAAAGAATGATTAGCAATAATGATTTAGACCTTTTTTTTAGCTCAAGAGGAAATTATGTAGAGGTTAGAGGCACTCTAAAATATAAGTTACTCATTCAAAAGGGAAGCTATCAAATTTTTAAAAATATTTTGAAGAAAATTGAATTCAAATTACCACAACTTAAGAAGTTAAAAGATATGGGTAATATGGGGCAACCAAAGTATTAACAATATAATTGAATAATTAATCACAAGATTGAAGATTGTGTAACCTTCAAGGAATTGCTTAAAAGAAATATCAAAGATAGATCAGTTATGATACCCAAGGAATATTTAGCTTATCCTAATCAAGGATCTATTAAATACTTAATTGGTGAGCATTCTGTATTAGTCTCAAACTTGAAATTTGATGATGATTGTGATATAGTTTTATGTCAATCTTCTAAGAACATTATAAACAAACCTTATCATTCATCTAGTCAGGTATACCAGGGAATGTATAGTCCCCTCTAGATTAATCTTGCAGCTCCTGAGGAAGAAATTAATAAGAAGTTCTAATTAAAGAGCTTAAGAAGATGCCAGGTAGTCAGTCTTCAGTAGTTCAAAAATGGGAACCTACAAGTAAAAGCAATGATGTAAATAATAAAGTTGTAGTTTCTTCAATTGGGAAATTGAATACTCCTGTACCTCATACATTATATGATTTTTATTTTATTCTGTAAGGGGCTAAGAAAAAAATGAAGAATGATTTAGTGTATATTTAATCTATATTTAGTGATGACTAAATAAGCAGTAATATAAATAGTGTAATTGAAAATAACTTTATTAAATAAAAAAATAAACTTAGATGATTTTAAAGAATCTTTTTTATATTTCTTTCATACTGATTCCCCTAACCTCGATATTTAGGGTGATCCTATTTGTATAGGAATTGAGATGTTTGATTCTACTAGTTCATCAGATGAAGTTTTAAAGTGAATAATAATTCAAAAATTAAATGAACCTACTGTTTCTTCCCCATAAGAGATAATTCAAGTTAACATGTGTAGTAGTAAAGTATTTCCACTATCAACAGCTACACCCAAAAAATAAAAGAAAAATATTGATAATCTAGAGACTTTAACACTTATTCAACTAGATTTAGATGTAGCTAATAGATATATTCCTAAAGTGGATTATAATGTTTTAGCAATTTTAGAAAATTACCTACCAAATTGAGTATCCTTAATGCTTTTGATCTTTCAAAGTAAATCTGAAAGGCTTTGATTAAAGCTTTACTTGATCTAGAGATTTTTATGGCTCTATTTGCATTAATGCAGTCTGAAGAAGTTCAATACTTTAAGGAAATTCAAGGGATCATATTCTCATATGATAATTTGATCCTAGAAACCCTAGATCATAATCATCCATTATATATTTTTGCAAATATATATAATTTTAAATTATTGCATGTTTTTTTTAATCCAAGTGCATCGGTCAACATTATTACTCTTAGAATTCTCACATACTTAAAGCAGATACTCATAAACTCTGCATTGATACAATAATGTTATGAGGATACAACAGAAAATGTGGGAGAGCTTTGGGTTCCATAACCCTTCTTTTTGGAATAGAAACCCTAAAAATTGAAGCTAAATTCCATGTAATAGTTCTGAGACTTATTTTAACACTCCCCTAGGTAGATCCTGGCTCCATGAGTATAGAATGGTGCCTTCCAGCCTTCATCAGTGTATCAAATACTCTCGTAAGGGGGTAGAGCACTATATTAAAGATAACTTACAATAATTTTTAATTCATGAAGTTGTTATATATGAAAGAACATCATATTCTTTACCTAAGAAGTAGAGTTTCTTCTCTTATATTTTAAACTAGCTAATATAGAAGCAAAAAAAAAGAAGGAAAGAGAAAAATATAAAGAAAAAGAAAAAGAAAAGCATTCCAATCTCAAACATGACGTTTATTGGTCACCTGTCCTCCTTCATAAAGAGGAGGTAGAATGATTAAATAAACTAGAGGAAGGGGTCATGGAAACAAAAAATATATAGTGAAAGAAAATTAAAAATATATATAAATAATGGCCCATGTGATGAATCCTTTGTGATTGATCAAAATCCACATAGTGTAAAACTTAGAAACTCTATAAAGCATCCAATGTTTAAAATTTTTATAGAAGTTATAGGGACGAGGATATGTTCTAAATTGCTAGGTAAGATAATTTGAATATATCTACTATAGGAGGTTAAAGAAGTATGTGAAAAATATTACCTTAACCCCACTATCCAAGAGTGATGTGAAAAGGTTAGAGGTGAAAGCCTCTGTTCCCTAAACTCATATTTCAAAGCCAATACATTTATACCTTCTACAATAGAAACACAAAAATTGATGTAAATCTTGATGATCCATTTATAGTTAAAATAATAGAGCTTCCATTTTATTGGAACTTGAACTAAAAAAATTTGCTAAGCATAATTTGAATCCATCAAACTGGACTAGAGGTGAAGTATAATAATTTAATACCTATGGAATACAAAATAATATAAATATACTTTAAGATCATGTGTTGGCTTTACTACTATATGTTCATTTGATGATGATGAATATTGCATAGTCATATGAAATAATCTAGAGTAAGATTATCTCTTTTTAGCATATGTTAAAATTTTTAATGAACTTTGTTTAGAAATTTCAAATGATCTGGATGTCTCTCAAGTGCACCTCTAAAACTTGAAGAGGAAATTAAATCTACAATTGATGATTTAAAAGAAATGAATTTGGGTAGTGAAGAAGACCCTCATATGATATTCATAAGTTCTTTATTAAATGAGCATAAGTCAAATTAAAAGATCAAGTTACTTAAAGAATTCAAAGATTATTTTTCTTGGAGTTATAAAAAAATGCATGAGTTATCTCCATATGTAGTAGTTCATAATTTTAAAATTTAATAAAGGAATGCTTTTGATTAAATAAGCACCTCGAAGGATATAGCTTGGTATTGAATAATAAGTAATAGTTAAAGTCAAAAATTAATCAATGTTGCCTTAATTAGGGAAGAGAAATATCTAACCTGGTTAGTTAACATAATCCTTGTCCAGAAAAAGAATGGTTAGATTCATATCTACACTGACTTTAGAGATCAAAATAAAGCTTGTCATAAGAAAAGTTTTCGCTCCCTATACCAAAACTCATGGTATATATTGCTTCCTCACATATGATATTTTCCTTTATGGATGGTTTATTTGGATACAATCAAATCAAAATGGCTTCTATAGATAAGAGGTATACATCATTTAGAACTCTGATAAGAGTCTACAGCTATAAAGTTATGTCATTTGGATTAAAGAAAACTAGAGTAAACTACCAACGAGCAATGATAAGAATTTTTGACGAACTTATCCACCATCAAGGGGAATGTTATGTCGATGATAGAGTAATTAAAATTCTCAAAAGTGATGAACATTTATATGACCTGAGAATCCTTTTCCAAATATTATATCAATATAATTTAAAGATAATCCCTTCAAAGTTTGCTATGGGCATTACTTCAGGGAAATTTTTATGTTTTATTATTCAATAATGTAGAATCAAAATTGATTCTAATAAAATCAAAGCAATAATAGAAATGTCATCGCCTAAAATCCTTACCCAGTTGAGATCTTTTTAAGGTCAATTAGAATACCTCAGACAATTTATAATAAACCTTTTAGGGAGTTGTCAACCATTTGTAGCTCCATGTAAGAAAGATCGTTGCTTTTGGTGGGATGAAAATTGTCAGAAAGTATTCAAAAGAATGAACTAATATCTAACAAATCCTCTAGTCTTTGTGGTTTCCAAACCAAGGAAACCACTAATACTGTAAGTAACATCTTTAAGTATATCTCTTGGTGCCTTATTAGCTTAGGTTAAAGAGGAAGGAAAAGAGAACACACTTTACAATATATGTAGATGTTCACTTCCAACTGAAGTTAAATATCCTTTGATCGAGAAGTATTATTTAGCTTTAATCATTGATGCTCGGAAGTTGAGACATTATATGCTCTCTCATAAAGTGAACCTGGTATCCAAAGTAAATCCACTATAATATCTAATGACTCATATGATGTTATTAACAAGATTAGCCTGATGGTTTTTGATTTATCATGGTTTGAAATCACATTCACTCCTTTATGTACTATGAAAGGGCAAGTTGTGAACAAATTTTCTTTGTTACCACACCAGATTTACTTTAGAATTTGGTATTAGGTTTCTTTAGTCAAATATGTATAGAATAACATTATATTGTCATGAAGGATAGACTAATTATTAAAAACTAGGACCTTGAGCTCATAATTTTGATGATAATAAATATTTTTGGGCTTTAATTTTGGTTCTCCAGATATTATTATTGGGTTTTTTTTTGTGCAGTAATAATTTAGGTTCATTGTACACCACGATAAAGGCTCTTCTCAAGACCAGGTAGAATAGGTTTGATGTTTTTACAAAGAGTCTGTATATTTTATTTATTTAATTTTTATATGTCTTACGTAATGAGTTATGTAAAAGGTGTATGCTAGCTTAGTGATCATGCAGACAGACACTGAGGAGGAAAATTGAGTATTGTAAATTTTATGAATATCGTACTGTATGAGATGGATCATACTATATAATATGTGTAAAATAGTGATTAATTAAACACTTAATTAAGAAAATTTGAATATGAATAAATAGTATTGTATGATATACATCATACAGGATGATATATAGAAATCGAGTTTCTTTCCGCCAATCACAAATTGGGCAATAATTTGAAATTCAAAATTTGAACTAATCGTACTAGAAGATATTAAAAAATCTTGCCTAATTTAATCCTATGATTAAGCAATCAAATAAAAATTAATTGATTTATCAGATCATATTGTATGATGACCCCCATTGTACTGTATAACATAATTTATTCCCAGGATGATAATTAGCTGCCAACAATTGTACTAGATCAAAATCCTATTTGATTGAACTAATCATAATGTATGACTCCTAATATCATACTGGATGGTCAGTTCAAACTAGTTGAACTAATTATATAGATCCTCATTCATCATATAACTTTAATAGGATGAAACCAACTAATTCTACTATATAATCCTATATCGTATTATACAATCAAAAGCGGCAGAATTGAATTTTTAGGAATTTTTGAAGACTAATATAAAAACTCTCTTAAGACTTTTGTAAGAAGTCTTTGGCAGTTAAAGAAATTATTTAAGTGAGGTTTTGTGAGATCTAGGGCCTTGAAGAAGGAGAAGGTGAGGTTGTGAAAGAGGGAGAAGTAGTGTGAGGGGATTCCACAAAATTGCTCCAAGCAAGCTTGCACCTAATTTTCTCTAGTGTCTTTGTTGATCTCTTGGAGTTACTCTAGGGAAGAAATATTCAAGCAAGAAGTTGCTAGGTTCTCTGCCTTCACCAGGAGGGAGAAAAAGGATTGCAAGGTTTTCTTCCTTCACCAAGAAAGTGAAAAAGGATTGTAAAGTACTCTTCCTTCACCACGAGAGTGAAAAAATGTCCAAGGTTCTATGCCTCACCATAAGGGTGAAAAGGATTTTGGTACCCTTTCACACCAAGTTGGTGGAAGAGACTGTTGTAAAGGCTTCTCTGCCTAGCAATGGGGGCTAAAGGAGAGACACTAAAGTTTTAGTGCAATACCTGAATAGGACTCTAGGGAGTGGATGTAGGTCATGGTTGACCAAACCACTATAAAATTATGGTGTGCTCATTTCTTATTATTTTTCCTTAAGCATTTAATTTCCATATTTTAATTTCTTACATGTTTACTTTCTTGCAAATTTGAGTTGGGAACAATTAGATTATTTTTGCTTATTTGAAAATATAAAGGAAAGAAAAATTTATTTTCACATTTATTTTCTGTACAAAATTAAAAAAAAATAACATTTGATTTTTATATCATTATCTTCCACATTACAAGATCTGATTTTGAAATTAAGTCGTGAATTTGGTTTAAACTTTCATAAAGAAATTTCTGAAAAGGGAAATTTTAAAAACACCAATTCTCTCCCCTCTTGGTGTGCCTTGGGTAGTCAAATAAGGTTTAACAACCTCCCTGAACTTTCACTACTGTTTCATAATTGATTTGAGATGATAAATATCACTTTATTTCTATAATCAAACACATCATAAGAAATATTTAATTCATCCCTATGGATAAAAATAATATTCACTCATCATTTCAATCATTAAACTAAATCAATGAATATATTTTTATAATCAAAACAACATAAGGAATAGTCAATTCATGCCTAAGGATAAAAAGAAATATTCAAGTATCATTTCAATTATGAAAGTATATTAATGCATTTATTTTTCATAATCAAACTATATAACAATATTTAATTTATCTATAAGGATAAAAGGAAATATTCTTTCATTATTAATCATGAAGATAAATTCATATATTTATTTCATAATCAAATATACAAGTGATATTCAAATTAGGCCTATGGATAAAGAGAATATTCACTTATCTTTTGAATATGAAATTAAACAAATATTTAAAGCTTAAGGCTTCATCTACAAATTTTTCCACTATCTTAAAAAGGACTAAGGTATGTTTTATTTTAATTATGATATCTAAATTTCCTATAGGAGCAAGTCCCTATAGTTAATTACATCTTCTAAATGAATACTCCCGATTAAACTAATGACTAAAGTTTTTAAATTCGTAGAGATTTAAAGAAATATTTTGGCTATTCAGATTTTAGTGCACATGCTTTAGAATATAAATTCTATAGTTATATTTGGAATTTAGATTTAGATTTTAGATTTTGGATTTTAAAAGATTATAATGGGAAAGGAATGTGCAGAGACTAAGGGGTGTATACAATCTGGGCTTACAGATTCCTAGAGTCAACTTCCAGTTAACAATCCTAAGAACAATCAATCATCACATGAATGCAAGATTAGATAGGCACTATCCTAGGAATCAAGGAATTATAGTTTAAAAAACCTTCTAATTAGGACCCATAATATGTATATGGTCATGTAATGAAATTTTGCATGAATCATAATGTATAAATAAAAGAACTTTTATTTAATTATTATTTTATAGTACAAACAAAGTTCTATTGTAAAGAAATGGCGGCCAAGCTTCACCAACAACAAGCTTGGAGTTCTACTCCTATACAAGAAAAAAAATGAATATGATTATTTATTTTAGTATTCAATTTTCTGGATGCTAAATCTTCTATAGTATTCCAAAAGATATAAAATATTTACATTATTACTTTTACATTTGCCTTTACATCATTTTCTAAGTACATTCTAGTTTTACAGGAATATAAAAGAGTAGTTATAAAAATGTACATATAAAATATTAAAGTGTGAGCAGTTATATATATGAAAAAATTTAATTGAAATAGAATTGCAAATTTTCACTCTGATCTCTAATTCACCTATAGAAATCTAAATATGACACATAAAGTATAGAAAGTAAATACACAAACATGCATACCCTCTAGGCAAGGCACTACAACCAAACCAAATCAAATAACCATCATAACCTAGACTAGTGTTAGTTGTGCTACCAAACCATCTAATTGTGTGCATAAAGGCTATGTGGCTTGGATAGGTCCTAGGTTTTATTAATTGAAAATTATTGATAATTGATATTATTTGTTTAAGGTCTTTAAAAGGTGGTTTGAATATTTAATGATTCAAAAATTTTAAATTTTATTACAAAAGGGAATTTAATTTTTTACTATATTTAATTTTAAATTTTATAGAATACATCACTCAACAACTTTTAAGTGCTAAATGTTATTGATTAGCAAGTCCTAGGCTCATATTTATAAAGCTACTTGTCTTCAAAACTATGGTAGATGGAAGTTATAAGGTCTAAGTATTTTATTAGTTATTTTTAATTAATTTGGTTTATTGAGTATTGATTTATTAAGATTAAAAATTAATGTTTACATTCTATCAAATTCATTGGTGGCATTATCACAAGAGGCATGAGGACCATGGCCTCCTTAGGACATGTAGCCATGCAACCTGAGGTAGTCCAACCTAAAAACTTCATTGACAGAGTGTTGGTTATTTATTTTACTTTTTTATCTGATTTATATTAATAAGCTAATGATTTTTTAAAAATTTGATGATTTATTAATTTTCCATATTTTATTGAATATTTTAATGTATTTGTTCTTTGACCTATTTATTAACTTTTTAATTTGTAGTGGTTTATGGAAGTTTTATATTTTTCATAAATACTAGCTCTGATTATAAATTTAATGCCTTTGAGTTTGCTTAATTTAGATATTTCTACAATTAATTATAGATTTTACAAGTTTGGTGCTTTTTTGTATTATGTTTGAACAAATTATTGACTTTTTTTTTTGTAGTTATTTTTAGAGCTCTTATATTTTTCATAAATACTAGACCCAAAGACAAGTCTAATTTCTTTTTTTTTTTTTTTTTGAGAGAATGCTAGAAGCAATTTTATTCAAGAACCCAAAAGAAACTAATACAAAGAATAATTTTCACATTCCTCCTTTAACAACTTTACAAAAGAAGGAGGAATGTTAAAATCATTTAAGCTCTCCCAAACAAAATCAGAATACTTAGCAAGTTTAGCACAATAATCGGATAACTTATTACAATCCATATTCACAACTTTAAATGATAACTTGATTAAAGCTTCTTAAAAAGAAAAACTCCTCTTGGTAGTGTTCGACCGCCAAAGAGACCTCCTTATTCAGCACCTTTTTCACAAATTCCATAACATTGTAGTTATCACCTTCAATGATTATACCTTTGGCTTCATACATCCAATCATTAATCATTTTACTCAAAGATACAATTGCTTGTAACTCCAAAGCCGAGCTGTCCCAGTGCAAATTTTTGCATCCAAAAGCAAATAGAAATCTACCTTTGCAATCTCTTATAACTCCACCTACTCCAGCTTGATAAGAACCATCTAGTGAAGCATCCACATTATACTTAATCCAATCGGTTGGAGGGGGATTCCAAGAAGAAGAAAATAGCTTACACTGATTAGAATCCCAGTTCACCGAAATAGGATTAAAGGATAAAGAAGAAGCAGCCAAACTAATTGCATTTGCTGCTATGGCAGTGAAACCATCCTCTATATCTCCATGAACCATTTTATTCCTACTTTTCCAAGTCATAAAAACCACAGAGCGGTAAAGATTTCGCATAAATTTGTTTGACATTGATAGATCCGCCAACTCCATGTAACAAGCTTCCAGGCTAACAAAAATATGAACAACATAACCCCATTTCTTCAGCTAGCTTCGCACCTTATGAAGATAGCTGCAATGCACTGCAATGTGTTCGACATTTTCCACATCCCTACAACCTCTCGGACACCCATCATAGCTGATAATCCTCCTATACTTCAGAACTCAAAAGAAGGAATGGAATTAATCATCAGCCTCCACCAAAACAGCTCCACCCATGGCCTTAAATGCAGAGCTCTTAACCATTTCCAATTTTTATCCTCTTGCGAAGGACTTCTACTATGTTCTGAGATAAGAGCAGCCAATGATTTCCCTGTATGTTTAAACAGCAACTCCCTTTCATCAGCAGGAATGTAGCTATGTATTGGAACCGACTTAATTAGTTCTAGGAGGTCCTTTCCAAAAACCTGCTAAAGCTTCAAATCATTCCAACTACCTTGTTGAATAAAATACTTCAAGCAATCTTTGTCTTCATGTAACCCAGCTACAAAGGTAGGCCACCTATCTAAACTCTTATCTAAAATCCAAATATCTTTAGAAGTACTAACTGAACTCCCGTTAGCAATCTTCCATCTCAACACCGGATGCAAAACTTTCGCTCCTTGCAGTATTAACTTCTACGTAATGGAATTTCCTGTTCTGGCTTCTGCATTCCAAAGCTGATTACCATATTTAGAGATAAGAATCCTATTAAGCAAGGAACCTGGATTTGAGATGAAGTTCCAAGCAAACTTGGCTCTCCAACAATTTGAATTCCCAACAGCCGAAACAACTCCTTGACCTCCTAAACTTCTATGCTTGCACAAAGTCTCCCAATCAACATAGTGGAGCCCCTTTTTTTTATCTTGTTTCCTCCAAAGAAAATCTCTACTCAATTTGTCTAACTCCTTCAACACCCCCAATGGAACCAAAGAATGTGTTGCAAGGAAAATAGGCAAAGATAGAAGAGAAGATTTTATAAGAACTAGCTTCCCAGATAAAGTACGGAACCTATTTCCCCACAAGTTAAGTTTGTCACAAGCCTTCTCAATCAAATGCTGAAAATCAGTAGCAGTTAATCTTCTTAATGCCATATGAACTCCCAAGTAAACCAATTCTTTAACAACTTTTATTCCCAAAGTTTTAGAGAGAGCTTTGGATTTCCTTCTTCCAACCGACTTCCCAAGGATCAAAGAAGATTTCTGCACATTCGCTCTTTTCCCCGTCCACCGACAATATTCTTTCAGGATTTTCATTATCTTCTTTGCCTTACGATGACTAGCCTCAGAGAAGATAATGATGTCATCTGCATACAGTAAATGAGATATCTTCTTTCCAGAAGTAGAAGTTTTAATACCAATCCTATGACCTTTTTGAATGAAAGCTTCTGTCAAAAGTTGAGAACATAAAATGAATAAAAAAGGTGATAAAGGGCAGCCTTGCCTAAACCCACAATTAGCCTGAATCCATTTAGAATTGGTACCATTAATCAAAATAGAATACTTAGTATCCTTCACACATTGCAACAAAAGATTAGAAAACTTCCTAGGAAATCCAAACTGCTCAAGAACTTTCTTCAAAGTCATCCATCCCATACTGTCATAAGCCTACTCCATATCTACTTTGATAGCCATCAAACCCATTTTGGCTTTGGAGAACCTAAACTTGCTAAACATTTCTTGAGTTAGCAAGATGTTTTGAGACATGGATCTTCCCCTGACAAAGGCCGCCAGATTTTTCGAGACTAGCTTAGGAATGAAGCCAACAAATCTATTCAAGAGCATCTTTGCTACAACCTTGTATATAGATTGACAAAGGTTGATCAGCCTATAATTAGCCGGCACCAAGGGATTCTTCAATTTTGGAATCAAGACAACTGAAGTTTCCCTCCATTCATCACACATAACTTCAGTTTTAAAAAATAAATTTATGGCCCTCCAAACATCCTCTTTTATAATAGACCAATAATTTTTAATAAAAGAAAACGTAATACCATACAAACCAGGGGATATATTACCTCCAAGCTGACTAACAACCAATTCCAGCTCTTCCTTGGTAAAATTTTCTTGAAGCAAACTGATATCTTTCTCATCAAGAACTCTGCTAATGCTGGCCACCCTTTAAGAACACAAGAAGAAAATCTCCATTTATTACTAAAATACTTGAACAGGGTATCTTTAATTTGTCCAAGATCTTTAATCAAAACTCCATTACAATCTTTAATTTGATTAATAAAGTTGCTATTTCTTCTTGTTGTAGCCACCGAATGAAAATAGCTAGAGTTTGAATCACAATCCCTCATCCACTTAACTTTTTCTCTTTACCTCCACCATGAGTTCAGTCGGCCCAAGGTGGAATTCAGCTCCAACACCTTAGCTTTAAGCAAATTGACTTGGAAATCTGATAACAACCCAACATTTGCTTCTTCTTCTTACAAATCCATTATTTCCTTCTTCAATCTATCCTTTAAGCTGTTAAGATTGGAATGCTTTGCTTTGCTCCAAAAAAACAAAGCCTTTAAAACTTTCTTAAATTTCGAATTCAGCACTCTTACCTCATCACCCCCAACAAATTTGTTCCAATATTTAGACACAATGGAGTAGGATACTAGAAAAGAGGTCCAAATATCTTCAAAATTTTGAATTTTAGAAGCCTTAAAACCAGAGTTGAAAAGCTTAAAAATAGTTGGACAATGATCAGATGCTATCCTCCCAAGGTGACGTTCTACGGCTGGATTGATAGAAGCCAAAGCCAACGGATTGAGTAGGCAACGGTCCAATCTTTCCAATATACGAGCCCCTCCCTTCTTATTATTACACCAAGTAAATTTAGGACCAATCACACCAATGTCCTTTAAATCACACTTATTCATAAACACCTTCATGTCTTGAGGCCCTTGAGAAAAAACAAACCACTTACCTCCTCTTTTTTCTTCTTGGGAAATTACACAATTGAAGTCTCCACCTACTATGAATGGAAGCTGAAAACCTGAGAAGTGCTCTAAAGATTCCCACAACTACTTCCTTTTGTAAACATCTCTACTTCCATAAACAACAGCTATCAACCATTCACCTTTACTAGGTGAAATGAATCGACCAATAACCACTTGGGATGATGCCTGAATAACTATAAAATTACCATAACTAACCTTCCAACAAATGAGAATCCCACCTGAAAGACCTTCTACTAGGACATTAAAGAAATCCCAACTCTTCCCAATCAACTTATTAACATCCTCTCTATCAATAGTAGAAATTTTAGTTTCTACTAGGCCTACAAGAAAAACATCACAATCCTTAACAAACTCCCTGAGATAACGAGAGGCCTCTTTCTTCCTGGCCCCCCTATAGTTCCAGAAAGCAATGGAAGCCATTAATGATAAGAATTGGGAATACTCCCTTTCCAATCTTTCACACTAAACCAACCTTCCTTCCATGATTTATAACATTATTCTTTCCCAACGACAGCAATTACTTCTGAAGTTTAAAATATGACTATTGAGAGGGAACAATTGGGCATTCTTTCCCAATCATTTTGGTTTTGCAAGAAAAATGAACCAGAACCTCTTCAAGCAGAGTACAATTAACCCCCTTGACTTCTTCTAACTTAAGCAGAGGTGCACTAACCATTGCCTTGACACCTTCCCTTTCTCGATCATTCTTTAGAGAATTAGGCTCAACCTGAAGGACAGAAGATGCTCCAACATCCGTGATAGAGTCCACCAATACTAACTCCCCTTCCTCTACTTCCTGCACATCATCATTTATTAAGTTTGGATCAATGTCTCCAGAGCATCCCGCTGCTGTAACCATACCTTGATTCTCCTCCTCTTGATCACAAAGACTTTGGAACTTATTAACCATAATTAAATTAACAGGCTCCTGATTAAATTTTAAGTCTTTTCCTACATTATTTTGCTTAATGTCATTTTTCACCACCTCAGAATCTCTAATCACAGAATTTCTCAGACTTTTATCTGTCAATCCATCCAGAACATTCATAGAAGTTCCTTGCCTGATTAGATTTCATTTCTTCACAGTTGTTGGATTAGACTTCCCCTTCTGCCTACCATGATTAACATGAATCCATGGACCATAGAAACCCCCTGCCTCATTTTCAGTAGCTCCTACTGAAATACTAGCCAAAGCTTGTTTAGATGAATCAAAACCTGACTTCACCTTACCGACCTTCTTACTCCCACAGCCACCAGCCAAATGACCTATCAATCCACAATCATAGCAAAATGAAGAGACTCTTTCGTATTCAATTTTCTGGTAGAACCTTCCAGCCGACCCTTCCACCCAAACTCCTACGGGAAGAGGCTTGTCCAAATCCATTCGAACACAAACTCTTGCAAATTCCCTCCTTCCCCAACTAAACATATTCCCATCCATCATCAAAGGAACTCCTACCATAGAAGCAATCAAAGCCACATTGTTTTCATCCCAACAATGCAAAGGCAAATGTGGCATTCTAATCCATATAGGGGACGACAAGCCTTTCAAAGAATTTGGAGAAAACTCAGTAGTCCACTTCTCCATTCCAACAATATGATTATTAACAAACCATGGACCACCAGCTAAAACACCTTCCACTGCCTCAATGGTCTTAAAGGAACACAAATACCAGCCCTTACCAAGAGTTGTGAAGTGAAACTAACCAAAGGAAACCCATTGACGATGTAAGCTCCAAGCTACCACATGGGAGGGTAATTCACCACCAAAGACCTTAGCAACTAAAGAAAATTCAAGTTTCTTTTCTTTTGAAATTTCCAAAGACTCATTCAATTTAACAGCTGATCCATCCTTCGAAAGAACCTCCTTGCTTTTATCAAAATTAATCCTGATGTATGCAGGTTTCTTCCAAGGATTCACCCCACTATTAACATCCAACTTGAAACCAGGCAAAATTGCAGACACTTGCTTTGCATTACCGACTTGTTCTTTAACGGATCCATCAGAACCAAAATTTTGCACAGAAAATTTATGAATATTTTTGTTAACCATATTCAGATCATTCGCATTTATCTTACTGTCATAGATAGGGATTGCATTTGAATGACCGAAGCGATTAACAAAAATATTCATACTTGAAGAAGAAGCATCAGGATCCAAAATTAAATTCAAAGGAAAACCAGAATCATTCATTACTAGTGGGGTTTTACATTCAAAATTCAATGCAATACCTTTGCCCTTACCTTCCACATGTTTAATTGGGCTAGGATGAGAACTCCCATTTTCAGAAATAACAATTCCACCATAAGGCTTACGCCGACAAAAAGAATTTGGAGACCGAACACAATCAGACCAAACACCATTCACCCTACCATTAACCTCTAGAGACGACTCGTAGATGGAGCCATCACCCAATTCCGTAGTCAAAGATGGCCGGCGGCCACCTGCCGCCATGCCCGTTGCTTTAGCCGGAAGAACCAAAGAACCCGCAAAAGGAAAATTTGAAAAAAATTTGCAATTTCTCTCTCTAGAAACGTGGAGCTTCTCTCTCTAGAAGTCTAATTTCTTTGAGTTAGCTGAATTTAGATGTTTTTGTAATTAGTTATGAATTTTTAAAGTTTAGCAATTTAATTGATTTATTTAACTTTTTTATTAGGTTTCTTTTCTTATTTTTGTACCAAGTTAGCTCCAAACCTATTGAATTTTCTCCCAATGTCAAGAATGACTCTCAGGAATGATTTCAAGTGTTTCAAATTTATTTCATATTTTTAATTATTTATTTTAATCAACTCATAAATTTTCTTGAATGTTAAATTATTTTTTAGGTGAATTTTTAATGACTTTTATTTTTCCTCTTTTTAGCTTTTAAATTTGAGCATTTTGATATATTAAATGTAATTTTTTGATTCTTAAAAATTTTTAGGTTTATTATGTACATGAATCTTGGGCTCACTAAATAACAAACCAAATAATCTCCAAATATAGTGAAATTTAAAACATAGGTACATGAGTACATGTACTTTGAACACACCGAATTTGGGCTCATCAAAGTCCTTCTAAGTTTAAAATTATATCATCAAAGCTAAATGGATAAATATCTTTGATAAATTATTTTAGGAGTTAAACTGGTTAGATTTGGGAAAAATTAGTGACTAACTAACCCTTGTGCAAATATAACCACACCACAAGAAATTTGCAAGAAAATCCTAAATTCATTAAGATTTGTGAATTTTCATATTTATGGGTCTAAAATGGACACTTAACTTTAGAAATTTAAATCAGAAAAATCCAAAGCTTACCATGACTCAAAAAAATTATAAGAGGTGAATAAAATGCTCAAGAATCAATTCTTAAAAATTTGGCTCAATTAGACCATTAGACCTTGAAAAATCAAGAAAATGGGAAACCCTTTATCACTGATTTTCTCAAGAGAAATGGGTCAAAAGTTATTGGAAATATTTTAAAAAAAATCTCAATATCTTTCCAATGAGTTTAATATCACTCAATTCAAAGTTGATTCGAATTTTCTATGATTTTTCAATGTTTTAGGAATTTAAAATATTTTTAAATCTAACAATAGCTGTCATCTTTTATTGGAAATGATTGGCGCCAAAAACGTCGGCGATCAGACATGTGGCTCTTTATCCCACATCACTTAAACACATCAGATAAGATGATCCAATCATTGGACCTGACAATAAGAAAATAGACCACTATCCACGCATGCAGTTTAAATTGGCAAGCATTCAAGCCCTAAGGCTGTCAGGCGCCCAGTCTATTTGATCCAGGTCATCCGATTGGTGGATCAGATGGCTCAAATTGATTGGACTTATTTAGTTGAAATTGAACTAAATATTTAAATGCTTATAAATTTTGATCTAACTATCCATATTTGATTAAATTGGAAATAGAGAATCAAAGCACCCTAATCTTTCAATGCCTAGAGTTAGGTGACTCCATGCTTTGAGATCTTTGGGAAAATTAAATATAGATTTAAAACCTCAAGTGAGGATATTTCACTAACAGTTAATGAAATTGTAAGATCTTGGCCTCTATAAATTACTTGAACGACCCTCTTCAAGTTCTTAGAAGACTCCAGGAGCTGATTTCCACTATATCAAGAGATGCATTAAGATTATCCTTTCTCTCTCCTACTCTCTCTCTCTCTCTCTCTCTCTCTCTCTCTCTTGAGGATTTGGGGTTTTCGTGAATGGAGGAAGGCAGGGTGATGCTATGGAGGAGTTGGGAAAGTTATTATGGGGTTGGAGAATGAGTTTGATCAACCATTTTCCCAATAAAAAGGGGTGATTTATATGAGAGAGAAAATGGGATAGAGGGCTTAGATCTTGCCACCTAAGTCAAGGCCAGTAGCCATTTTGGTTAGGCACTAACTAAAAGGATCTAAGGGAAGATTCTAGAGATTTTTAAAGCACATGGTTTGTTATTAAAGGGGTTATGGTTGAACCAATTATTTGAGAGAGGTTATTTTAGGGAATCTTTCCACATCAGCAATTGTGGTGGTATATACTTGACATGAGCTATAGAGGGAAGGTTCTAGAGCATATTCAATCTATTGAATGGGTCCAATTTGGGCTATATCAAGAATAGGCCCAATAAAGTTGGTTTTGTGTGGCTTGGTTCAACCCAAATAGTTGACCCAGGTCAAACCATACCTAATGGGTAATGTGCATTGGCTCAATAATCACCTATGACAGCCATTTACGGAATTTAACTTTATAAAAGTTGGATTTTGGCACACAAAAACCCCTTTTAGTGCATTTAGTTCAACCAAAATGGCTATACCAGGTAGGCCCATACGCTTTGAATTTTTTTGATTACTAATGGGGATCTAAGGAGTTGTCCCCGAGAGTTGTCCCCCTTGATCCTGGTGGAAAAGTATGTAAAATAAAGCATCAGTAAAATACATAGGCAGATTATTTAGGAGATCAGGATGAATAAGATTGTATTTATTCTCTTGAATATATGCAATCAAGTGTCATAAAGCCACATTCTTCTTCCTTCTGGTAGCAGGGAGTCTAATGTCAGTAAGATTATTAATATATTCCAGAATCAACTAGGCTTCATCAATTAGAGTGTTTTACATTATAAAGCATATAACAATAGAAAGTAAATGATTGATATTGATTCGATCACCAGCTTTAGGAATAATGGAGGTTCTTAAAACATGTTGAATGATTCTAACATCTTGATTCAAAGTATGAACAAGGGGCATGAGTTGGATTGAAGGTATACCCCTAAGAGTTTGATTTACTTTAGACCAATCAAAATCACTTCTAAAAATCTTAAAATGTGCCCTTGCTCCTTCATTCTAAGATGCAAAAATGTGCCCAAATCCACCTTAGTGATTTCTACTCTTTGGTGGAAGACATAAGGGGACATTATAGTATGATTTTCTCTCATTCTCAATTTAGCAAGAAAATAGTAAAAAGTGTCAGAGTAAAATGTGTAAATCAAAGTGAGAATGAAGGAAAATTGTGTGGAGGCAAATTGGGACATGATTGAAAAATTTATGTCTTCTTGAATAAGAAGACGACAAGGAGTAATATTTTCTTGAACAAACCTATCGTAAGCTTGTTCTTTTTCTCTTGAAAGAAAATTATCATGTTGTTCAGTATGAGATGAACTCTCTTTGGTCTAACGTACTCGCTTGCTTCTACTTGCCATTTGAATAGGATTGAACATAAGGATTAAAAAGGACTGAATATGGAATAGATTGTGAAGAAATTCAAAGAACGGCTTTAAATTTATAGAAATCAGACCATTTCGTATAATGCAAAATTGAGTTTGTACATACGATCTTGAACTTCATACAATGCAAACTTGAGTTCATACATACGAACAAAAACTGCCAAGAATAGTAATTACAGTGAAACGACTTTTTGTAAACTTGCCTTCTTGATGAGTCATTTCATATGACCTTTGATTAATCTGATAGTACAGATAAATAGTTGTTCATTTGGGATAATTTATCAATAAAGATTATACCAACTGATTGAATTCATCTATATACATACTGACAACTGGATCGTACAAACAAACAGGTGTTTGTTTGGGACAATGTTCGAACAAAAACCATTTAATTCATTCTCGAAATACTCACCTTAATCATATACAAAAAAAAAATTATCAATTTTGTATAGGTGATGTGGTGTTAGTATTGTACGATTACCATAAAAAATATCAAATTTTTATATGTCGAACTCAGAAAAGAAATCATGTAAAATCTTGAGAATTCATACATTATAAAAGTGGTTTATATAACACGAATAGAAATCCAATTTTGGATTTGCACATGACAATCAAGATACTTTACTAAAATAAATTAAACAAGACCCATGACACACAAAAACAAAAAAATAATAAAAGGAAAAATCAAAGATAAAATAGAACACACCAAAAATAGAGAATAAAACATAATAATAAACATAAAGGAAAAAATACACACAATCATATTTTGTAGACTTATAGTTTTTCAAGCATGAATATCAATAACATCGAATCTGGTTCTTAAGGTACTGAATGTTTCAAACACCAGTGGTTTTGTGAAAATATCTGCAAGTTAATTTTCAGTAGCTACATGATGTAGCTTAATTTCTCTTTTAGTGACATGGTCCATAATGAAGTGATGCCTTATGTCTATAAGCTTTGTCCTTGAGTGTTGGATTGGATTCTTTTAAATGAAAATGACACTTATATTATCACAAAAATTTGGAATATTACCAATTAAAAAACCTAAATACATAAGTTGTTGTTTTAACTAAAGAACCTATGCCACACAACTTCCTAAGGCTATATATTCTGCTTCCATAGTAAAAAGGGCTAGTGAATTCTATTTTCTGCTAGAAAACTAAAAAGTTCCCTATGAATTGAAAAGTTCTAGAAGTACTTTTTCTATCAACCATACACCTTGCAAAATTTGAATCAGAATATCCAATGATTTCAAAAGAGGTGTTGTGCATAGGATACAAAATTCCTAAGTTTTGAGTTCCTAAAAGAAATCTCATAATTCTTTTAACAGTAGTCAAATGGGATTTTTTTGGATCAACTTTAAATCTAACACAAAGATAAATACTAAATATGATATCAGGTCTACTAGCAGTTAAATAAAGTAATGATCCAATAATCCCTCTAAATTTCTTCTGATCAATTGGTTTTTCTTTAGAGTCCTTATCTAATTGACCTGAGGAACTCATGGGAGTACTTATTAGTTTAGCTTTATCCATTTCATACTTCTTTAGGATGTCCTTAATATATTATGATTGACTAAGAAAGGTGCCATCCTCTTTCTATTTTGTACTAAAACCAAGAAAGTAACTCAAGTCTCCCACCAAACTCATTTCAAATTCCTTACTCGTTATTGTTAAAAAGCCATCACAAAGATTTTTTTCAGAGGATCCAAATGATATATCATTGACATAAATTTGAACAATGAGAATGTCAAATCCTACCCTTTTTATGAAGAGAGTGTTGTGCACACTCCCTTTAAAAAGAGATCTTTCTAGTAGGAATGTTTTTAGCCTTTCATACCATGCCCTAGGTGCTTGTTTTAGTCCATATAATACCTTCTTCAATTTAAACACATGATTAGGATATTGTGAATTTTCAAAACCTAGAGATTTCTCACTATAAACATCCTCTTTAATCAACCCATTAAGAAAGTCACTTTTAAGATACATTTGAAATAATTTAAATCATTTAAAATAGGCAAAGGATAGAAGCACCCTTTTTGCTTCAAGTCTAGCTACAGGGGAAAAGTCTCCTCAAAATGAATTCCTTCTATTTGATTCTACCACTTGGCCACCAATCTTGCTTTATTTCTAACCACTACACTTGAATCATTTATTTTATTTTTGAAAACCCACTTAGTTCTATCAACACTTTAATTTTTAGGTCTTTCTACCAACTCTCAAATATAATTTCTAACAAATTGATTCAACTCTTCTTGCCTAGCTAGAATCTAAAATTCATCAAAAAGTGCTTGATTTATATTAGTGGGTTCAATCATTAAAATAAATGCTGAGTGATTCACTTCATTGTAAAGCCCATACCTTGTTCTAACACCTTCACTTGGGTCTCCTAAAATCAGTTCTTTAGGATGACCTTTAGAATACTTCCATTCTGTAGGCAATGTATTTTCCATTCCAGCCCTTTTTTCAAGATTTATATTTTCAATTCCTTGGGTAATTTCTTCAACATCTTCTTCTTCCAACCTAAAACCTCCAAAATTATCAGATTCATTAAAAACTACATGAGTGGTCTCCTTTACTCCTAATATCCTTTTGTTAAAAACTTTGCAGGATTTCCCAACCCTTGAATATCCTAGAAAAATTCTCTCATTAGATTTAGGATCAAATTTTCCTAAAAGAGTTTTACCATTATTATAAATGAACGCTTTACATTCAAAGACATGTAGATGTGAGAGGTTGGGTGTCCTTCTCTTAAGAAGTTCGTAGGGTATCTTATTCAACTTAGATCTAATGTTCACCCTTTTCATAACATAATAAGTTATATTAACTGCTTTAGCCAAAAAATATTTAGGAAGTGAATATTCAGCCAATATGGCTGTAACGGCTTCTACCAAAGTTCTGTTCATTCTTTGAACAACCCCATTCTGTTGAGGGGTTCTAGGAACTGAAAAGTTATAATCTATCCCTTACTCTTTATAGAAAACATCAATTTTTTTCATTTTCAAATTATCCACCGTGATCACTATGAATTATAAGAATTTCATAACCTAGCTTCCCTCTGAAACTAAGTGGAAAAATTTCTAATCATCAATAATTCATACCAAAAACTTTCCCTTCTAGACTTACAGTGCTAACAGGTCCAAAAAGATCCATGTGAAGGACTTCTAAGGGTTTTCTAGTTCTAAGATCTTTAATTGAATGAAAAGAGAAATTTACTTGTTTCCCTAATTGACACGTATCACATAGGTGAGCCTTAGTGAAGTCTAATTTGGGTATTCCTCTAACCAATTCCTTTTTGGTAATCTTTCTAAGATTTTCATGCTAGCATGACAAAGTCTTCTATGCCATAACAAAGATTCATCAGTAATAGTATTTAGACAAAAAGAATTAGAAGATTTAACACAATTTAAATCAAGCATGTAAACATTATTTACACTATCTCGATGCAACACATCTACTCCATTTTGGCTTATAATGCAGCTTATAGGTAAAAATTTTATGTTAAAACCCTTATCACAAAAATGACTAATACATAGAAAATTATATTTTAAGCCTTTAACCAATAAAATATTTTTAATTATAAAATTCTTCGTGTTACCAATTATACTTGATCCTACCACTCTCATAGAGGTGTTATCTCCAAGTGTCATATTGCCCCAAGTCCTGGTCTCTAGTAATATAAATTAATTTGCATCTCCAGTCATATATTTTGAACATCCGCTGTCCAGGTTCCAAATATTCTCACGATGTCTTATGTGAGAGTGTCTCTCCTCTTGATCTGAATGATCAAGTTTATCTTCCATTAAGCATAAATTTGTGACCTCCTCTTCTGCTTCTATTTCTAAAGAGACTAAAGTTGAGTCAAGCCAGAAAGCTCTTTGTATTCTTTTCTTTCCCTTCCTAAATTTAATTTTCTCCTTAACTTTCTCTTTATTAGGATTATCTTTGAGGTTTGGGCAATCAGTGTTTATTTGTCGACACTTTTTACTTTCATAACAAATGACTTCATTAGAAACTTTTGGATTTTTATTGAACTTACCTTTATTCCAATTCTAACGTCGTCATTTTTTTCTCTTAAGAAAACTTTTGAATTGCCTAGTCATAAGCATAATATCTTCTTCATTCTTTGGGATTAATTAATCACTCTCTGAATCATCAACATTCAAAGCTATATTTCTCTCTTTTCTTTTATCACTTACATCGATCTCTCTTTGATTCACTCCTTGCTCATAAACAATAAGTGATGCAAGCATATTGTTAATAGAATATATGTTCAGATCTTTAGATTCAGTAATACCAGTTATCTTTGCATCATAAGAAGTAGGTAAATAATATAAAATTTTATTAACTTTTTCTAAATTTATAAGTTCTCTACCTAAAGCATGCAATGAGGTAACAATCTGAGTAAACCTTATATACATATCAGAAATTAACTCAATTGGTTTCAAGCAAAATAGTTTATAGTTATGTACTAAATTATTCAACCTACATTATTTTACCTCATTTATTCCTTCATAAGTTATGCAAAGGTTATCCCATATTTCTTTTCCAGTTTTGTAAGTAAAAACATGAAAATAATCCTGAAATTTTAAAGCAAAAAAAAAACTATTTAAACATTTTGCATTTAACTATGCTAATTCTCTTTCTTTGAAAGTCCATTCAATAAATGGTGTTTCAACTCTAATACAATTAACAATTCTAATAGGTCCAGTATAACCTTCTTGTACTAACATCCACATGTGACAGTTAAGTGATTGCAGAAAAGTAGACATACGAGTTTTTCAGAAATCAAAAAGAATGTTATCAAATAAAGGTGGTCTAGTAATTGAATATCTTTCAGCAGTATTTTGGTTTCCAAGATTATCCATGATCATTTTTGAAAAAGTAGTCTAAACCTTAATTTTTGAAATTAGCTCTGATACCACTTGAAAGTTCATATTGGTCGTTAGACCGTTTAGAACTATCCCAAGGCTAAGCAAGAGGGTGGGGGGGATTTTGTTATTTAAAACGAATCTTAGATTTTTGAAAACCTTTTGAGAAAATTAAATTAATGATCCTGAAATATGCAGTTGTTTAAGAAATGATTATCACAAAATTTTTCAACCATAAAATTTTAAATATTGAAAATAAAAATGTAGGAAAAATAAAAAACAATAGAAAAAAACCAAATTTTATAGTGGTTCAGTCAAACTTGACCTACATCCACTCCCTGGAGACTCCTTCTCCAGGTATTGCACTAAATAGTAGTGACTCTCCTTTTGCCCCCACAGCAAGGCAGAGAAGCCCTTACAAACTATCTTCCACCAACCTAGTGTGGTAGATAACTATTGCCTTTTGTACTCTCCAAGTGATGGCAGCATACCGTCACATCCTTTTTCACACTCCTGGTGAAGGTAGAGTACCATCATATCCTTTTTCACTTTCCTGGTGAAGGTAGAGTACCTTGATCCAATATTGAAGATCTTCTCCCAAGAGACTCCAAAGAAGATGGGCAAAAACTTGAAGAAGACAAAAAGATCCTCACTTTGGGCACTTTATGAATCCCTCACAACTCCCCTTCACTAGATCTCTCACTCTTCACTCTCAAAATATCCCAAACACACTCTCTATGGTTACTCTCAAGAGAAATTCACAATCAAACAATTGTGAGACAATTTTTAGGACTCTTTATGTAGAAAACATAAGAAAAATTGTCCAAAAATTAAAATTTTCAAGTGAACTGAATTACATTTATACTGTACAATCGTGGATCGTATAGTATGAATAGTTTAAAAAATTAGGGCTTTATTTGGTAGGAACTGGGATGAACTTAATTTCATGCACTATCAGTTGTCTGTACGACCTCGCATCATATTATATGAACAGTTTAAAAAATGAATGAGTTTTTTTGGTAGTATCTGATACGAAATGAATTTTGTACTCTGTTAGTCATCTATACGACCTGACATCTACTATACAAATAGTTCAAAAATGAAGGAGTTTGTTTGGTACGATCTGGTGCAAAATGAATTTTATACTCTGTTAGTCATCTATACGACATGACACCGTAAAGTATGAACAGTTTAAAAATTCAAGCCATGATTTGATTAACTGCATTCTGGAGCAAAATTATATTAAAACATACAGTTCGATTAGATATTATACAGTATGTTAAGTCTTAAAAAAATTTATCACTCTCCCCCTACGTGTGTGCATAGTTACACAATTACAATCACACTTACTCAGACTCAAGAAATAAAAATAAAGATATACAAACTCTATTACATGAAATCCTATTCTACCCGGTCTTAAAGTCTTCAGAAAACTAGAGTAGTTTATGATTTCCCTAAAATATTAGTATACCCAAAAATAAATAGAAATATCCAATATATACTAGGAGACAAAATAAAAATATCAGAATAATAATATTTTACTATCATCAAAAATCACAGTCTCAATCTTGATTCCTAAGTTGCAACATCCCTCAAAATAGCTCAACAGCTGGTCCAATTAAAAGAAGATCTCTATTTTAAACACTAATCAATAACACGCTACATCGAAGATCATTTGATCAGATGTGGTTACAGTGTTTAAGTAAATCAGAAGTGCATAAGATTATAGAAGAAGTATATACTTGGTTATGTGGTGCACATCAATCTAGCCCAAAAATAAAAATAAAAACCAAAAGTTGCATATTATTCTGATAATGACAGGTACATGGTGTGGTTCTACATCAACCACCAAATATATTACATCCAATAGTTACTTCAAAGAAATTTGAAAGCTGGGATACAGATATTATTAGTCTAATTGATATGTCATCCTCCATAGGTCATTAATTCATATAAGCAGCTATAAATTATTTCTCAAAGTGGGTATAAATAGTCCCCTTAAAAGAAGTACTAAAATTAATAGTTTTCTAAATGTTACAATATTGATTAGAGGTACTCAATAATTAATTACCCTCAAGAAAATGGATTAGTTAGGGCCTTTAATAAAATATTGGTGTAGATTTTAAAGAAGACATTAGAAGAAAATAAACATTAGTGGCATGAAAAGTTATAAGAACACTTATGGGCACATAGAACCACATATAGAACTCTAACTCGATTTAATCAATTTGTCCCGATCTTTGGAACAGAGGCTTTTCACCATTTAGAGGTACCACTGCCTTCATTGTGTATATCTGTTGGCTAAAAAATCACTGAAGAATAAAATGCAAAACATATATTAGAAGAACTAAAAGGTCTAGAAGAGAAGCATCTATAGGCTAAATAGAACCTTGAGTTATACAAACCTAAAATTATTCAATCACAAGACAAGTTGGTTTGTCCAATAACTTTCCAGATAGGAAACCTTGTGTTAGTTCTACGAAGACCCATATTAGCCTATCAAAACGTAGGAAATAAATTTGAACCAACATGGGAAGATCCGTTTATGGAGGAGGAAAAGTACAAGGAGGATCTTATCATTTAATTAATTATAAAGGAAGTCGCCTAATATTACAAATAAATGGATGACACCTCAAGCGATACTATGGTGGATGGCATTAAAAACATGTTATAATAAATAAAAAGAATTTTTTTGCTATCATTTCTGTATATTGCTAGAATGTGTTAAAGTGTTTGAAAGGAATTGGGTCCAAAAGATAAGTTTGGGTCAAAAAATTATAATAAAGTTTATAAGTCTTAAAGTCCCCAAATTTTATTAAACTATATCCTTATATAAATCATATAAAATCCCCTATAATATCCTTTCTTTTTAGATTTTGATGGTTCAACCATCTAATTTTTTTATTTGAAAGTTGTCACTTATTTATGATCCATCTCCATTAAAAATAGTCATTAGGTGTAAGTCCATTTTTGTGGTAGCCTAGATAATTTGATTCCCTAAAATACTAGTTAGGTATTAGGCCATTTTCATGGCATCCTACATTTTGTTGTAATCAGGATCCCTAACTTCTGATTTTTATAATAACAAATATGATTGATAGAGATTTTATTTCTTCAAGCATATATATTGGATATTGTTTTTGCCTGTGCGCACAAACATCTCAGTTACATCATACACTGCTCAAGATTGATCAAGACTCAGGTTTGAGTAGAATAAGATGTCATTCAAAAGAGTTTGTAATTTTCACTTTATTTTATTTTCTATTTCTTGAGTCTGGCCATGTAAGGGTGTAAGCAAAATTGGAGACCATGCACACACATAGGGGAGTGAGGAAATTTGATGAAATTTTTTGAACAAATCATATCATACAATTACGATTGTACTGTACTATCAATTATACAAATAAGAGGGTTAACAACTATTTAAATCATTAATGATAATGAACTAATCCTATTATTTTATGTAAATTACACTGTATGATTTGTTTTAATCTATAAACCCTACCTGCTGATAAATAAAGGAATTTTAAAATTGAATTTTGAACGAATCAAACTATACAAACCTAATCATACTGTATGATATTTGAAATCTTACTTAAACTATCCTCTATGATTAATCAATTGAATCAAGGTTTAATAAATATGGCTAATCATACCGTACAATCAAGATTGTACCGCAGGATTGACAGAGACAAAATCTGGTCATTTCGGAGAACAAATTGGACTAAAACCTTGATTTTTAAACTAATTATATAGTATGATATATATATATATATATATCATACTGTATGAACTATTGATATTATGCAGACTGTACTGTACTATGATAATCGAATCAAATGATCAATAGATATGACTTTCTAATCATCCTCATAATCGTCCTATACGAATGATGTAGAATTAAACTAATTGTACCTTACGTTATGATTGTATTATATGATATATTTGCTAAATTTGAACAGTTTATCTAAATGACTATTTCATCGTACTTGATGAGTCCTATTTTTGAACTAATTGAACTGTATGAATCCAGATCATACTATGCAAATAGAGGCGGCCAAATTAAAATTTATGATTTTTTAAGCCTAGTACTTAAGCATCTAATTGAAGTCTTTTTGTAAGGACTTTTCACTATTGAAGGAACTCTGTGGGAGAATTTCTTGAGATAGGTTTGGGCTTAGAGAGGAAGAATGTTAGGTTGTGTGGGAGTGAGAAGGTGTGTGAGCGGTATTCATGTTAGAACCCAACCCGATCAGGACAGGTCCTATCTTGTTGAGCTGTCATAGACAAATCTTAAGATCTAGCATTGGAATTATTTTAATTTTTTTTAATATTCATTGAAATAAACTGTAGACTATAGAGATACTAAAATATCTAAATACTTAAAATAAACTCATCCACTAAGTTTCTTTCATTTTATCAAAATAAATATCTACACTACAATACATGACTATAGGCAAGAGCTACATAACTAAAAATTTAACTAGTCATCATTGTATAAAAATCAAAATAGCAAAATACCTATGACCACAGATCTGATCCTGAACTGCTTGTCCAAAACCTCTTTCCCCCTTCCCAGATCCTAAAAGTTAGAAGCAAAACCATAGTGAGCTATAACAAATTAACAAACCACACAAGCTAATCTAAATTTCAAAATATTCTTTTCTCAAATATTTTGTTGAATATTTAAAAGCAATTAAATGTAGTTTCAGTAAATAAATTACTATACTGAGAGATATAATAAATGCATAATAATTATTCCCTAATTTACATAACAATATTGAATGAGTAAATAAATTGAAATTCATATCATAGAGTAGTTCAAATCACATTTCCCGGACCCAGATAGAAATAATCATATCCAAAACATTATCAAAAAATTGGTTTATAAAATTAATACCTGACGGTCTCAAAAACTCCACTTATACTGTTAGGTGCCGATTTCTTAAGAAATTTTAACAGTGTCCAAAAATTATGAAAAAATTATAAAAGCTAAAACATAACACTATAATATTCTAGCGAAGGTAGTTTTTGATTTGTAGTTATAATGAGTCCTGAAATAATTATAGACTGTTCTAGGCAAAAATTCTAAAAAGAAAAATAAGGGCTTTCCTAATTCACACAGTTGCTCTAGGAAAGCTTGCATCTAGCATCCTTTTATGGCCTTGGTGAGTTCTTCAAGTTACTTATGGGAGAGAAGCTTCAAGGTCAGGGTTTAGGATTCTCTGCCTTCACCAGGATGGTGAAAAAGGATTGACGATTCTCTATAATCACTAGGAGGGTGAGAAAGATTCCTTGGGTTCTCTGCCTTCACTAAGATGGTGAAAAATGATTAAAGTTCCACTACCATCACTAGGAGAGTAAACATAGCTTTCAATTCTCGATCGTACTAGGTTTAGTGGAAGTGATTCTGGTAAGGGCTTATCTGTCTTACTGTGGGGGAAAAAGGAGAGTCACTTAATGTTAGTGCAATACCCAAAGAAAAGGACTACAAGGAGTGGACGTAGGTCAAGGTTGACCGAACCACAATAAAATTTTGGTGTGCTCTTTCTTATTTATTTTTACTTTTCTATAATTTTGTTTCTTCACTTTAAATTTCATGCACAATTTTCATCTTTTATTACAAGCTGTAGTTAGGTTAATTCGTGATTAGCAAAAAGTAAAATTTCATATTTTGGTTGATTTATTTGTGCCTCAAAATAAAAAATACTTCAAATTCTGATTTTCTTCTGCATGTGTTGTTACTCATTTAGATTTGTTTTCAAAAATTTTTATCTCACATAGAATAAAAAGAAAGTTTTAGTTTTAGTATTTTTTAAAAGTACGAATTCACCCCCCTCTTGGTGCGCTTAGGGATACTTCACTGAGGTCTTACAACCTCCCCGAACTTTCATATTCTCCATCATAACCTACTAGTGGTATAGTAAGCTACTCAAGGAACTACCCTAATTAAATCTACTAGAAGTGGAGCATGCCCCTCATGGCAACACTTTAGTTTAAATTTGATCTATAATGATTAGGTGTACATCCCCAAATATACTCTTCCTTTTCTTATGATCATTCGTTATTGTGGAGCAACCCACTCTTGGCACCATCCTAGTTTAAATTTAAATCTTGATCCAATATAACTAGGTGTAAATCTCCACAAACAACCTCCTTTCGATATGATCATTATGATCCTTTAAGATTAGGTGTAAGTCCCCACATACCGGCTTCCTTTTCTTTTGATCATCCACTAATGATGGAGCACGCCCCTTTAGCACCATCCTAGTTTAGAGCTAAATCTCAACACTTTATAGTTATGTGTAAGTCCCAATATACAGACTTCCTTTCCATATGACCATTCTGATCCTCTAAGATTTGGTGTAAGTCAAGACATACTGACTTCCTTTTCTTATGATATTCCACTAGTGGTGGAGCAAACCCCTCGTAGCACCATTATAATTTAAATCTAAATCTTGATTCTCTATGGTTTGGTGTAACTCCTCACATATAGGTTTGCTTTTCACATGATCCTTTTGATCCTCCAAGTATAGGTGTAAATCCCCATATGCCAGCTTCATTTCCTTATGATCATCAACTTATGGTGGAGCAAGCCCCTTGTGGTTAGTTTAAATCTAAATTTTTATCCTCTAGGGTTAGGTGCAAGTCCTCATATACAGGCTTCCTTTCCATATGATCATTCTTATCCTCTAATATTAAATATAAGTCCATACATACCAGGTTCCCTTTCTTAATATCATCTACTATTGGTGGAGATAATCTACTGTGGCACATCCTAGTTTAAATCTTAAATTCCCTATTTAGGATCATTTACTTTTATACATTGATCTTGTAAATCCCTTCACATTCTATTGATTCTTCCGTCAACACCAACACATGCGATTTAATTTTCAAGTTCATCACACCTATTACGGGCCCATTTAATGACCTCATTTTTAAGTGAGGTTAATTATACACATCAAGCATCCAAGCTCCACACACAAAGAATTGATCTTCACTCCAAACTTCCAATCCAATTCATCACTGTACTTTGGCATAGTGATCATATCATTGACTCCAAATTCATCACTTGACATTCACCCTTTATTATTATTTTATCATTTGATCAATTTCTTAATAATCATAAAATAATTGTGATTAATATGATCATTTAAAAAAATGTCCCTCAATTATTGTTCTTCAAAATAAGATTCAAAACTTAAAGAAAAATCCAACTCTAAATCCATCAGTTGATAGTCACTAAAGATTGTCACCTAATCATCTGTTTAATCACTAATAATCACCAATAATTCTTAATGATAAAAGAATTTAAAATATTAAAATCCTTCAAATCATTTATCAATTCAAATTCAAACTAAATCCATTGTCGAAACCTAATGAAAATACAAAACTCCAAAATTTAATGCTCCAAAACCAAACGCAAAACCCTTTTGCCCATAACCTACTTTTGGAGAACTTTCAATCACCTCAAAACCTAATCAAATGACCTTGGATTTATGGTTAGTCACTTGCATATTGGTTAGGCATTTCTCTTGGGTCAATCATATCAATTTGGAAGCATTCCAAGCCTTCTAAACCCTTAAACTCAAAGCATATCACAAGGGTTCAAAACTTTTAAATATTTATTGTCTATGCAACTAATCGTTGTATATTGTGGAAATTGACCTTGGAAGCCTCCCCAAATTTGTTGAGCATGATTATTTCATTAACATGACACATTGAACCAACACTGAATCCTTAGTGGATGTTGGTTGTCTATGGTTGACCATGATGCCACCTAGACCCTAAAAGCCCAAAACTTATTAGAATTGATTTTTTTATAAACATTAGCATGTCTCAGTTAAATTGATCCCTAAAACCACTTTCAACATTTCCTAAATATGATTTGGAGTGCATTGAACCTAAATCCAAACTATGGTCAATCCTGGACTTTAAACGTGCATTTCATGCATAGAGACCACATCAAACCTTAAAACCACCACCAAAAAACTCAAAACATCATTTTGAATGCATTAAAACCAATCCAAACCCATGGTTAACTCTAGTTGTTTAAAGGGTCCCTTAATCACTCAAAAATGCATTTCAAACCAAATGATCTCCTGAATGTATGAAATATATTCATACATGTTCTAAATCACATTTGGAATGAGTTAGACCCCACTTTGATCCCTGGTCAACCAACATTGGCCAAGTCAACCTTTGTTGACCAAAATAGATATAAACCCTTCAAAAATTCAAATCTAATGCTATGGACATTGCCAAGCCAAGTTAACATTCGGGGACTATTCATTAGGTCACCAAAGGTCACCCAAAAAGGTTTCAACCCATAGGCTCACCTTGTTTAGTAGTATGGGTTGAACCAAGTAAACCAAAATCTAATCCTTATGAAATTAAATTACATAAATGGTTACATCAACTATCCCTTAACACATTAAACCTAACCCAAAAAGCTCGATCTATAGGTTGACCTGGGTCAACCAATTGAACCAACCCAAACCTCTTAAAATTAAAATTTCTAAACCCATTGATAACCCAACCCAGATTGAACCCTATAAAACAATGAATTACAATTTAGAACTTTCATTGTACATATCATGTCGAGCTTTTGACAAGTGGGCAGCTAAAATGGCAAGATTCCTAAAAATATCCTCCAAGTAAGGATTGGTTTAATTATAACTCCTCTAGTAATAGACCATATGGCTTGTACTTTCTTTGGTGATTTTTCTATATCTTATTAGTCAGTCCATAATTTATTTGGCTTCCTTAGATGGCATGTATTAGGCCAAAATCAAGTCTACAGTATTTTTCTCTCTCGTATAAATACCACTCCTTTTTTTGAAGAAAGCTTGGTCATTGCATCTCCTAGTTCCATTGAAACTCCCCAAGCCTTCCTTAAGCATTCCCTAGCCTTCTCCAGCTCTATAATACTTTATTTGAGGGGAATAAAGGGTCAAGCGAGTGAAAATATTCCCACTCAAATAACTTTCCATCTAGTGGATTTCAAGCACTGAGGTCTTCAAGAAAGATCAAGAGGACTTCTCCAGGAGTCTATAGAACCCATAAACAACAAGTTTCATCATTTGGATAGAGGGTTTTACCCAATCCTAGTTCATAATCTTCAATTCAAAATAATTTCTAAAAAGTACTTTTTAAAGCCCCCAAACACTTCCCCACTCTTTATATGAGTGTTGGGAAGCTTTGTTTCAAATTTCATGGCATTTGTATCAATGTTCATGAAGATATTCAACTTCTTCCATTTGCTTTTATTTCCCTTCTTATATGCATAGGGTTGATCTTAGTCATTCATTTCATTTAAATGGCTTAGATCTAGCTGATCAAATCATCAAATCTAATTGTAATCATGTGACAAATGGACGAATCTCCATTTTATTTGATCCTATCTACCCAATCCTAATAGGGCAGATCTGAAGGCCTTAAACCCATGACTGACTCCTCAAGTAGAACTGTACTTTTGCTAAAGAGCTGACACGTGTGACAATCGCCACACAATCATTGGCAAATATTATGCTCGTGGCTTATTATTCTAATAACGGCATAAATAAATACAAAATTCTAAAAAAATTTAAAAAATTACTATAAATCCATGTTTCATCTAATTTTTTAGTTCTTAGCCTCAATGGAACCAACCTGAGCCTAAATTTATTTTAAAAATAATTTCAAAGCATTTTCACTACTGTGTAAAAAGTAATTTAGGTTTGAATGCAAACTAATTTTTATTAATTGCTACCTAACCAGTGGTTCAATTGAGCTCATATTTGGATAGTGAATATTATGGCATGTCTGCTACATACCCTAATTTTCCTAGTCATTGATTATCAATGGATCTTAGTGAATTGAATTATTAACGTTATGGGTCATAATTTAAGTTAAAACTTTGAATTTTAATGCTCGTAATACACACATAATTGGGGCTTGAAATTGATGTCATATGTTTATGTTAATGCAAGGTTTAGAATGACACTGATTTTACACCTAATCCAAATAGTTGAGTGTCCAAATTAAATCCTTAATGGTATAGATGCACTTATGTTTGGTGATGGATTATGACTCATAGGAAGGCTTTGATGAATCTAGATTTAGAGAGTTTGAAGCACATGTTAAGATGAACCTATGTTTCAAATTTCATTGCATTTAGAGCTCATTTGGTCTGTCAATTAGTGAACCCAAATTTGGAACACACAATTAACTTAGAGTTTTCTTTAATTCATGATAAATCAAAATAACATAAAAAAATATTTTTTAAGCTTCAGATTCCTCAGAATTAAATGCTTGATAGAGGAAAATTAAAGCCCCTTAAAATTCATTCAAAATAAAAAAGTAATTTAAAATTTAAAAAAATATATTAATTAAATAATTAAAAAATAATAAAAATAAAAAAAGTTTCAAAACACATGTAATAATTCCTAAGAGTCATAAGTGACATTTTAAAAGATTTAATGATATTTGAAGTTGATTTGGAGCAAAAATAAAAAATACCCGAATTACTTGAATTAATTAAAATCATTAAGATGACTGAACTTGTAAAAATCACAAGTTGTTCCAAAAAAATCCCCTAGACACAAACTCAAATGCATTGAACTCATAGTTGGTTCTAGTATTTATAAAAAAAATAACATTTATAGAATTTTATGTAAATAAAAAAATGTCTTATTTAGTTAAACTAAATTAAATAAATAAATAAATAAAATAAAATTACAAAAGTCACAAAAAATTCTACAAATGACTAATTCTTTTTTTTTTTTTTTTTGAGAAGATGCACTAGGCAGAAATTTTATTAAAACCAAGATAACTTACAAGCAACCATCACATTCCTCCTTTAACAAAGAGATAAAGGAAGGAGGAACATTATTAGCACTAAGAACATCCCAATTGAAGTCAAAAATAAGGGCACAGTTAGCACACATATCTTCTAACTTATTACATTCCCTATTCACATAAAGAAATAAGACTTCTTCGAAACATTGAGAAAAAGTAGATCTTGATAGCTCACCAACTTCTCATTATCTTCTTTCTTTTCTCTGAAAGCCCTTTGAAACAATCTGATAACATTACAGTTATCTCCTTCAATGATAATTCCTTTACTTTCAAGCATCCAATCTTGAACAAAGTTCTTCAATGAAAGAATAGCTTTACTTCAACTTGTGTGCTGTCCCAATGTACCAAACTAAATCCAAAAGCCCCAAGAATCTTCCTTTTGAGTCACAGAAAAACTCCACCTACACTGGCCTTGTTCGAATTCAACAAAGAAGCATCCACATTAGCTTTGATCCAATTGGGAGGGCGGGGATGCCAAGATTGTCGAGGCAGCTGCTGAAGCTGATTAACATCCCAGTTCTCACAATTGATGCTTTTTCAGAAAGAAGCCACAGCAAGACTCACACAGTTAGTTGCTATGAAAGCTGCACTATCCTCAAGTTTCCCATGCATAACTTGTTTCTACTCTTCCAGCATCCGTGAACAGCAGAAAAAAAAGATATTTCCATAGAAAGGATTATGTTCTGCAAGTTGTTTTAGAGCAACAATACCTTCTTCAAATGACTCACCGAAGGAATTTGAAATCCCCAGCTGCAAAGCTTTTAAATAACTTGAGCAATCTTCCTACATCCAGCCGTAACATGATCTGCATTTCAATTTCCCCGCATCCTCGAGGACAGCAATCTTCTATATGAGAGAAAACTATTCATAGGAATAGCATTCTTACCCAGACGCCACCAGAACAATTCCTTCGCATGCCTTAATTTAAGCTTTTTAATCCATGTACAATCCTCAATTACATTGTCTTTCTTATGCAGGTTCTCCAAGACTAAAGCAGAAATAGTCTTCCCTGTACCTTTGTAAACATATTGGAATTGAAAGGATGAGCTTCACCAGATGTTGACCAAAGATTTGTTTCAACCTTACTTCATCCCACTTGCCATCTTTGATGTAACAAGCAAGGCTTTCTGAGTCCTCATCCAAATTGCTCATGAAGGTAGGCCATCTTGCAATGCATTTATCCATAATCCAAACATGTTTGGAAATATTTATATCAATGCCATTCATGATCTTCCAATGAAGCAAAGGTCTTAGAGCACTAGCACCCTCCATTATAATCTTCCATGTAGATGACACCCCCTCTTTGGATCACTAATGAACACATCCGCACCATATTTAGGAACCAACATACTTCTGAGCAAAGAATCATTTTTAGAAAGGAAGTTCCAAGTCAATCTAGCTCTCAATTAGCTATCCTGCCAGCAGCCAAATTCAAACCACGGCCACCTCTCTTTCTCGACAAGCACAAAACCTCCCAAGCTATATAATGAAGTCCTTTGCTCCACCGAACTTATTCCACAAGAAATCTCTACACATTCTATCCAACTCCCTCAAAATCTCTAAAGGAACAAGGGAATGTGTTGTTAAGAAGATGGGGATAGATAGAATAACTGTATTTGTCAGAACTAATTTCCCCGCAAGTGAAATAAAATCTATTGCCCTAGACATTAAATCTACTTTCTGCTTTCTCCAACAGTTTATTAAATCAGCAAAAACCAACCTTCTTAAAGCAATCTTCACACCTAAGTACTCCATCTCATTTACCACCCTAACTCCCATTTCTTTAGAAAGCTTTCTCACCTTATTCTTTTTTACCATTTTCCCAAATAACATGGCTGACTTTTGCGTATAATTTTCTACTCAGTCCACTTACAAAAATTCCCTGCAATCTTCTTTACCTTTCGTACATTTCAAAGGGTAGCTTCAGAAAAGAAAATGATATCATCTGCATAGAGTAAATGAGAAATTCTTGGATAGTTAGAAGCTACCTTTACTCCAATATTTCTGCCTTTACAGGAGAAACTATCTAACAGCAACTGAGAACCATAATGAAAAGAAATGGAGAAAGTGGATAGCCTTGCCTAAAACCACTTCTTGCTTCAATCCATTCAGAGTTTACCCCATTCAATTTGATAGAGAAAAGTGGCTTTTCTACACACTCCAACAAAAGAGATGCAAACTTCCAAGGAAATCCAATATGATCCAGCACCTTTTTAAGAGTCAACCAACTCATACTATCATAAGCTTGTTCCATGTCCAGTTTGATTGCCGCAAATCCCTTCTTCGATTTAGAGACTCTGAATTTATGGAAAACTTCTTGAGCAATGAGAATATGATCTGACAAGGATCTTCCCTTCACAAAAGCTGACTGCTCTAAAGAGATGATTTTTGGAATGCAACTACTCATCATATTACGCAACATCTTAGCTACCAACTTATAAACAGTCAAACATAAGCTAATAGGCCGAAAATCATATGCAAGCTTAGGATTTTTTACTTTAGGAATAAGCACAACAGATGTTTCTTTCCATTTAGAGCACATCCTTCCAGATAAAAAAAGGAATTAATCACTAACCACATATCCTCTTTGATAATGGATCAATAAGTTTTAATGAACGAATTCGTTACCCCATCCAAACCAGGCACTATATTGCTTTCCAGTTGAAGGATCACCAGCTCTAGCTCCTCTCTAGTGAATTCTTTTTCCAGCCAAAATCTGTCAATTTCCTGCAACACCACCGTAGGAGCTGGCCACCCGTCTAGGACCACCTTCCTAGCTCTCCCCTTGTTCTTAAAAAATTAAAGAAATTCTGATTTAATCAACTCCTGTTCTTCAATTAACACTCCACTAGAATCCTTCACTTGGTGAATCCAGTTCCCATTTCTTCTGGCTGTTGCATACGCATGAAAAAACTTTGAGTTGGTATCACCCGATTTCATCCACTTCACTTTTGACCTTTGCTTCCACCATGTAGAGAGGCGGCCCAAAGTAGAGTTGAAATCATTCACCATAGACTTTAATAAGGACAGCTTATCAATCGAAAGGCCACCATGTTCTGCTTCTTCCATTTGTAGATCAAGTATTTCCTTTTTTAATTGATCTTTTGATTCCTTCAGCTCTTTATGCTTAGCTTTGCTCCAGAAAAATAAAGCCTTTAACGTTCTTTGGAATTTACAAGAGAGAATACTAGCCACATCACCTTTGCATTTCTTGTTCCAAGACTGAGAAATAATAGAGAATGACGCTGGGTATGAAATCCACACATCTTCAAATTTAATTGTACTACCAATACGACTCTTTGCTGAAAATTAATTCATCAGAATGGGACAGTGATCTGAAGCAATTCTGGGTAGATGTCTAACAGCCGCAATTTGTAAATTTTTTAAAGCTACAAAATTGATAATACAACGATCCAACCTCTCCCAAATATGAGCTTTACCAATTTTGTTATTACACCAGGTGAATCTCGGGTCAACAATCCCAACCTCATGAAAATCAGCATTTCTCATAAAAGATAACATATCAATAGGACCTTGGGAAAGGAAGAACTTTTTCCCACCTTTTTTGTCATCTTGGGACAAGATGCAATTAAAGTCTCTACCCACTACAGATGGAAGCTTAGAGCAAGAAAGTGCTTCCAGGCTATTCCACAAACATTTCCTTTGAGTGACATCCGTGCTCCCATAAACCGTTGCAATCTTCCACATCCCTTTACTAACAATCTCAACATTTCCAATTACTGCTTGTGCCGTAGCAGAACAAACTAAAAATGAACAAACATCAATTCTCCAACACACCATAATTCCTCCAGATAATCCGTTTGAAGGATAAAGAAAGAAGTCCCACACACTGCCAAGGAACTTGTTAAATTCAAAGTGGTCCAAAGAAGTGATCTTTGTCTCCATAAGTCCAATAAAAAATGTATCAAACGCCTTCACAAATTCCTTCGAGTAATGAAAGGCTTCAATCATCCTAGCCCCCCTATAATTCCAAAATGCTATTGATGTCATTTGAGAATCCTAGTGGGAATGCTCCCACTAAATTCCTTCTTTCTTGAATCTGATTTTCTTGTACGAGACATGCAATTTGTCTTTTCCAATGACTCCAGTTCCTTCTGAAGTCTAAACTTCACACAATCAGACGAATTCCCATCTAAAGGTAAGTCAGACTTGCCATCATTATGAAACTTAACTGTTAAATCACCTTCTTCTAGCCCAATTTCCCCATACTCTCCAGCATTGTAACACATTTTCTCCTCCCCATTTATATTCTCCAATAGATTGAATTTATTCATCTCTGCCAATTCAATTCTTCCACTCTGCTCCGGGACCAGGTTGATAACACTACCATCCTTAGCAATCAAACAGACTGCATTCCTTTTCCCCGGCTCATTAACTATTCCATTGGTCTCATTAACACCTTCAGCATTTGTTTTATCAAATGAACTAAGTTCCTTGTCAAGAATACAATCAGATTTGGGAATAGAATTACCTGAGTTTGCAAGCAATCCATTAGGACCTGCTTCAGTTCACAAGCATTCCTTACCAAAATTTCTCTTAACCACCTTGTCTATGACACAACCCGAGATGGTTGCATCTACATTAACAACAGCAGTTGAATCCCCAATAGGGATTACATCCTTAGTATTACCAACAAGATTCACCCGAGAGACTTAATTGGCTTTCAAATTTGTCACACTCACATCAGGCTTAGTATTAGCCACCTTCCCACCAATCTCCTCCATACTATTGTGGGCCATCCCATTTCCACTATTGGACTTAAAAAGCTCTGTCATATCTTGAACAGCATGCTCTATTTCTGACAGCATATGATTATCCTTCTGAGCTTGCTTAATTCCCTAATTTTTCTTTACCAATTTGAAATTATCTATCTTAACACATCTCTACACTGGCCATTACTTTTGCCTTTCTTGTGGTTCACAAGAATCCAGAGACCATAAGAATCTGAATTCATCCTCCCAACCTCTTCATCCATAACTGCAACCTTTCCATTCTCTTTGCTAGCTCCCACCACCTCCTTGGGCAAAGTACCTTCCTTATTACATTCAGATATCATATGGCCGATCAACCCACATTGGAAACAAAAGGAAGATATTTTTTTATATTCCACTTTTTGAAAAAATATTCCTGAAATGCTATCCACGCGAACTCCTGAAGGCAAACATTGATCAATTTTCACCCTAACACAGATTCTAGCAAATTCTCGTCTTCCCCACTACAACAAATTTCCATCTAACATAAGTGGTTTACCAATCATAGAAGCAATTCTTGATATATTTTTCTCATCCCAATAATGACGAGGGAGGTGTGGCCTCCTTACCCAAATTGGAGAGGTCAGGCCCTTTATTGATAATGGTGAAAAGTCTGGTTTCCACTTTTCCATCCCAATTATGTGTCCATTCACAAACCAGGGGCCGCTAGAAAGAACTGCTTCCATCAGTTCAATGGAACTGAAAGAACATAAAAACCATCCTTTTCCAAGGGTTGTAAAGTGGAAATTCCCAAACTTACTCATTGCCTCGTCACCTCCCAAGCAACCAAATGAGATGGCATTTCTTTTCCAAATACTTTAAACACCAAGGATTTTACCAACCTGTTAGCATTCATATGCTCCAATTCTTCACATAACTTCACTCCTTACCATCATCCGACAAAACCAATTCCTCTTCCTTGAAATTTAGCTTAATATAAGGCTTAGTACTCCACGAGTTAGCATCCACTCCATTTTTACCTATGTTAGGCAATCCATCAGATACCTTGTCCACAAACATTACATTTTTAACACCTAATCCAGATTTAACCATATCTGTTCGGATTAGATCATCAAGACTTTCCACACAACCACCCAATTCAGCTGAAACACAATTCCTGACTTCCACCAAATCAGAGACCTTCTTCACAAGATTTTCTTTTCTAACCGAACCAGCTATCTTCGACAACACAGCACCATAACTCACTGAAGCAATAGGTGACTTAGTTGGGGTCTGAAGACCTTTGCTAATTGAGATATGAGAATTCTCATTTATCTTGCTGTCAGGGACAGAGATCGCATTTGAATTCCCAAAATAATTCACAAAAATCTTCATCCCCGATGAGGAAGCCCCCAGATCAGGAGAAAAATTGTTTAACATCGTAGAACCAGTAACAAAACAATCATCGCTTGAAACAATATTCTTTCCCTTACCTTCAACAAGACAAGCCTTACTTTGATGTGTAATACCACTGTCTGAGATGATCAACTCGCCTTTCTCCCAGCGACATCGAACATTATCCTCTTCACTGTCCCTTCCAGCATCCAAATATGAAATATTAGAATGCTCGATCGATGTCGATGACAGAGATAGCCGGCGGCCTCCCGCCGCCATGCCCAAACGATCTACAGAAGAATTATACGAAAAAATCGTGAAGGAGAATTTTTAAAAATCTCACACCTTCTCTCTCTAACTTCTCTCTCTAACAAATGTCTAATTCAATGAATTAAATCAGATAAATAATAGTAATGAATAATAAATATTCCATCAATAAATTTTATGGGCTAAAATTCTCGAGTTACTGGCAACGTGTCCTGAGGAAGCTTTTGTCCTCATGCTAATTATGGCAACACCATGAATGAATTGATGGGATATAGATGTTAAATTATTATCTTATAAATCACTAACTAATAAATTAAGTTAATTAAAATCAATAACCAGAATCAAACTTACATAAAAAATATAATTATTGGCTAGCTCAGGCTCATAAGGTTATAGCTTAGCCAAAGGAGAGTGAAATAAACCTCATAGCCCTAGTTTAATTAAGGCAATTATTATTCAATATAAATTACCATTAAATTTAATAATAAAATATTTATATGTTTAGTCTTTCATACCCTTGTACTTGACACCTTTTTGGAAGGCAAAGGTAAACTAGATTTTAAAGCTTAAGGACTAAAACACTAATAAAAACCAAGGGCTCTATATAACCTATCTACCCCATTTTGGAGGAATGGTAGCATTACAAATATGAGCTTAGGGCATTTGAATCAATGACTTCTAGAACGTGGAATTCATTGAGTAATATATTCTTTAAAATCTATATGTAAATAACTTCAACAACCAAAACATCCTTAAAAAAACCCAAAACTTCTAAAATATTAAAACTTAAATTTAAACCAACCTTTAATGACCGTAAATAAACAAGATCATCTATAGACAACTTCAAACAAATAAAACCTAGGATTTATCCAAGCCATCAGGTATTATGCCTAGAGGGTACTCACTGGTGTATTTACTTTCAACTGGTCATACTATATAGTTGTATATAGTAGGCAGTCATCATTTCTATAAATCTTCATGTCATTTATTGGTGATCATAGGACTTAAGGTATATATACTTTATATATACACTACATACATATTTTTTTATATATATATAAATGCTCTTTCATATTTATGTACTATAGAATACCTAAGCAATGATGTAAATGCAAAAATACAGGCAATGATGTAGATGTAAATGTTGTAGATACTTGTACAGCTTGATTGAGTTGTATAATGTCAAGAGTTGTAAAATATTTGAAGATGATTATTTATATAGATGTATGGGTTTAAAAAGGAAATGAATCTTCTTCCTTTGAAGATCATTATCTTATGAAATTCTATAGAAGATATATAAGCCATAAAATTAATAATTTAAAAAGGAACTCCTTATTAGCAAATAATGTTTTTATCCAAATAAAATTTTGAAGTATAGTGGAGGTTACACATGTGAGTGCTTTGGCTTCAATCCATTTTATTAGTAGCTAATAATTACTAAGATGAACCTTCTTTTCCCTATTGATAGTAGAAATGGGACTAGCAGGTTCATTCCCCGTAAGGGGAATGGCTAGTGAATATAATATATTTTTATAAGGTATACTCCCCTGTATTTTTTGTGAATGATGGCATATGCATCCTTAGATCTTTGTCAAGCTTGTAATGATGCAAAGAAAGTTTTATGTCCTTCTTATAATTATTCTATCTTCATAGAACATAGAATATTGAACATTATATGTATAGGCATGCTAGCATTCCATTTCAATTATGCTAATTATTCCAGCATTCCTTCATCAAGGCAATGCATCACACTTAACGTTAAATTTTATACGAGTCCGCTGCATAAATTAAATTAAAAGTCAGAGATATTTAAAACAATCATTCATATTTTAAGACACAAGAGTTTATATTAGGAATTATAAAGCTTTTCAAGTCATAAGTCCAAAAATATAAGTTTAGACTGTCATGGAAATAAAATTGAATAACACAAATTTTATTACTTGCACAAGAAAGAAATTACAATTAGAAAAAATGAAGAAAATATCACCAAGAATGAAGAATCTCAAGTAGATCCTACAAATGGACCCCTTCCTAAGTGAATCTCCCCTTACCACTTCACTTTCTACACTCCTTTCCTCTCTAACTGATTGATTACTTACTACAATGTTGACCAACAACACTAAAGCATATATATCACTATTCACTTATCTCTCTCAAACTTCTCTAAATAAGCTTTACAAAAACCTCCTCATAAAAATACAAAAATTATATATATACTTAATACATAAATAGACTCAGGAACCACAGTACTTAACAAAGTGGAACCACATCATTAAAATAAGAACTAATTGCTCTGTGCTGCTAAATGTGTTTCGTTGTGATGCCTGGTTGACCTAGTGAGACTGTTGACTAAAATGGTGTGATTTTTAGTTGAGTTGATGTGGCTCTTCTTTTCCTTAACTATTTCATTATGGCTTTATAAAACATGAGTGCTACAGTGTTTACATGAATCATCCGGCATTATCGTGCTTTTGATATTGGCACTCTGGCAATGAATTATTCATAATTTTCTTGAGACTCCAATTGTACAATGTTATTTTTTGGCGCTACAGTGCTAAAGGGCACTATGGTGCTATCTTTTGATCTGCTGTGGTACTAACTTCAGTGAAATTTTCCTAAGACTTTGGTGCTGTAATGTCCAAAATTAGTGATGGGGGCGTTGAAGATGTTACAATGCTAATAGCTGTGGTGCTGTAGTGTTGGTTCTAAACTTATAAATTTTGCTCTATTTCCTAAGACATTCCTACACAACATCAACTTAAATAGACATCTTTAGTGGAATTAACAAAATAAAAACTCTATATAATTTTCACTTAATAAATCCCCCTAGCTTAAACTCTTTCTTATCCTCAAGAAATTATGTTTACACCATTGAATAGCTTCATTATTCAAAAGAATAATTTTGTAATTTAAAATTAATTAAAATGTAAGACAATACTCTACCATTTAGATGCGCATTGGAATGATCAAAGTATGAAAATTTTAATTTAAATAATCATGAACAATGCATCATAATGAACCATCCTCATTAGTATAAGACTTGAACTCCTCAACTATAACTATAAGTGCAATTCAACTATTGATTTCGCTTAAATAGTTTATCTTTTAAGAATTGGTCGTACATTAGTTAATTTTGAAATTAATTTATAACCTTTCATATGTAATAGATTACTTAAACTCTCCTTTAAAAATCAACAATTAGAATCCTTTAGAAATCTAGCATCCTCAAATACCAATTTTTTGTGGTTATAGTACTCATTTTCTTTTGGCTTTTTCTATATTTTCTTTTGATCTTTTCAAATTTCATTTCTTTCTTTCCAATGCACATGAGAGTTAAATTTATGATTTTGAATATATGATTAGCATTATTCCTACTAGTGATCCAAAATCGATGTTATGTAAGGGTTATTATAAGTTCATTGATTCAATGCTTGAGTTTATAATATATTTCATAAAATAATCTAAGTTCTTCTATTTCTAAACATAGCTATTAAATCTTATAATCAACACTTAGTGCCCTGGTGCTATATAATTGAAGTAAAAAATGAAAGACTAATTTAGACAATTTTCCTTAGTTGCATGTGATGATTTCAAAATTAGAAATTATTATTCTTTGTACATTTAATTAAGCACCTAGAGTTTTGTATTATTCTTACTTTTAAATAATTTTCAATTGTTTATTTTTATTTTGGTTAACTTAATTATCAAAGTGTAATATATGGAGAACAATTTTAATAGTTAAGTAAACTAGGAAATTTCATTAATGAAAATTTAAGTAAATAATATAAACAATAATCAAACTAAAGTGCACAAGTAATAAAATTAAACACAACTAACTACTGAATATGAAACTGATTATATACCTCTTCAATTAAAATGATAAAGGGTATGAAAGGCTGCTTTCATATAACCAATGCATCAACTAGAATACAACAACAATAAGTGCCTCATGTACTAAACTCACTCAAGAACTGTTCGATGACTATGGCACTACAAGAGGGGGAAGGGGTGAACTGGGTTTTAAAATTTTTTTTAAAAGAAGGTAATTAAAAATATTTTTATGTGCTATTTGACAATAAATAAATAATCACACAATTTTTTATAAAAATGATAAAGAAAAATAAATGCAAAAAAAGAAAATAACAGGCACTATATTTTTACGTGTTATCCAACTCTCGGGATAGAATCCACTAATCCCAGGTTTCCCTTGTAAAACTCACTTCTTTAAACCAAAGTTATTTACAACCTATGTACTCTCCTACACGGGTAAGTACAACCCAATCTAATTACAATTTAAACTTCACTAAGCAAAATGGCTTAGATAAAGAAAAAGAAAAATATAATTTTTTGTAAATAATACAAGCTCAAATTATCTTGCAATAAAATGACCAAAATATTTGAGGTGATCTTATAATTTAATTTTAATCACCTCACTACTTGCAAAAAGAATATAAAATTTGATCACTTTAAGATAGATTATAATTTTATAAAAATTTGATAATATTTAAATTTAAATATTTTTCTTGTTGATTTAAACTATAATTCCTCAATCATATATAATACTTTTAAAATGAATTAGATTTGAAATATAAATCTATGCCACGTAAAAGAAAATACTTTCTTTGCTATCGTCATGGATTTAAAAGATTTAACATAGGAAACTTAATATAACATTCTCAACTAGTATTTCATCAAATAATAAATATTTTCAAGAAAAATATATAGTGAAAACTAAAAGAACAGCAAGGTAATATTTAGAGAAAGAAGGCAAACTCAATAACTTCAAGAGATGTTACATGACTTAGTGCGTTGAAGATTTTAAACTAACAATTTGATCTTGAAAATGAAAAGAGCTCTTGGAATGAACATGAAAGTTTCTCCTCTCAAGATTTAGCATGTAAAGATGGAAAGAGGAATGAGAAGATTGCTAGAGTTTCTCTTTTGAATATCCCTCACAAGAAGAAAAGAGGAGTATTTAAAGGGGAATGGTAAGTAAAGCTAAATTTGAATAAAATTAATAATCTAAAACAAATTTATAATAATATAATATTTGATAAAGAATTCATTTATATTAAATAACTATAAGTTTTAAATCACTATAAAATGGCAAGTCACATGGAAAAGTCAAAAATCTTCATATACATCCAAAATAAGGCAAAAATGGCTACCCAACATGTAATATTAAAACCTAATAATGTTTAAAAATTTATTATAAATTCAATTTAGCTCTAAAGTGGGCCATGTTACCTATCCTTTTTTATCTACAGTATCTAATGAATCTAATAAAGCAAAAATTAAGCCATGTTTCAATCAAAATAATATCATATACAAAAAATACCAACTTATAGATATTTTAATGTATTTAAAGATATATTAAATATTCATATAATAATATGATGTAATTTAGATAAAATTAATTATAGATCAGTAAATTTATGTGAAATAAGTTCAATTCAAAATGAATACATAATAAATTTTTTACCATATAAGCTTATTACATTTAATTTCTCTGATTAATTATCTTTTCATATTTGATAACATTTTTGTAATCTATGAAGAACATAAAATATATTTACTAAAGAAATCTTTAAATTTCTAAATTAAGCTTATTATCCTTAATTAATAGTATATAGATCATTTTAATAGATATTTAGATTATGAGCAAATAAAATAATCCAAGTAAATATAAATGGACCTTTAACACACTCATGCTTTAATATAAAAATGTTCAAGTTATCCATCTTGGTCGATCTTGAGTTCTTTCAACTCAAATTTTACTTGAAATTGAGTTGTGCAATGCACATCCCATATAAGTAATTATTATGCACATCCATCAAATCTTTATACTAGAAATACTTAGCACATAAATTAAAGCATATATTTATTATCATGAAAATCTCTAGAATAGGTCACGAAGTACATAATATCAACAATCTCTCTCTTTTTGACGATGACAAAATTATGTTAGGTATAGATATAACAAAGGTGAAAATTGACCTTCTATCACAACTTTTTAGCATTAAAAAAACATATATAGTAATTAAGAAATATTTCTGAATGTTAATTTGCTAAAAAAATAATTCTCGCCCTCAATATATGTATGTAAAAGAATTGTGACCAACACATAATTCTTCTACCCCTTTGACAACTCAAAAAGCATAACAAAAATATAAAAGAAATTTAAATATGAGGGTCTAAAATCCCAACCATACATCTTAACATGCAAAATCTCTCTTCAGCTAATGGATTTTGTAAAAAATATCAGCTATTTGAGAATCTATGTTTATTAAATCCATATTCACACACCATTATTAATATATCTCTAATAAAATGATATCTAATCTCTATGTGTTTAGTTTGTGAGTGTTTGATAGGATTTTTTGTTAAACTAATAACACTTGTGTTATCATATTTAATGGGAATATTTTTAAGCTTAATTCCAAAACCATCTAATTATTATTCTAGCCGTAAAACTTGAGCAACATAATTACCTATAGCTGCGTACTCTACTTTAGTTGTGGATAAAGTAACAAAAATTTATTTTCTTGAAGACCAAGAAATAAGTGATGATCCTAAAATTCACAGGTTCAGATGTACTTTTTCTATCAACTTTATAACCAGCTTAGTCTACATCAAAATATGCAACAAAATGATGTACTTTTTCTATCAACTTTATAACAAATCTTTGGGTCACCATAAGCCTAACCTAGGAGTTCCTATCAAATAAAAACATATTCTCTTAACTTCTATTAAGTGTGATTCCTTAATATTAGCTTGAAATCTTGCACACAAGCATACAATAAACATAGTATTAGGCCTACTAGTAGTAAGATACAACAGTGAACATATCATCCTCCTATATAGCTTTTGATCTATTGGTTTTCCTGATTCATCTAAATCAAGTCTAGTTGGTGGGCTTATAGGGTTTTACTTAATTAAATCTCTTCATACCAAACATTTCTAATATTTATTTTTATACTTGGTTTTACATATGAATGTGCCAGACTCTAGTTGTTTTACTTGAAGTCTTAAGAAAAAGGTGAGTTTCTCCCATCATACTCATTTTAGATTTCTTTGGCATTAATGAGAAAAACTCATGGCACAAACTTTTATTTGTACTTTCAAATAAAATATCCTCAATATAAATCTATATTATAATCAAATCATCCCCAATATTTTTGATAAAAAGAGTTGTATCTATTTTACGTTTCTAAAATTATGTTCAATTAAAAAGTTACTTAACCTATCATACCAAGCACGTGGAGCCTATTCTAAACCATATAATGCTTTCTTTAATTTATACACATAATTAGGAAAATTAATGCTTTCAAAACCTTGCTGTTGTTCTATAAATACATCTTGATGAATATACCCATTCAAAAATGCACCTTTGACATCCATTTGAAAAAGTTTAAAAGTCCTTAAAGCAAGCAAAGGAAAGGAGTAATCTAATGGCCTCTAGTCTTTCTATGGGTGCAAATATACTTCAAAGTATATTCCTTTTATTTGTGTGTACTCTTTTGCAACTAATCTAGCTTTATTTTTTATAATACTCCTAAGTCACCTAGCTTATTTTATAGACCTATTTTGTTTTGATTATATTTTGATCATGAGGTCTTGGGACTAACTCCTAAACATCATTTCTTATAAATTGGTTAAGTTCCTATTCCATAGCAATTATCCAAATATTATCTTGTAAAGCTTCATCTATATTTTTAGGTTCAATGTCAGATTGAAATGTAGAATGTTCTACCTCATCCCTATGGTTTCTCCTAGTCTTAACACCTTGAGAGGGATAAAAAATTTGTAATTTTTTAGGTGATTTTTATTATATCTTCATTCCTTGGGCAATGAATTGTCCTCTTTTTCTTTCAAATTTAATTTCTTTATATTATCAATATCATCATCATTCAAATCATTTCTTATTAAATTATAAGATTTTCATCAAATATTACATGAACGAATTATTCAACAATTAGTTCTCTCTTATTAAAAGCTCTAAATAATTTTCAAAAAATTAAATATCATAAGAATATACCATCATCAGACTTACTATCAAATTTACGTAAGGATCCTTGTCATTATTTAAAACAAAACTTTACATCCAAAAAAAAAATAGGTAATTGACTAATCTTAGGTTTCTTTCAAAAAAAAAAAATTCATAAGGG